>QLTV01004389.1:3006376-3039057 GCA_003457575.1 Thermophis baileyi
CTGGGGGCTGGGAGGGGGAGGAGGAAATGCAAACTTTATACTGGCCCTGCCTTGCCATCCATTTCTGATGCTGATTTGGAAGTAGGGAAAAACCTTTGATTTGGCAGCTGGTAGTCTGGTATGTCTGAATAAGATTACTTTATGACTGTTAGTGGAATTTTTCCTTAAATGATGCATTCCCCTGCAGAAGAGAGCTTCTCCTCCTTTTCTTTCCCCCTTACCAATCAGCTCCTTGTTACGGGAATCCACTGCCAGGTTGCGCAGGGCTCCGGATGCTGCTTTCACCACACGCTCGCTGTCGTGGGTCAGATGGTCCGCAATGGCAGAGAGACCTTTCTCCTGGCGCAGTGCAGAGCGGATGTATCTCCCATACTGTAAGGAAGAACAGCAACACTCAGCTCAGAATAGGAGCTACAACAAATGCAACTAGCTGCTGACGTCATTCAAACTGCTTTCCAACCTTGTGCCCATTGTCTGGAATTAGAGTTCAGTCACGGATTCCAATTCCTACTAACTCAAGCCGGCACAACCTTTGATCACCTGTCTAGAAATTAGGGCAGCTGTTGCCCAGAATATGCGGAGGGTAATAAACTGATGAAGGCTGTTCTCAAGCATCGTATTTTCCAGCGTTACATCTACATCGATCAACTGATAGTCTTCTTAAAAAAATGAGATTAATTCTATCAAGAAAGCTCACTGTCAACCCAAATACTGCCACTGAATATATTTTTTCCATGACACAGATAAACTGGTCATGACCAGCAAGTTTTTGCCACAATGCTGACTTTACTATTCTTCACTATTCTATATTAGAAACTCATCATTATCCAAGGCCAGAATCCACACATACAACATCTTTAGTCTCCGACTGAACTCTCATTTGAAGAGATTTGAATGGTAAGTTTCTGCAGCTGTGAAAATAGCAGGGTTAATTTCTGACTTCTTCCAGGCTGCTCCTCTTAAAATTGGATCAGCTAACCAAGAGAACAAAATTGCGTATGTACTGTCCAAATTTGGGAAAGGGGGTTAACCACAAGAATGCTCATTGGATATTCTGCAAGTCAGAATCTTTAATCTACAGACTATCTTACAAGTCAACATACAATTGCACGCATCCCACTAACTTGGAGGCACATGCAAGGCAGAGACATACATTCAGAATGCCACATCAGATAACCTTTTATACTTAAAATTTTATACTTAAAAAGGTTTGGCATTTTTGTCTACCTAGCGAGTCCTTATCAAGGACCTGGGAGAGACAAATCTGGATGTTTGATTGTGCTACAGATATTGTCGCAGGTTGTTGTTGTTGTTATTATTATGGTTGGCCACACAGTCAGCCAGATGTTTAGACTGGATTTGGCATTTTTGTCTACCTACTGAGTCCTTCTCAAAGTGATAGGCAAATGTCGTTTGATGGTGTTAACAGTATGTCGCAGGATGTAAGCTGCTCCAAGTAAAGCTGCCTTCTGCAATTGACTGATGATGATTTTTGTCAATGCTGATGGTTTTCAAGTGATTCTCCAAATAGTTTGGAATTACATCCGAAGTGCCTATTATTATTGGTACTTCCTTTTTTTACAGTCATTCTATTTCTCTTTGCAGGTCTTTATATTTTATGATTTTTCTCCAGTTCTTTCTCTTAATACATCTACCTCCTATTTTCTACCATTACTACTTATTTGTTACTACTGTACTACATATTTGTACTTTCGTAATCCAGAAATATTTGTAATGTATCATATTTGTATTGTTCTGTTATAACAAGCAGAAAATTGTGAAGCTCACATAAGGGATCTTGAGTACTTCTAGACATTTATTCAGAAAAAAAGGAACAATGGTGACAATAGCAAACCTTTATAGCATTGTTGGTGGAAGAGTGTTTTAACCTTTGCTTTGTTTTCTTAGGAATGGAGCCACATCGATAGAAAGGTACAAAATGAGCAGCATACCTGTGGCTCCAAACACTACAGGAGGGGAGAGAATAGCACTTCTTTTTTTTTTTAACTTTAAACTGAAAGGCAAATTTATTGGAACCAGCCAACCTGATTTTAAAATTCTTCTAATGTTTACACTACAAGGTCAAGTCAACATGCTGGACAAAAATAAATATAAAGCTGGCTTAGTCACTGTTGCACACAATGATTAAGTCATGTCTGTTTCTGACTTTGGTAGATCAGGCACCTTGATTGATTTTACATAGTTGTCTAACAGCATCTATGGCTCAGTTTAATACTTTTGGAATGCATGGTCGTGTTTTGGCTTACAGGTAGTCCTCGGCTTACAACAATTGGGACCAGAAATTCCATCACTAGGTTGTTTGGTGAATCACATACAATTTTACAACCTTTTTCTGCTGCACGGTTGTTAAGTGAATCCAGCTTCCTTGATTGACTTCTGCTTGTTGGAAGCCAGTTGGGAAGATCGCAAATGGAGATCCCATGACCCTGGCATGCTGCAACTCTTGAAATACATGCCAATTACCCAAATTATGACCACATGACCGCAGGGACTCTGCAAGGGTCATTAAGTGTGAGGGCTGGTCGTTAAATAAATAGTTCTAAATCGAGGACTACCTGTAAATATAAAGCTGGGGTGCATCACATCAACTATTACTCTTACATATATTGGACTAAGATGTGTCTGTTTCTGACTTTGGTAAATCAGACACTTGGATTGATTGCACTTAGCATCTATCAAACAGCATTTATGGGCTTAGTTTAATGTGACTTTGGGAAAACATAGCCTGCTTGCAGTTTTTTGGCTTATGTAGTTTTGTGCCCTTCCCAAACTTCTAACCAATCCATACATTTGTGATGAAAAAGCAGCTTCAACATACGAGGAAGTAGCAAACAAGCTATGGCTATTTTGGAAGTCTACAAGCTTGAGAGTTGGTCGTCATTAATCTCTACAGTTGCTTGTCTGTTTCTGGCTTGATGTGATTTACGACTTAGCTCTTTAAGACAGGAGACCACAGTCTCCTATATGTAAGTCAATATGGAACATCTTGACTTAAAGATTTGCAAACCCAGCCAACATTTGCTATCTTAATGTAACACTTTGGTTGGAGTTACTAATTTTAAGGGGAAAGTATTTATCTTACAGCACTGCTTCTCTTTTATGTGGTTACTCACCGTCCAACGACCAGCACACAGATTCTGGAGGGCTCCTGCTGAGGCTTCTATGATAGCTGGGGTTTTGCTCTCCTTTAACAATGAAATATAAATGCGGACAATTTCTGGCTGGAAGAGAAGTTCATAGCCTAGCAGGGAAAAGAAAACCAATTACACATAAATCCGGTCAAACTGTATGCCTCCCATATCTTCCCTGGATAAGAGAACCTTCTCAATAATGAGAACCTTCTCATGAGAACCAATAAAGAGAACCTTCTCAATAATGGCTTTTTCCAACTAGCCTTCTAAAGGTGTCTGGTATCAACACTTGCTCTTTCAAATTTAGAAAAAGAAGGGGGGGGGTGTTGTCTTCTTCCTGGCCATTTAACTTGTTTCTGCAACTTTTCATGTGTTGCTTTCTCATGTGTACTTTGTTTCTGTTAATGATGTGGGGAGTTCTGCTGAGAGGCAGCAGATAATTCTTTTAAATGAATAAGCACACAGAGAAAGGAGGACTCTGATAAATGGGACCCAATTCAGGAGGATGCTTTTTAGTACTTAATCCACTTCCATTCTCCAGCAGAGAATATGAAACCACTACAACCATTTCTCAAGGGTCCCCACCATGTTTACACATTGCTGTGGAAATCAAGGTTCAGGATCTCCAGTTTGTGCTGCACACACAAGAACACTTTGCACATATATATATATATATATATATATCTAATTGTACACACACGTTTGTCTTCAGGCTGCTGCAAGACTGGCGCTAGCTGACGCCTAGTCCATCAAGGTGGACAAGTAGGTTTGTGTACAACCTTCATTCAGTCCTGCTACTTTTGGGGCAGTTCAGACTCGGACTGCAGCTTGCTTCTCTGCATTCCAACTCTTTGGAGCCCTTGCAGATCTCTCAGCTGCAACCTGTTGCTGGCAGGTGACTGCAGGGACTGCTTTTGGACAGCTAAGAGAGAACATTGGTTTTCATCTACTCTTCCTTCTTTAACGTTCCTGGCTCCCAAGAGGGAGCCAATGGAAAGCCACTGTTCCTCTAGAAGTCAGAGTATTAAAACTAAAGGGAAGCAGATTCCTCAGTCAGTACGGTAGATAGGAAGATGCTTTAAGCCCCGTCTTCTAATCTGAAGAGGTGGAGTTAACCCTTTCCTATTATAAGGGCCATTTCCTGTGACTAAGAATATTTGTGCTCTGTTTTATTCCCAGATTTAGCAATGGTTATAGAAATAAGCCACTGCCTTTTCAAGTGCTTTGGTCATCCTACAATTGGGTAATTTCCTGACACACCTATGAGTCACACCTTTGTTAGATTTGAGGTTGTTTATTAAGGTTGGAGGGAAAAATGTATTTTCATTCAAGCCTCCAATAAAACATTTCTCAGCAGTATATGACTTACCACCTTTGCCTTCCTAAAGCCAAACATGTAAGGACAAATTCATGCAACAAAACCCATATAGGAAATGTAGTTAAAGAAGAACAATCAGTTCTCCCAAGGAAAGGAGGAAGATGAAGAAAAATATATATATATTCTAGAAATATAGGAAGCTGTATCACAACATAACTGTGATCACAACATAACTGTCCATCAAATTCAACCTTCTATAAATCTTCCAGATATGCTTGAATTAAAAGAATTCCCAGACAATATTGCTATAAATGCTACAGCATGCATTTTTGAGATACGAGTTTGGACAGGGCTGATCTAACTCGATACTGCCTATTTTGACTGGCAATAGTTCACCAGATCTTGGACAAAGAGCTTTTATCATCAACTGGTGCCTTATCTTAGGGAGGATCAAATTAGGGACCTTGTGCAAACAAAGCATGTTTGCTTTCGTTGAGCTACTGTTCTTCCAACAGCAAAAGAAGCCATACCTTTTGCAGGGGTTTGTCTTTTGGGGAAGTCAACTATATCAGTAGAAGGATCCTCTGTCTGCTTTTTACCTTGAAAAGGGGAAAAAAACCAAATATAACAAAAAGAAATCCTAAGATATAGACCCCACTCAGTGCCTATAGTATAGCCAGACACAAGAAATATAGTTCCAAACTTTGATTTCTTTTGCTTAAGGAAAAATGCACAAATAAAGGAGAGATTCACACCTACTAAACTATAATTAGGATGCAGAAAAAAAGATCTGCCTTCACAGGAGCCAGGCTAATGAACTGACTATTTCTGCACCATCTGTTACAACTGTCAGTAACTCTCCCCAAAAACAGTCTCTCCTAGCGTTTTGATCACACACATTTAACTGGAGATGTCAAGAGTGCATTTGAAACTCCATGCATACCAAGCATCTGAATATGATCCTTTTCCATTTAATTTAAATTTTCATGTTCAAATATGCTCTTAAAACTAGCAGTTTAATATGCTGGGTAAAATCAGAGCCTCCAGACATGTGGACTTCCAACTTTCAGAAGTCTCATTGATGACCAAGCTGGCTAGGAAATTCTAGAAACTGAAGTCCACATTATCAGGGGGCAGTTAGATGTAAAAGGCTGTAGTAAGCCACCATGAGCCATCTGTTTCTTAGTAAGATGCATGAAACCAGCCAATAATTTGCAAACTATAGTTTATAGCTTGATTTGCAATGCCATCTGTGGTTTATTGAACAAATTATAGTGAAGAATGATGTACAAATCCAAATTTACTTCTTTCATATTAACTTACAGTCAAAATTAGAATCAATGTACTCTCCCATTAAGGACTAGATGCTATCACGCTCCAATTCAGAAAATGAATTCTCTACTTTCTCATATTTATTTGGGCTCGAAACATGCTAGCATGCCAAGTTACTGCATTTATCCAGAAGCATCTAAAATCATTCTACTCAATTTACTAAAATTGAGAAAAATGAAGTTGACTAGACTAGATGGCACTCCTCCAGTTAGCCTAAAATTTGTTCAAAATCTATTATTTGTTTAAGTTAACTTTAAATTTATCTTTAAGGATTGGGAATGTGGCAAAGACTGCAATAGCAGAAACACTTGTATGACGTAGCATGGAGAAAAAGTCTAGTAGTCAAGTAGTACAAATTACCGTATTTTTCGGAGTATAAGATGCTCTGAAGTATAAGATGCTACCTTTTTTGGGGAGAAAAACAAGAAAAAAAAATCTGCCTCTTCCTCTGCCTCCCAGCAGTTTGCCTCCTTGCAGCAAACAGCCTCTTTCAGTTTCAGTTTCAGTTTCAGTTTCAGTTTCAGTTTCAGCAAGCCTGATTAGCACAAGGGGAAAAAAATCTGCCTCTGCCTCCCAGCAATTTGCCTCCTTGCAGCAAACAGCGCGTATCAGCTTCAGCATTTCGGAGTATAAGATGCTCTGAAGTATAAGATGCTACCTTTTTTGGGGAGAAAAACAAGAAAAAAAAATCTGCCTCTTCCTCTGCCTCCCAGCAGTTTGCCTCCTTGCAGCAAACAGCCTCTTTCAGTTTCAGTTTCAGTTTCAGTTTCAGTTTCAGTTTCAGCAAGCCTGATTAGCACAAGGGGAAAAAAATCTGCCTCTGCCTCCCTGCAGCCTGAAACAGCTGATGGTCAGAGGCCAACAATCACCTGCTTGGGCTAATCAGGCTGTGCTGAAACTGGAGCAGGCTGTTTGCTGCAAGGAGGTAAATTGCTGGAAGGCAGAGGCCAAAGGGTGGGGGTGGCTGGGTGGGGCTACATTCGGTGTATAAGACGCACCCAAGTTTTCACCCTCTTTTGTAATCCACATCTAAAGTGGTTCTTGAGTAGTTTTCGTGGGTACTGTTCTCTCCTATAAAGCAGAGACTCCACAGGTTATCAGTACGCAACCCGAGAATACACTCAGAACTCAGCAGCCAGGTATATTCTGTTATTGTCATCAATGTCTATTTCTAAGCCTGTTTCCCGAAACCTCGATTTAATATCTTAATTGAGAAGTGGCTTTCATGCTGACTTCACTTGATTCCTCATTATCCTATTTCTTTCGGGTGGTCTGATGGCTCTCCCCAAACACAGCGCAAGCAAAAGAACAGAAAGAGAGCATCCTCTCACCACCAGACAAGCAAGGCGCCTCACAACATTCAACGCCGCCCTCGCTTATGCTTCTGATTGGGTTCAATCACACTAATGAGACCAGGAGGAAAAATTGTGCATCACACAAGCAGGCATGCCAAAAAATCAAAAAGCCCAACTCACCTCTAGCGAACCACTCGTCTTTTGGCGCAGAGAAGGACAGGGAAGAAGGGAGGCAAGAGAGAAGAGATGCCAGCAGGATCACAGCCATTGGGGGGGGGGGGAATATAAAGCAAAGAGAAGGGGAAATAGGCCACAAATTAATTGAAGAACCATCCATCACCTGAGCTGAATTACCAAACAAAAATGCTACTTGTTAACAGTCCTTAGGCCTTGTGAGATAAAGAGCAGGACAGCCAGAAAGTGACCCCAAGATGCTTCTATGGAAAGCAATAGCTTGGATCTTATGAAGCCAAGGATTAGAAGCACTTAAAAGCCAACATCCTCTCCCTTCTAGTTCTACCCTCCCTTTTCTCCAGCTACTTAGCACAGGAGCAGGTACTCAAAAGTTACATACCTTTGCCTTTTTTGGCACCAAAGCAACTGGCCGCATGGGGGCCAGTGTTGTTGGCAGCATTGATGGGGGCTTCCTGATAGCGCTCGGCATGTGGGATTTCACGATGTACCTGATAGGATAAGTTCCTCAGTAGGCAGACACAGTTCTCCACAAGCTGGGGAAGACAGTTTCTCACGTGAGACAGGAAAGCCACAGGAGCTCAAACGCTTCATAGCACAACCAGACCATTTCAGTCTTCATTATTTAACAGTGATTTTACTCGCTTTTAATTTTTTTAAAAAAAAAAAACTAGATAGAGTGCCCTCTGGGCAGAAAGCTAAAATTAAAGATTCTTATGAAGAGATACAAAACTGGGTTACTGAAGGTTGTGGGAGTGTTTATACGTCCCCTGCTTAAAAGAACACTGTGAAAGGTACAGATCTAGATACTGAGTCAGAAGAAAGGTATACACAGAAAGGGAGAGGTGGCAACTCTTATCAGAAGGGAGAATGTCCTAACAAGAAGAACCAGTCTCATTTGGTCCTTCTGTGTTATTTTCACTCAGGTTTAAGATTAAGGATGGCATAGTCAGATTCACTGGAGTAGGAATTCTTTCAAGAAGTTTAGATTATGTTATTGTTATTTTAATATTTTTAATGCCACCCTTCAAAAAACAGTTTTCTCAGGCGGGTTACAACAAGCTCCTGAATTCCTAATCACAAGCCATGAGATTGGGCTATATTGTTCTTTGACTTTAGAACACTAATATTTGAACTATAACCAACTTGATTGCCTGCTGTATAACAACTCACTGCCACAAATGGAGGATGGTCTTATTAAGCTGCTCATCCCTGAGGAGTCCTAGGAAGTGGCAGGAGGAACAGGTATTATGCCCTGCTTTGCATATAATGGATCTGGGATAGCAAACGGGAAGAAAATATATGCACGCTGAGCGGAAATGATGCTCTAACTTTTGTTTCTAAATCACTCATCCAAAGATCTTACTGGTTTTGTTTTTATATCTTTGGGTGAAAGCCTGCCCTGTTTAAAATCCAACAGGGTGTTTTAATTTTGAGGATATGGGAAAACCAGATGGCCTGTACAACAACATTGCACATCCTTAAGATTAACAGTGAATATCAGGCTAACCTCAGAATTGAATAACAGAATTTGAAGGGACCTTGGAGGTCTTCTAGTCCAACCCTCTGCTCAGGCAGGAAACCCTATACCTATACCATTGGACAACCATCAAATGGTTGTCCAATCTCTTCTTAAAAACTTCCAGTGTTTAGTTCTAGTTTACTTCTCTCCTTGATTAGTTTCCACCCATTGCTTCTTGTCCTGCCTTCAGGTACTTTGGAGAATAGCTTGACTCCCTCATCTTTGTGGCAACCCCTGAGATATTGGAACACAGCTATCATGTCACCCCTAGTCCTTCTTTTCATTAAACTGGACATACCCAATTCCAGCAACCGTTCTTTATATGTTTTAGCCTCCAGTCCCTTAATCTTCTCTGTTGCTCTTCTCTGCACTCTTTCTAGAGTCTCAACATCTTTTTTACATTGTGGCGACCAAAACTGGATGCAGTATTCCAAGTGTGGTCTTACCAAGGCATGAAATGAAAGATTAATTTAAATATTTAAATATTTAAATATTCTTCTTCAATCCCCATAAGATGAAACTTCAGATCTCTCTAACTATATATGATTTCTTTCTTTGCTCAGGAAAGGTTAACCCAAATAGAACTCACGGAACATGAGGTGGAGGAAATGTTCAACTGCATATATTCCACTAAAAACGAGCTGTGGGGGAAAATTTTGTGTGCTTTCCCCACTCCTCTTTACCTTGCTGTCTAAATCTTTCTGGCCAATTTCTGCTTGGACAATGTATAAAAGTGCATCCACTAGCCCATCACACTCCCGCAGCTTTCGACGGGCTTCACTCCTCTCCGAGCTGACGTTCCTATAAAACCAAGAAAATCTTTTAGAAGGATGGAGACACCAGCAGGTTATGGCTTTGAAAATATGTCAGCTTTAAGCCAATTTAACCCAATTTCTATTCTCAACGTTGTGGCTAGGTTCACACAACGCATTACAGCATTATTTGTCCAACCCTGCTGTGCTTGATTTCACAAAACATGCCAAGCATTAAACTCTGCGTTACAAACCACCAGTTTCACACTAGGTGGTAAGCCAAACAAATCACACTGAAGCTTATCACAATCTGTGAAATCTAATCCATGTGGGAGTTTGGGTGGAGAATTTCAAGGTCCTAGTGTGAACTTCTAAATTCAGCAACAGGAGGATTCTTCAGTCTTCCGCAATCTTTAACATACCCTCTATCAGACCTTGAGATTTCAGCCAATGCTGCCATCCTCGTCATGACGGAACAAAGTTCAGGCACATGCCATCTGTTTCAATGTTGATTTTGCCAATTTTATTTACATTTATTTATAAAATTTATTGGCTGCCCATCTTACCACAGGGTAATTCTATTTTTGATAAAAATTTCTACTGAAACTATTAGCAGCTCCATTTTGCTCATTCTGAAAAGCCCCTCTGTTATTCTCAGTTTTGATTATGTGGACAGCCACATAATTTACTGTCCCAAGAGTTATAAAGCCAACCCAAGGTTACTGCATATCAGGCAAGCCAGGAAGCACCAAGTCACTGAAGATCCTCTTTTGTGGCCAGTACTGTATCTCTTTCCCGACTGGACTATTCTAAGAAACAACACCTGGCATCAAATGGTGTTTCCCCAAGAAGCAAATCCTCAAGCTCCAGCACCACAGGTTGATTTTTTGCAGTTTAGATGCTGCTCTTCAGAGAACTGTCAAGAGTCCTTGTAATAGCAGCATAGATCCAACTCACCTAAGGCAGCCAATGGTGTTGGTGAGCACCGATTCCCACTCTATATGGCGGGGCTTGGAGTCTTCGCTGGGCTCTCGTTCCCATCCAGAGCGTGGGATGATAACCTCATCCGTGAGGGCGTGTAAGGCATTATCCACAATGGCCATTTTTATTGAGTCATGAGAGGATAGGTTCCAGAGTGTCCCTGTGGTGGAGAATATATAATGTTACTCAAAAACATATCTGTGTGCCAGAAAGGCCCTTACATTTCTAGCCATTCTCTGTGGACAATGCCAGCAATGGTTACCTGTAATGACTTCAGTGAGGTCCATATCACGTGCCTTTCGGAGCAGGCGCACCAAAGCAGGGACACCATCACAATTCTTGATGGCAACCTTGTTGTCCTGGTCTCTGCCATAGGAGATATTCTTGAGGGCCCCACATGCCCCATAGTGCACCTCTTTCTTGGGATGGTCCAGTAGCCCGACGAGTACAGGAATACCCTTTAGCTTGCGCACATCTGTTTTCACCTTGTCATTTCGGTAGCACAAGTGTTGCAGGTAGGCTGCAGCATTGGACTTGACTGCATCCAAACGGAACCCCAGCATAGCTATCACCTCGGGGAGCTCAGGCTGGCGCCAGTTGGCTGGAGGTGGGCCTCCTTTTCGCAGGCTGTCCAAACTGGCTAGGCTGCCTCTATCATGTTGTGCCATTGGGGACCAGTAATACTGGTCTCTAGCCATGTCATCCACAAGCATGTCTTCGTAACTCCTGCAAACAGAAAAGAAAGTAAGCGGCCAGGTAAGCCATCTCTTATCAAGGCCACAGCTACAATGCCACAGAGAAGAACTCTGTACTAACCTACCAACTCTCTCATGAGGACACCTTTGCAGTCAGAATTAGAAAAGACGCACTCCCTGGTAAGCCTCAGGCACCATCATCTTATCACTAGAGATGCACAGTATTTGGATCCAAAGATGCTTTGGATCTGATGTGGGCACATATGTATAACATGTGTAACGTTGGTAGCTCCTTAAAGGACTCCTGCCTCTTCCAGTATGGTCACATGGCCTCAGGAAAATACTAATCGGCATTTAAGAAGTGATAACAGGGCACAGTGAACTCAAATTCCTATTTTCTGAAGCCTGCAAGTATGCTGCCCGATATATGCTACGTAGCATGGGAGGATCTAATGCTAATGCTATGCAACTACGAGCCCACAAAAGGGTATGGTTCCTTTAGGGGGCTGCTGTCAGATGCAATGAGGATGATATCCACCCACTAGATGCTGCACTATTGGATCTGAATAGTGCACACCTCTACTCATTACTAATACCGCTAACATCATCCACTCTCTAACACCGAGAGCATTCCTAAAAGATTATGCCCTGATAGCTACTTTTCCAGAAGCATCTCTCATGCTTGGGTCATGTGGCAGCAAAGCAATCCAGCATGACCTTCCCTTCCAATCCTGGCAGAATACAAGAGTGGAGGCAGGTTCCCTTCAACCTGCCTCATTGCCCAATAAAAGGCAGATGGAGCAGGCCTAGAAGTTGGCTTGACTGCATAGGTAGCCAAGCTGGGCCTAGGGGAAAAAATTAAAATTTAATCGAATTAGATGTTGTCAACAGAATTTTTCTTCTGAGCAAATGCCGTTCTAATTTGACCACTAGAGGGCAAGTAGATGTCCTCTATGCCTAACCACAGACCCTTTCTACATCATCCGGCCTATTCAACATTGCCCCAATTATTCACAAAGCCTTCTTGTCAGCCAGGCAATGCTTTCTTTGTTGTGCAATCAAGTCAGGTAGGTGAAGTTAGATGACATTTCAAGGACACTGGATCTGTACGTGACACAATCGAAGTGTAAATAATAACGTACCAGAACATTTTAGAGGCACGCCAGCAGACTTTACTTAAGCGCTTTAAAAATGATTAAATGACTCTCGCTTAAGGTGTCACACCTAGTAGACTGCATGTCTCATTATTTAATATTGGGGAATAAGACACTAAGAGAACAGCTGTGCCTTCGGGATAATAAGACTCAGTGTGTATTTAGTAATTTTCTTCTTTTATCACATCAAATTTAGCTTCTATACTGTAATTTATAGAAGGCCTCTGCAGGCTGTAGTATTTAAGGCTTCATTCACCCTGCTTTAGAGAATGATTGCCGAGGGAAAAAAACAAACCCCAGGAAATGCCACCAAAATAATGCACAAATTAGGGTTAGGGTGAGGAGGGAAGGGAAGGGAAGAAATTGCAAAATGGTGTCATTTTTAAAGAGCTTCAGGGAAAGGGAAAGTTCCTTTCATTGTAATGGTGGAACAATGATGGAATGTCAATAGATATTTCAGCTTCTTTTTCAGGGAACTCCCCTAAGCAATTTTATATACATGTATCCAAGGCAGCCCTTTCATTCAGGCTACCATTTAAGCCAAGGAGCCAAGATTCCACACGAAGCACAATTCAGCAGGTTATGAAAAAAAGTTTATAGAGTTATTAGTGTTGACCAGTAAGACTCGTTGCAAAAAGAAATGGGATAGGACTTTTTTCAGTGCCATTTTAACTTTTGAACGGTCACAAAACAAATGATTGCAAGTTGAGGACTAGTGTAAATCCACAATTTTAAATACTCTTGAGGTTTTTAATTTCTTCAAGTACTGTTGGAAACAAAGCTACGCACGGCAGAGCTGTTAAGATCTTGGCCTCTGGAGGAAGAATTATGTCTTTCAAATGAAGTTATGTTCTCTCCTTTCCGATTGCGAGCATGAAAAGTCAGTCCAACCTCCCTCTTGCTCAAACACAGAAGCTGATCAGTGTACATAGCAGCACTTAGTCCCTGGTGTCTTATCACCATCTGATTACTCTACATTCTTTTAAAATTAGCTAGGAGCTGCTGCTACTATGTATGTATGTATGAAGAAAGCCAGGCTGATATATTAGAACAAAAGACTGCCAACTTGATTCTGACTTTTAACAGAATGGACATTTATCTGCCCTGAACAGAAGAGTTATCTAACTTTTTACCCAAGTGACAAAAGGCCATATCAGGTCTATGTCATTTCACGTTTTGGTTCCACAGCAGAGTCCAGCAATTCCTCAGCTTAGCACCTGTTATCCCTGCCATTCAGGCCCACGCAGGGGCAGCACCAAGGAAATGTAGCTAAAGCCGCCTTCACTCACCATCTGCCTCAAGTTCAGAATTCATAAACATTGGATTGGGCTGGGAGGTGGAGTGCCTTTTTTTTTTTTTTACAGGTTGCTCTTTGACATTCTTTGAGCTCAGGAGGAGAGCTGTGTGTTATGCCAGTTGTCTAGAAGAGGATTGGGAAGTCCCTGATCAAACAAAGCAACCTATTTAGCCAGTAGCAGCTGCAACACGAAACTGAATAAAATACCTGCCAATATTTTCGCCCTCAGGTTCTGGATAATGAAACCCTGCGGACTTGAAACAGTGAAATACCCACCTCCCACCTAGGGGTTGCAAGTGATTCATACCTTTTCCCCTTTTCTGTTTTAACGTGGATATATTTCATTAGAAATATTAAAGTGAATATATTTCATTAGAAATATTAAAGTGAATATATTTCATTAGAAATATTAGTTCATTAGTATTATGATACACTTTTAATAAACTTTCATTAGTTTATTAAACTTTATAAACTATGAGGAGCTCTTACATAACTTGCCTTTCACTATTTTGATTTCTTAAAGAATAACCAAATAGCTTTTTAATACTACTTAAATTATAACATTGAAATGAACATCATTAAAAAAAAATCATGAAATGATAGCCCACCACAAATGTGT
This sequence comes from Thermophis baileyi, assembly GCA_003457575.1. NCBI lineage: Eukaryota > Metazoa > Chordata > Lepidosauria > Squamata > Dipsadidae > Thermophis > Thermophis baileyi. The sequence continues at coordinate 3,020,686 of QLTV01004389.1, forward strand.
GATAAGCCACAATACATAACTGCCTACACCAAAGCCGTACCTCTTAAAAACACAGAAGTTCTGTAATACCAAAGCCATCTACACCAATGGCTTATTACACTGCACGTTTTCTTCAGCAATTTTCAGAAAAGTTGCACTTTCTTTGGTAAGACATCCCATGATATTTAGGGAAAATACAAGAGGATTCCAGATGGGTGATGTCATGTGAACTTTTTTTGTAAAACCTGAGTAAGCCAAGGCAATTCAACAATAAATTGTCTGGAATCAGTTTGCCTCTTGATCTTCGGTTGAAAAATGTCCAAGATAAAGTACTTTGTCATAAGATAAGCTAAAGAAAATAAATAACTTTGTTCTACCCCCGCTAATTTTTCTTGACAGCACAAGGAACTGCCTCATACTAAGTCAAACCACTGGCCTGCCTAGTTCAAATCAGCTGACTCTGATTTGTAAATGCTCTCTGAGGGGTTCTAAAATATTGCTTCAGAATGGTAACTTTCAATTATGTTCCTGAAATGTTCTCTATCAACATCTGTGACAACAAAGGATTTTCAAGAAAGTATTACTTGCTTTAAGGCTCATAAGAGAGCCTTGTGCCCATACGTGGTTTATTTGGGGCAATAGCAGAATCTAAGAGCTGTCACTCACAGCCGGACTAAAGAGAGAGCATTCTCTGATATCTTCCTCAGACAAGTCAGCATGAAATGTGGTCCCTGAAGGAAGGGAATTTAAAGACCTCTGAACCAGACTGCAAGTTTCCCAGGTGCCTTGAGAGACAGACAATGACGGTTAACAATTATTTTCCATCTTTCAAACTTGTCCATACAAGATACCCACATAGTTCTGGGTTATTTTTGAAGCCCTGCACCCACACACAAATACACAGTTCTTTGCTTCTCCTAATCTCTTGATCACAGAGTGTAAGCATATAGTATTCTGCTCCCTGCAACAAATGCAAGCTGAGGAGGGGGGATTGTTTTTAAGCCTAGTATAAAGCAAACCACTTGGACCTGGCAGCTGTTCTGGGAAATTGTTTCGACGCAATCTTGCCCTCTTCGAGATGTGAACAATGTGGGAGCAAGAGGAAATTAAACCTCTCCCGTGACTTATTGTCCAAGCACATTATCTCCCAATGTTTTGTGTATTCTTTAGAATTCTGGCAGAATTCTCGAAAGTGGATCTCCAACATTCATGAAAAATTAAAACTAGAGGACACTATGCATAAGAGAAATTCTTAAGAGCTCTCTTGTGTAAACTACCAAATCACAATCCTTTTACAGGTTTCTTGCTCAGAACAAATGAGTTAAGATAATATCAGACGAGTTACATTCCATAAAGTCAGAAGTGGGGGGGGGGGGAATGCATACAAGCTCACGCACAGACATACAAAACTCCAGTCTGGATAATAAGGGAGAAGCCAGAGAGAAAGAGCCAGCTGCAAGAAATACTCAGATTCCAAAGATCTCTGCGATCTTTATCAGTCTGTACACAGCACAGTGGTTTCACAACTGGTGGCTAGAGGTCAAAATCCACATATGTAGATTCCATTGGAGCAATTTTTATACCAACGTCACAGGTAACCAATGACATTTTTCTATTATAATAAAGACTTGCAGGTTGTTTAATCATTGACTCTGGTCAAACCAAAGGGACAGCATTATTAGTATCAGTTCAATAGAGAGTTCATTCCTACCCAGAGTTTTGAGGCATTTTTAATCTGTTGAATTATATCCCGCCTTTTCCAACAAATGAGTACTCAAGGCAGATATCCATAAAATGCAACGTGCAATGTGAAGAATAAAAAGCAGATGGCAAAAGAAATCCTCCAAAGAGTAAGTCTGAAAAACAGCAAGTTCAAGTGCCTATAATGAAATGAGACAGAATTGAACCCTAGTCTAAGCAAACGTATTTCTGCTTGTTTATAAAAAGGTCATCAGAAAAAAAGCCAAAGGAGCACCTTCTTCTATTAAGGACTTCCATACTTTGGAAGCACTATCAAAAATGTCAGGGAAAAGGAAAAAGGGAAAGCTTGAAATTGAAAGCTTTTTTCAATAAAATCTAAGCTAATTTGCATGGGAGAGCAGTCATTTAGACATTGGCTCCCATAGAACTTTATAGGTCATAACCAGCTATTAAAATTATTGTGATGGAATCACATGCTTCCTATAATGTTCCGCGGTTTAGTTGGAGAATTCTCAGCCAACAGAAGATCTGAACACTCTTTAGTGAAAGACTCAAGCAAAGCAGCTTACAGTTGTCCAAGCAAGACGCAATTGAAGATTTTGGGTTATAATACTCACGCAACATCTCCAGGAAAAGGTGCAGATTGTGCACTAGCTGAAGTGCAAAAGCACTTCTCCTGGCCACACAATTAAACAGATATCCATAGCAAAATCTGAACTAGGATATATTTAAACTGCAAGTTGGGTTTCAAAGGGAACGCAATGCCACCCAAGACAGATTAATAAGCCCTGGTCCTTTTTCTACTAAACACAAGCAATGTATTAAAGATTTAATTTGCCAGTTGTTATTTTATCCTACTTCTTTTTTAATTTAGTCAACTTAAGGCAGCAAACATACCTCCTGTCTCCTATTTTCCTCAAAATAACAATAGGGTCTCATCCAGCCTATTGCTACCTACAACTTTTCTAAATTTAGATGGAAAGGGAGAGGCACTTGATAGTCAATCGAAATCGGCCAGTGAACTCCAAGCCGCCTCTCACAGTAATTGCCTGTCACACACTCTGTGCCAGTAGCTAAGTTGTCTAATAATATCCACCTCCACAGCACCATCTCAAAGAATCTCCTCCCCAAATCCATTCCAGCAAACATGTCAGTATTTAAAGCTATAGAGAAGTCCAACAGAGCTACTCATGATTCAATTTGGGTACAAGGTGTGTCGATATACATTCATCTAGCTCAGGGGTGTCAAACTCGCGTCGTCATGTGACATATCGGGACTTTTCCCCCCCTTCACTAAACCGGGCGTGGGCGTGGCCAGCGCGTGACGCATCCGGCCCGCGGGCCACCAGTTTGACAGCCCTGATCTAGATCATGCTCATGCCATGGCACAAGGGAAAGGAGATGCCAATTCAAATGAAGTGAAGCAACGGTTAGGATTATTTTGTCATGATCCTATAAAACAAGAAGTTTGCCTCTCACAGGTCTAAAATGGAGCCAAACCTTTGTTAGGCAAGGATCTTATGCCAATTACATCCATTCAAGTGTTGGGGAGGGCACCAAAGATCATATCACTGTAAGTATTTTCAAGGTATCAAGGCCACTATGAATCACAAAAGAAATAATTACGGATGAGTTTTCTCAGCATGCAGCTGAGGTTGGACTAATTATTTAAAAGTTTACCTTCACAACATGATTTTCAGGCTTTAAAACGCATGGGAATGACAGGCCCCCCAGAGGTCATTTCAGCTGTCAACCAATGGAAATGGCTCATCTTTATTTTGTCAGTATCAAGAAAGCATATGATGATAACAGCAATAATCCTTCTCCTGGACTTTGTCAGAAATCAGCTGCTGCAAGGTCTCTATTTTGGGATCTTATCTACTCAATTGAATACAGAGAGATTCCAGATTCCTTGCAGAGGTCTTCGCTGAGTGTAGCTAGTGCTATTCTCCTTGCCAAGATAGTGATTGGGAAATTCAGGACAGTCTTTGCTACTGTAATTGCTTCACAGCTGCATATGTTCTTTGGCAACAGCTTTAATGACTGATGCCAACCTTCAGTTAAAGAAAGGAAGAGCATGAAGTTTCTCTGCAGAAAATCAGGGCTAAAATTGTGATGTGATTTGGGATATCTATGATTAGGATTAACCACCTAAGTGTATTAAAAAAGTCAGCTGAGGAAAACTCCAAATTCAGACCAGGGTTATAAGAATTGAGAGGAAAGGAGAGGATAGTCTTTTTCACCCTTCCTTCTCTGATTCCCCAATTTGTACCCTGACTTTCCAGAGCTGTTCATTGCCATTTTAACCCAGAAGACTATTGGGCCACAAGGGCTCATCCTCTCCTCACTTTGAGCACAAAGAAAGAAAAACTCTCAATAACACAGGAAAATTTAAACTCTTAGAGACTTCTCTGTTTTGCTGCTTCTTCCTCCCCAGCTCTGAAAAAAGGGAATTAAGATTCTCTTTGCTACCTTGGGGGGGGGGGGGGGGGGGAGTCCTTCTGCTTACTGGGTCTCTGAACATCTACTCCAAAGTCTTGCATTGGTGCTACCATTACAGACTGTGGACAATCTCATGTGATCCTAACCACCAATCTTCCCTCTTGCATCTGGTTTTGCTATAAAAAGATTCTAACACTGAGTTAACCAATAATTTCGAAGGGTTTGCAGGTTTTCAATCTCTAATTTGCTTTTTAAAGTCTGATTGTGTTATTGGCTCAAGAATCTTCCTCAACTTGATACTCTCCAGATGCCTTAGGTTACCATAATCTAAGCCAGCATGCTCGGATTAGGGGGAAATTGCTCCCAATGCTTTACTGATTTTTGAATATTACATCAGGCAATTATAGGCATGAAGACTAATGGATAAATGGCAAGCAAACAACAAGGCAATTTCATCTACTTCAGACTTCAACTTAGGCAACCAAGATGTATGCATACCTTAGGAGGTGAAATGCTTCCTTTCAAATGGCAGCAAGTCAAAATTATAGAAGACAGTTTGCATGCCTTACATTTATGCAATTTACTGTAGCTGAAGACTCTAACACGGAAGGAGTGGGCAGACTAATCAGATTATGAACATTCAGGACTATACTTGTGAAAGACAGGCAGGCAAGCAAGGGACATAAACTTGCATTAGAGAAGGGAAGGCAGTTTGAATACACAGGAGAAATGGAAGCTGTACTCCATAATTACTATTGCATTGCCCCATTTCAGTAGAAACCACAACCACATCCTCTTTTTTGGAATGTTTAGGTGGAACAATTTAGGCCTCTGCAGTGGATCAAGCTAGCAAGTTAGGATGGTGTTTAATTCTTTTTTTTTTTTAATGGAAATTCATATTCCCAGGATCCTACAGCAGCTATCAGACCAGTTAAGAATCTAAGTTAAGCAATTTTAGCCCAGAGGATAAACAGATTTCTCATACTGAACAAGATATCAGGATCATTCCATACCTTAGAAAAGAAAAAGAGGCAAAACAACAACAACAACCCTCCTGTGAACTAATCACATCTATCTTCACATAGCAAGCCCACACTGGTATAAGCAGTAACTCATTGCCAAACCGTCGTATAAATACCCTTCTCTTGCTATAACCCACCTGTAGCACAGAAGACTTTATCAAAAAGAATAGTACTCATGTTATCGCTACCAGATGTACTGCAATATTATTTGTATAGCCATGTAATACTTCCTGCATACACTTGTAATTTTTACAACTCCTCCACAAAGTAAACTAGTATTTACTCAGATGAGGGAAGGAGGCAGGGAGCATCTTGGGTAAATGCAGAGCTTAGGTCTAAAATAGAGACCTTGTATCCAAGATTTAGCCACAATCCAGCAAAAGAAAAAGAAAATCAAGCCTAAGAAAAAGCTTAAAAAAGCATTTCAAGCATAAGTCAACAACCTCGTTCATCGTGGCCTGATATTTTCAGCTTTATACGTCTGGATGCATCTGGTGGAATGTGTAAGCACATGAAGGATTGTGTGTTACATTATTCACTGTATAAAAGGTATTTTCTCTTCAATGGCATTAAAACCTCATACCAGTGGTAAAGCTGAAAATTTTAAAACATTCTATTTTAAAACAGAAATCTGGGGGGAAATATAAATACATGCCACATTTTTTTCCTGACCTGACCTAAGTTCATTTTGCTATTTTAAGAACAAACAATTCAATACAACTCACGTTCGGTCAATTTATGAAACATAAAAGTACAGCTTAGTCAGAAACTAATTACACTTTCTAGCTGCATTTACAATAAGATTTTAATTTTTCTCAAAGCTGAAACTATAAACTGCAGAAGTTTAAAAAAAAACAACCTCTTAATTTTGTCAGTTTGACAAGTTAGAAAAACAAAGTTGAAGTCAAAAGAAACTTGTCAACATGATAATAAAACAGAGCTATATAGTCTGACCCTAGACTATGTCCTCACTTTCATCTAAGCAGAGGACAAACATGTCCAGACAAGGTTTTCTGCCATAACCCCATGAGTCATTTTGTTTCCAATACATATGTGAAGCACCTAAAGTCATCCTCAGCTGTTTTTATGTTAAAATGGTATTTTTCCCTTTAAGCTGACAGAAAACTGCAGCCGTTTTAATCTGGGCTAATTTCATACATTTTGCTACCAACGCCACGCTCTTGACTTCACTTCAGGCTGGTTTGGGAATGCCCATCGCCAAGTCTGATTCCTGGGCACTTTCCTCCAGGACCATATTGTTTTGGGAAGCCGGAATCTCTCCTGCTTCACCCACCATCTGCCAGAACAGATGGGCTGTCTGATGGGCTACAAGAGGAGGCGGCTTTGAAAGAGATGGGATTTCCCATTGCATCCACCGCTTCCTGGAGGATGTAGTTTGTTAAATCCACCCTCAAACAAGGCTATGATCAGCCGAGTGGTAAGCTTGTTTTAAATGCAAGTTTTGAAGTGATGAAATGGCACAGCTAGCTCTCCCCTCTCACTGCGTATGTGGGACAAGCCTGTCAAATAGCAGATCGGGGGGCTTCTTCTGGGGAGGGGCTTTGTGCTCTTTCAAAAATGGTCTTTGAGGCCTAGTCAAAAGTAGATCCACTAATCTCCTAGACCAGGGCTGTCAAACTCACGGCCCGCGGGCCAGATGCATCACGTGCTGGCCACGCCCACGCCCGGTTTAGCGAAGGGGGGGAAAGTCCCGATATGTCACGTGACACCGCCGTGACGATGCAAGTTTGACACCCCTGTCCTAGATTTTAAAAAATCAGCAGCAAAAGGGGCCCATTACAACAAAGCTTCTGACTGTGCTATTTGTCCTCAGGTGTAGGAACTCCAGCCCTCATATCCTCCAGCGCAGCAGTTCTGAAAGTGTGGTCTGGGGTGACCTGGGGGGGGGAAGACCCTTTCAAGGGGGGGGGTCTGCAAAATCAAGTTTTAAAATGTGTCAGTTTCAAACCAAAGATCCTCAGTAATTTTTAAGAATGTAAAAGGGTCCCGAAATCCAAACATTTGAGAACCCACTGTTCTGGAATAAAAATCTTCCCATTAAAAGTCAATAGGAAAAAAAAAATGAAGGCAAGAATAAAAGGCGAATATACCAGTACCTGGTCCTATTGCATTCCATATTCTTAAAAAAAGCAATACACTGGGTTGGGAAGTATTAACCATTTCCAGCATTTTAATTTTTTTTCGCCCGGGGGGAAAGGGGCTGAAAAAAAAACGGGGGGAGGGGAAAAGATTCCCTGTATGGTTTAAAAATAGTCTTGTACTCACTAAGGTAGTAAAAGTTTGAGCTACTCTTTAAGGTTGCAAATAGGTATTTAGAAGGCAGGGGTCTCTTATGCAGCAGCACATGATACAGGCATATTAGGAAGCAGACTAGACAGCTCCTTAAAATACAAACTTGGAGCTTGGAGGTTTGCGTTCTTTTTGTTACTTGAACCTTTTCTATTATTGGAGTCCTATCTTCCCCACCTGCAATTTCACGCAGCTTGCCTGGACTAGGATTTATCATATTAGCGGGAATGAGACTTGGTTACACAGATCTGTGTTACTGAAGCAAATTACCAGCTCAGCATAGCTGTGATGTAATCCTTCCCTGCATGCAAACTTACAAGAGAAGGAGCAAGCATATTTATTCCCCTGAAGAATTTTTGATACACAAATAGTCTCCAGTTAACAGCCATCTATCTACGGTACCACACTAAATTTATCCCAGAACTGTCCTGGTTGCTTTAGAAATGTCACTGTTACTCAGTACTACAATCAATTTTTCAAGGGTAGTTAGATTCTTCTCTAAAGCATGGGAGAAACATCAAAACATTGCCAAGGCTGGCTAAAATATGCTAAACTTATCCTCTTACCTGAGTCTCTGGCGGGGATCAGAAGGTGTCCCAGTCCGCCTCGCTGTCCCATATTCTGGCACTGCACCATAATCCAGGTCGTCATATGCCATGCTGCGTTGGTCATCCTCCAGCCCATAAGGCTCAGCGTGGAAGCGGTTCAAGTCCATGTTGCTTCCCCCTACCCGCACCTGCGGTTGGGGACCATAGACATCCTGCCTGCTAGGAGCCCTGTAGCCATCCACGGAGGGTCGGTAGCGCTCATCAATCCGGGTGACTCGGGATAGGCTACCGTAGCTGTGTTCGCTGCCATGGTAGCTATCTTCGTAGGGCCGCCCATAACTATCTGAGTAGTGATAGTTTCGTGGAAGGGTAGCCGTGCCTGGCTGGGTCATGTAGGCCCCAGGGCCACCGTTTGTGTTCTTCCTGAAATTCCTATCCATGGTCTGGATGTAGTTGTTGGTAGCTGGAGAGCCATCAATAGGTAACCCATCTGGGCCAACTTGCTGCACTGTACGTGTGGTCATGGTCTTCACAACTTTTTTCACCTACAGAATAATAAGAATGAGCTATCCGGCATCAACTTGTCACCTCACAATAGTTCTGAGGGCAGAGCGGGTATCACTGCTCATGCGCTGCAGAGCATTTCTTCATTAATTTCAAAGGACACTACTCTCTATTATCTCAAGTCACACCCTGTATATTCAGCTTCAAATATTATCTTGTTCTATAGCATTTCCTAGAAAATTTTCTGATCCCTGAAACTCCCGGACTACAGGAAAATTAAATCCAATGCTTTTCACTCATCAACAAGAACACCTGCAGAACTGTTTCTGTGTTTGTCAGAATCCCACTACACCTCACGCAACGCAGGAGTACCAAACGCATAACCAGTCAAGAGCTGTTGGCAGGATCGCATGCTCCGTTCCTCATGTCAAGTCAAAAACACCTTCAGGATTTCAGATCTGCTACTAATGGTTTCCTCATACTGATTATCAACTTTATGCCAATACAATAGTTAACTCCAACCAGACTGAGAAAGCATAACTAATGGGTCAAAAAGCAATTATCTTGCAGCTTTCTCTGTACTTAATAAAACTTTCTATATTATGTCTGCACTGATCTTTTGAAATAATAAACTGAATAAATCACCAGGTGAAAGCTACCTCAGATCACCATATAAAGACAGCTGCCAGTGACAAAAAATAGAAAAGCATCCTATGTGTTATATGCTTTTTATTTGCTATTAGAGGTTACTCAATACCATGCATCTGGCAACCATAAGCATCACCTCTTCCCTACAGAAACCCTTCCAGACAGATTGCCTAACACCCTCTCCCACTTCTCCCTAGACTCTCACCGTGGTCTCTGTACGACGGGTTGTCCCATCATCTGAGGTCTCTACTGAAACAACTGACATGGCACCTTCTGGGTCCTCCTCCATGGTGTATGTCTCTTCCACAATTTGGCCTGGATCCTGCATTCTGGGAATGGTGCTGTATATGAGGTGACTATGGTCCTAGGGAAATGAGGGGGAAACCCATCAACCTATTTCTGGGCAAACAATACTCTTAAGAAGTCATTTCTTACAGGTCAGACACCATTTGTAAAAAATCTTTTATGCTCAAGCCTCTGAAAGCAACAAATTGCTACATAATGTTTGTTTGCACCCACTATTAATATAAAAAACTCATGCAGAAAACTCACATAAATTCAGTGATGCATGCTGAAACTCTCTTGACTAAGACTTTAGAACTCTGGTTATAATTTGCACTTAATTACTTTAAAAAAATCTATTAGTCAAATAGCAAACCACCAAACAAGAATGGAAGATCACGGATTTTCTTTTCATACATTTAGTCACCAAGGTGTTCCTTCACATCTTTTATCCATATAAGACTTCAAATTTTATTTTAAAAAATCTTTGGATTTTGCTAAGATTCCAACCAATTATCTAAGATCTTCTCCAAACAGCTTCGCAGCTTTCTGTAAGCTTTGCCAGAAAGAGGTTCTTAGTTTCTTTTCCTACCTGTGGTCCGTTGAGCTTTAATTCTGAGAATTTCTGTCTCTCCAAGTCAGCATTGCCCAAGAAACGGCCGTTCTGCAAAAAAATAATAGTGATGAATTTGTGACCAGCATCAGAAAACAAGAAGGAACGGGAGGCAGGAGAGGAGAGAGACGGGGGGTGGGGGGGGGGAGGGCATGTATGACAACTGAGCACTTCAGTCTATTACACTGAATCCCACATAAGGCTACAATGGCAAATATTTAGAAATGAGGCTGCTGCGATTTGAAAGTGGCAAGATAATATTAGCAATACAGTGTAGGTAGTATCTTAAGTTTACATTTCTTCATAGAAATAAAGAAACAGGTGTGTATTATCGTATCCATTTATTAACATCGATAACATATTGAAGTTGAACACTGTACATTCCAAAGTTTATAAATACTGAGTCCATGCTGTCCCAGTTCTTATAGGCCCCAAAAGCTCAAAACAGCAAATGGAAGCACCTTTAGAAAAAATAGTTCAGAAAAGCAAGCCATTGATAAAGCCTCTTGAGAAAGTCAACCTGGTCTCCGTCATCTAGTTCTACTTACAGACACCGCCCTTTACTGCCCATAATGAAAAGGAAAAATGCATTTAAAATTTTTTGTTTACAGTAGAGAGTTCCTGCTTATCATCTTTATAATTATGTCTTCCTGCATGCATCCAAAATAATTTCTACCCACTATTTGGATGGGAACTCTGCCCTTCTGAGTATGAAAGTTTAAGTGGTATGCAATATTTATTCTAAGCACAAGTTTAACATCATCTGATATTGGCTATTTGCTCATCTGTACACTTTTAAGATAAAAGGGCAGAACCTGAATAGCCGGTAGAAGCCAAAACCCAAGGGGGAAAGCAAGATGAGCTTGGTGCAAAAGCTTAATCAAATTCATTTGATGCCTCACTTATGGCTGTTGGCAGACACATTTCCTTGGTCCTATTTCATGCTTCTTATATCAATAGTTTCAGGATCTGATAGTCACACTGGAGGCCATTTTATTATCATCATCTTGTACAAATATTGTCATTCAGAGCAAAGAGAGCTTTGTTTACTGTCTGGCATTCCTTAGTCAGTATCTGCTCGTTACTCTTTTTGTCTATTTCATCTGTTTAGGGCTCTCTTTTCATAAAATCCATCAAGCTACTGTTTGAGAATACACAGGAGCTTGCATTAGACATGGGAAGAGCAATTAAGAAACTTAAGGGTATAAATACATATGCATGATATACAGGATGTTTCCAAAAAAGCAAAGGACTCTTGTAATCTAGTGGCTGACTACTAAACATCTCCACTGTTGTACCGTGCATCCACAAAACAAATAGTGAACCTGCGTTCTCAGTTGTCACTACAAGTGCATATGTAATAAGTACAATGAATTTAAACATTAGCCAGACACTGTGAAATTGGATGAGACCACTATTAATTAATATCCACACTGGATAGCCTTTAACCAACACAGCTCTATGGCCCTACTCATACTGAATACTGACAAACACACTCAACAAAACACTTAGCTATGCAGACAGCAGAAACCTGAAGCTCTTGGACCAAGCTGCTCCACAAAGTATTTCCAACAGAAGCCAAACTACCGAAGTAGCCCTCCAGCAGGAACCACAGAATCAGAAGAAGACAAGTATCCCGCTTGAGCACATCACTAGATGTTACCTGGTGCCGGCGGGTGAGGGTGCCGTTGGCCATTGTTTGGCTGGCATCCTGTGGGGAGACACGGACGCGCTCCAGCTGTGCAGAGACATGGCGCCGTTCTTCCTCCAGCGCCCGTGTCAGCTTCTCAAACTGTGCCTCCTGCTCTTTGACGGAGGCAAGTATACTGGCAGTCGACTCCACTTCCGAGTCATCCATGGTTTTGAAGGCCCCACACAGGGGAAGAGTGGGTGCAAGGCAGGGAGATGCCACGGGGGATGTGAGAATTGACGACACACCGAAAAGGGGTATGAGGGGAGAAGGATCCCCTCACTTCAAAGAACACATTTGGGAGACAAGCAAGGAGAAAGAGAGAAAGACTGATCTTAGATCTGGGAAGAGAGATAGATTAAAAATACTTGAAAGATACCAGGTTCCACCTAAGTCATCCTCCCCCAAACCAGTAGAGTGAGAAAAATTGTACACTAATAACCTCTCAAGACAGTAACTGCAACACTTTAACTGGCTCAAGAATACAAATCTATACAGTATGTGAAGGGAAACCCTATTTACAGGGGTGCTCCTTTAATAACACAATGGGCATTTTGGATGATCGAAAATCCATCCCTCCAGAGTTTTCTTCATTGCAAATCAGATACTGGATAGGATATAGGCATGCTAATGACATTGTAATATAATTTTTTAAATTAATTTGATGCCTTAGTTTACATTTTTAGGACTTCTTTCTATCAAAATGTCAACGCTATTTTTAACAGCGTTGATCTCGCTGTTGTAATCCTGCGAGATCCGGCCATGAATGGTGTGCATGGGTTTTTAAATTGTTTTTTAAATGTTTTTATAAGGTTTTTTAATGTTTTTTTTTAATATTTCTGTTGTAAGCCGCCCAGAGTCCCTCGGGAGTTGGGCGGCATAGAAATTTAAATAATAATAATAATAAATAATAAAATATCAAGTGTCATTTTAGAAAGACTATGGAACTTTCTATCTCTGCAGCATAGCACACTTACTTTTGTACATTTACTAAGAATTTGCTCTAGTTAAATGGCTCTTACTTGCTGCTTTCCTAGATTAATTTTTAGGACAGTTTAATAGGGAGGCCATTTCAAAAAGAAGCTTTAGCCAAGATTTCCTTCTGTGAACACCAGTCAGCACAATCTTTAGTGATTCTTGATCATTTTATCTCATTACATTATTGATACTAAACCGGTCTTCAGAGGAAGTCATCTCAACTTTAAAAACTGTTTTTGGGAATTGCAGTCAGTCTCAACCACGCATACATATTTTACTGTAGCAGCATTTTCATATCTGCCAGCCTGCCTGGGTCCAGGTCACTGTCCCTTGAACAGGAAATTGCATGTCACTTTAGGTTTATGCATTCCTGTCAAGAGGAGAGTAACTTCTACCATTTTAAAAACACAGTCCTTGGGAATCAGTTAGCTGACCTACCAACTAATTATAACAGGCTATGGCAGTTATATTGAGCAACATGATAAGCCTGGGCCAGAAGGGGAGAGGCAACAGGTAGTGTTTTTAAGAAACTGCAGTGTTTTCTTTCAAACATACATATATAGAGAGATATGTGGTGAAAAGCTGCAAGTTTTGTTACATGTTACCCAAAAATGTTTGCCACATAAAATTGTTTAAATGCTTTTTACCACTATTTATGCAGTGGTCACAATATATAAACAATCCTAGAGCTTCTCCAATTTAATCTTCCAAAATCATTCACAGGCTATAAGTACACTTCTGTATGGAATTACATCTGTTTGTTTTTTATGCATTTTATTCCCCAACTGGAAACTTAGTCTTTCTATAAAAAATATAATACATTAGAATAATTTAGGGTTAAGGATTGCTCAGACTTATTTTATAAGAATTTTTTTTCTCAAGCCAATTCTCTTCAAGACCCCATTTTTTATCAATTCAAAACCACGTGTTAAGCTATAAACCTTAATATTTATTATTAATAATAATAATGATTGTCAGTCTTCATAATAGGGCTAACAAGACAAGCAAGGAGAACAAGCCATTTTGCATATCATCTACCCAAACGGTTGTTGCCAAAGTGCTTCAAGACAAAACATTAGCATATGTCCATCAGAAATATCTTCAGCCACAGCCTACTTATGAATTAATAAAGACATTTTTAATGGGCCTCATATACAAAAAGGCTGACAGATTTGCATATATGGAAGGAAGATAAGCTATATATTTCTTCCATCCTGGAACCATTGTTCTCCTTACCACAAGAGCTCCCCAGTCTTTAAAGAAAGCCAATCTGGAAGAAACCCCAATATTCATCCTGACACAAAATAACATTTAAGACTGATTTTCCATACCATACACACCTGTGGAGGAAGGCCGGTCTGAATTGATTGGTTAAGGCACAGCTTGGTCTAAGTGCAGAAAATCATGGGAGAAGGAGCCCAGCCACCAACAGCAAGGAAGCAGGAGAAAAAAGGCTGCAGAGAGACAGCAGGAAGGGGATAAAAAATAGAAGTGTAAATTTATAATAGGGAAGGAAGCAAAGGGGTCAAGGAAGGAAGGAGTTAAGATCAAATCAGTATTTATACATTTAAAAAAAAAAACCCAAATCCAACTGTTTTCCCAAAAGGGATTTAAAACAACTTTCAACAAATTAATTTTTTTTAAAAAATAATGGATTCGTTAAGCAATAGTAGGGTAGTAGAAATGTTGCAGACTGGATCATGGAATTTGAGGCGCATTTAATCTTTTCCCATTATGACTACAACTGAGGTGAGGGGAAAACTCCACTAAACAGAAAATCTGCGCGCACAGATTACACTCTTGAGATTGGCAAGAAAAAAAGACCTTAACTCCACCTCAGTTCCGAACTTTGCCATTTTCACACATGAATAGGTTACAGTTACAGAGCAAGCAATCTGATAGGGTAGGGATCTTCAAAATGCACGATTTGTTCAGTGATTTATATGCAGTTTCCTTCTAAGATTGTAGGTCTTCTACTTTTTCATAAGGTAAATACCCGATGCAACTACAACAAAACTAATGTTACAGTGAACAAAGTAAACCTCACATTTGAGTGGCCTATGAGCTAAATATAGACTCTTTATAAAACTAATGAGCTTGTCCTCAATAGTCCTGAGCATACCAACCACCAGTTTAGAGTCAAAGAGGTTCCCTCCTATAGAGAAAAAGGAATCACTTATTAATTATGCCCATTTTTAAAGAAGAGTGCATCACTTCTCCTTTTTAATTCTTTTTTTTAAATTCTTAAACCTTTAGTGCTTTTTAAAAGAAATCCCTGTTCTTTCCAGCGGTAGAAAAAAAATAACATCATTATCCCCAAGGGAGATGAAAATGAGGGATCCACACAATTGGATTATCCTTCCAGCACACTGGAGAATGTGGGATCTTACGGATATACAGCGTTTCAAGGTTTATTGATTGACTGATTTCTTTATTCAATTTCTATAGCTGCCCAATTCAACCAAGTGACTCTGGCCGGCTTACAATTCTATAATTATAAAACTAAACAATTAAAAAAAAACATTAAAACAATAAATACCTCCTTTTTGATCTATCAACCCCGAGGAAGCTGAAGAAGCTACAGGTTACCCTCCAACAGCAATTCTAAAAACCTAACCTTCTAAGATGATCTGCCAAGACAGTCAAGACCATATCCTTGTCTTCTACAGTATTCCAGTTTTTTTTTTTAAAAAAAAAAACAGATTTTAATAAAACAATACTGTACCATTATTATTGTTTATAATAAAAGCCTTTGCTTGCAACCTTTCCTCCAAAAGATTACTAGAATAAATACAGGGGAAATACAGAATTACTGTATGTGCTTGATGTTACCAACTCAGTGAGCTAAACATATTTTGATTATTCTGGAGTTGATGGAAGTAGTACTGGCCAGAAACTGTTTCCCTCTAGCACTTATATCCCCTTGTCCAAGCATGCTGGGTGTGTTTTTTCCTTTTTAATTCAGATTCCCCCTCCCCCAAAATCAAAGCAGGAACAACATGTTTGAGCTAGCCTAGCCTCCAAGACAGAAACTCTCTCAATCCATTTTCCCACGGTGCTGGTGACTTATCAGCCCCTAAACTGACTTAATACATATGGCCACAGGCATAACAGGTTTTTTTGGGGGGGGGGGGGGGAAAGTGGTTTCTTTGAGGAACACATTCAAAAGATTATTTGAATGTAGCAGAACCTTGTGACTTTTTTCCTGGAATAGACTTAATTCCTCAGAGGGCTTTCAGTTAACCATCACAGTTGAGTGTATTGATACAGAAAACCAATACTAAAATTAAAGAGAAAGCATCAGGAGAAAAACAATCTACAGCATTAAAGTCTATTGAAGCTCATGTCTCCATTTATTGGAGCTTTGGCAGGCTTGCCTGGGATTGTAACAGTGTTAAACTTATGTCTCTGTGTCAGGAAATAAGAGTGTTAGAGGCACTTTTAACTGAATTAAAGAGGAAGCATACAACAGCACAATTACAACCAACCATACAACCAATTACTTAGTGGTAGCAACTACCCAAAGTGCTTGCTCGAACACAGAATCTCCAAGAATGTAATCCACCCTTATTTTTTATGTACCGTATTTTTCGGAGTATAAGACGCACCTTTTTCCCCCCTAAAAGAAGCTGAAAATTTGGGTGCGTCTTATACTCCGAATGTAGCTTTTTCGAAGCTTTTTTTTCAGCCCTAACGAGGTGCTAACAGTGAAGCAATCTTCCGTGCTTTGCTAGCTAAGCGATCTTCCCTTTGCCTGTTTTTTTCATTGCTACTCCCTCCGAAGACGGTTTTTTTAAGCCCTAACCAGGGGATAAAATAATGTGCTGAAGCTGACCAGACTAAGGACGCTAGCCAGATGAATACCTGGTAGGCAGATTTCCCCCCCCCCGTTTCCTCCCCCCAAACTCAGGGCCTACTCCGGTGCGTCTTATACTCCGAAAAATACGGTAATTTTGCTTCCATCTGTGACATATGCAGATGTTACACTTTGCAAGCAAGTTTGATGAAGTAATTTTGAAAGATTGGAATGTGTGTTGCAATTCTGGATTGTAACAGTTAACACACATCAGAATCATATTTTTAGTCACATGTAAAAAGAACTTCATGTAACTTCTTTCACTTCAGTTCAGACATATTGGCACCAGAAGGACTTTGACCTCAAAAACATTGTTAGTTTGCTTAGGCAATCTTGCACTTTGCCATATGATGATCTTCACCCTGTAATCTCCCCTCTGCCAAAAGCCAATGCAGAACTTCAGTAAGGGTGCAATTAGACTGGAATAGTCCAAGTAAACCCCAAAATACATGCCCTTTCTAAGTTATACAGTATGTCTTCCTGGGCTTCATCATCAGCTTCAGGTCCACCATCAGGATTAAAATTTGCAAGGCACACAGATGACATCACAAGCAAACAATGTAGTGTCGCAATCAAAGAATTGTAATTCTTCCACCAGCCCAGGCACGTATCCGTTTACAAGCCAAAGACTTACTACAGATTATAAAACAAAAGCTATGAAATGTGTTCATGTAGGACTGGAGTACCTGGTATTCATTGTTCCAAACAACAGGCAGTCTCTCCCCTTTCAGCATGAGAAAAAGCTACAAGTAGGGGTGGAGGGTGGTGCACAAGGATGCTCAGGCCATATGCTGCACTTGGTCTCCAAGTAGTATGCCCAGGGATAGCTTCAAGCAGTAAACAGAACCAATTTGGAGACCACCTGTCTCCCAACAACTATGGATGGCCTGTACTTTAAAAGCAAGAAACAATAAAGATACAGATACATGTACGTCCAGAAGAAAAATCATAAAGGCCACCACTGTATTCCAAGGCCTGGGAGATTAGCCAGGTTTTCAAAGACTTCCTGAACATCATCAACTATGAAGATCTTGGGGAGATGCTATTCCAGAGGGCAGGCACCATGTCAGAGAAGGCACATTTTTTTTAGATTCCAATAGAAGGCATTATTTAATTGAGATAATCTGGAGCACATATATTCTACCCAACCTTACGTAATGGGCAGAAACTATAAAGAGACAGTTCCTCAAATAACCAACCCTTATGATATATTAAAAAAAAAACACCTTACAAGTGATAAATAGCCCCTTGACTGGTACAACTCATAGAGCAGTGTTGTCATATGGGCATACTGTGACATGCCAATTACTGCCCAAACTACTTCATTTTGGACCCAATGTAGCTTCTAGGTTATCTTGAAGGGTAGCTCCATGTAGAGTGCATTGCAATAGTCTGTATGATTTAACGTTGTTGATGTACCTACCTCCCAGCTTCGTCAAAACAGCCCTGCCTGATCTGCTGGAGGCAGTAGCCGGGTTGGCAGTGGAGTTCCCCAGACTTATGGTCCTGGGGCACTTTAATCTGCCGTCCCTCATCGAATCCTCGGAAGCAGGTCAGGAGTTAATGGCTTCCATTACAACCATGGACCTGACCCAAGTAGTTCAGCGTCCGACCCATAGGGGGGACACACACTCGAACTGGTATTTCTCTCAGGGCAGTGGAGAGATGCTCTGAATTTAAGGCGTATAGTGACATCTCCCGGGTCATGGTCAGACCATTCCCTGCTGAAGTTAGACTTTATGGCACCACTCCCTCATCGCAGGGAGGTGGAACCGATTAGGTGGTTCCGCCCCAGACGC
>QLTV01004389.1:3040344-3063426 GCA_003457575.1 Thermophis baileyi
CTTTAAAGCCCTACATGGCTCAGGACCAGTTTATCTGCGTGACCGCCTTCTCCCAACGACCAGTGAGGTCGCACAGGGACGGCCTTCTTCAGGTCCCGTCAGCCAGACAGTGTCGGCTGGCAGGTCCGCGGGGGAGGGCCTTCTCTGTAGCCGCACCGACTCTATGGAACCAACTTCCCCCCAAGATCCGTACTACCCCCACCTTACTGGCTTTCCGTAAAGCCGTTAAGACCTGGCTTTTCCGGCAGGCCTGGGGCCAATAACTGATTGATTGGCCCATGTATGTATGGGTAAATGTTTTATTTGAATATTGATATATTTTTAAATTGTATTTACCATGTTTTCGGGCCCGCGTGGGTGGGCCTTCTCTGTAGCCGCAATGACTCTATGGAACCAACTTCCCCCCAAGATCCGTACTACCCCCACCTTACTGGCTTTCCGTAAAGCCGTTAAGACCTGGCTTTTCCGGCAGGCCTGGGGCCAATAACTGATTGATTGGCCCATGTATGTATGGGTAAATGTTTTATTTGAATATTGATATATTTTTAAATTGTATTTACCATGTTTTTTATTGTTGTCTTTTTTATTCATATGTTGTGAGCCGCCCAGAGTCCTTCGGGAGTTGGGCGGCATACAAATTTTATAAATAATAATAATAATAATGATGATGATGATGATGATGATGTATTTAATAACTCAGTCAGAAGAAACTCTAGGAATTCTACTCAAGGCTTCGGGGGGGACACAGGTTATGTATTTTTGTTCTAAAACTAAACAGTAGATACACTTTGCAAACAAAACTCTCAACTGATAAAACAGCTAGAAAATGTAAGAACCTGAGCAGTTGTTTTCTCAACAAGGGTAGATAAGATGAAATTTCAGCCTTTCTTACGCACTGTGTTATATGAGTTGCATGCCAAGAGAATAATGAGCATTACAAATTTTGTAGAAGTTTGGGACCTGAAACACAGAATTCAGAAAACTGATTTATTGAATTCAGCTATTACCTGCTACTACAAAGTTTTAGTCAAGTCTCCCTCATATGTCAACATGTTTTTTAAAAAAGAAAGAAAAAGAAAAATGGGAGGGAGAGGAGACAATATTGAGAGTATCACTTCAAAAAGATTTTCAGCCCTATTTGATTAACTGTGGGTGCTTATTTAGGGTTATATAGCATTTGATTGATATTGTTCCAAGGAATACTGAAGGAGGAACCTATCAGGTTTATGTCTCACTTTGTCCAATTCCTGGCAATGTTTATTTAACATTATCCTCAAAATTTACTGCATATGTCCTAAGACCACAGAGGATATCATATGTCATTTCACTAAATCTTAAAATTAGTATTTTAAAAAAAGAGGTTTCGGAGATATATTTGCATGACTTCTTCAACAGCCCCAGGACAATACAGTCTCATTACCTATATTTGCAAAGCGAAACAGTAGGAAGATAGTAGTCCTTGAATTATGACTGGTTGTTTAACAACCATTCAAAGTTAAGCCTCCGAAAAGATGCTTCTGGCCATTGCAAAGTATAACATCGTGTGTGTGTGTGTATCCACCCACATTGTCACATGACCGCATTTCAGACAGTTTGCAATTGACTTGCATTGATGACTGGTTGCCAAGTGCAACCTTGATCACATGATCACCATTTGCAGTCTTCTCTGCCAGATTCCCCACAGAGTCAATGGGGAAGCAGGAAGGGAAGGTTGCAAGCGGAGAGGATACAGGGGAGCTGAATTCCTCACAGCAGGATACTCTTTGAGAGCAAAAGGCCTCTCACTTAACAACTAGGAGATCGCTTAATTTATGCAACCAGGAGTGCTAAGATTGTTGTAGTTGAATGTAGTTGAATGAAGCAGGCACATGGGCATCTTGTTTAACAATTGCTTCGTTCAATGACCAAGATTCCAGTCCCAATTTTGGTTGTTAAGTGGTGGACTACCTGGTACATTATCCAAGGAATCCATTCCTTAGAACTGAAAGGGAGAGTATCTCGTGTAACCCTAACTCCATTAATATCCTCATTTAACACTAATGCTTACAAACCATGTTATTTAAAAATTCCACTACTGGTTGATATTTGAAACTGACAGCTCAGGATCGAGATAGGCTGGGATTTAAAGTTTAAACTAATTCCCATAGCTCTTTAGCTACATTTCCCTAAAAAAATAATCCAAAGTAATAAAATTCTTATTACTCAGTTTAAGAAAAAAAAATAAAGTTATTTCTTACTTGCTACTTCCATAGAGTTTTGCTTAATTAAAGAGACTTACCGTATTTTTCGGAGTATAAGACGCACCGGAGTATAAGACACACCTTAGTTTTGGGGGAGGAAAACAAGGGAAAAAAAATCTGCCTCTGCTTCCCAGCAATTTGCCTCCCAGCAAACAGCACAGATGATATACACTGTTTGCTGTGTATTTCTGTGCATGTGTGCCTGACCCATAGAAATAGCAAAGAATTGGAGAAATGTACATTATGGCAGTATATTAATGCCAGAAAGTTTTCTTAAATGTAGTCACATTAACTCCTCCCAATTATTTAAATAGATCTACTCCAAACATGACTAAGTCAGGGTTTAACTCAGCTGCCTTATTTTAATACTAAAACAGGACACTGTTACATTTCAGATTATTACTTGTACAGATGCTGTTAAAATTGATGTGGCTTTCTTGAAGTATACATTATTTTCACCCACTTTTTGGGAGTAAAAAGGTGCGTCTTATACTCCGGTAGTTTAAATTACCCAAAAGTAACACGTTCTTTACAGAAGAGTTATCTTCTTGTATTATCCCAGATTCTACACATTTCAGTATTACAGTGGCTAGGTAACAACCAACTGTAAACTATGGTTTGCTTAGTTTTGGTGTAAGAGGTTATATGAATTCCATTATACTACTAGTGGCCATTAAGAGCAATAGTGTTTACACTTAACCATCAACATAAATGTGCAAATACCACACCGTATTTCTTGATTCTTTCTTGTATATTCATGACTTATCTCTATCAATTAATAACACTGTTTCTAATTTTATACATCCCCAGGATCCAATTTCCAAACTACTAAAGTCAGAAGGCAACATTTTCACTTTTGTGATACAAAGCTGAGAATAAGCAAGATGCACCTTGAGAAATCTTAAAGTTATTGGAATCTTGGTCATTGAACGAGTTGAAATTGGCTGATCTAACAGCAACTCGAAGCTAATAACTTCAAAAGGACGAACAAATCTGCTTTCAAGAGGTATTTTTCCCCCACAATGCCCTACCACTTGTCATAAATATCTAAGCTAGGCATCCAACTGACTGTCTAAATGATGCCAAAAAGACAAGCATTCCCTGTAGGAAGAAGTTTCACATCAGATACATCATTAATAATTTAGGACAATCATAAGTTATAACATCCTTTCTAGTGCAACTTCAAAGATTCAAGGGCTAATTATTTAAAAGTTCACTATTCTTTTATGCTTCAGTGTCAATCATAAATTCAGTTTTTCAGTTTGCTCAAATATATATATATATATATATAGTGTGTGTATATATATATAAATTTGTTTTTTGAGGTTTTCGCAGGTATTTGTATGTAGGTCTGTGGTTATTCGGGTTTTCTCCCGCGTGAAGTTGGAGATGTCATTGCAACGTTTCGACGAAGTCTCATTCGTCATCTTCAGGCTGATTATCAGGCTTGTGTCTTCATAATAATCAAATATATATATATTTGACTCTGTAACATTCAAGGAGCATATGAGACTTCAACTGCTACCCAAGATCATTAAGCTAAACTATCACATTCTAATTGGATTAGTTGGACTAGATGACCTATAAGGTCCCTTCCAACTCTGTTAATCTGTTTATCTATTTAAAATCAAGATAATAGCATCTTTTCAAACCAAGAGACTAAATGATACCCCTCCATACATCTGATAAAGAGAGCCATAGTTCACAAATGTTTACGCCCATGGATTAAACCTACCCAAAAAGTTAAGACACCACCTTCGAAGCACTCCCTCCACAAAGGCAAATGAACAAAGTTTATGTAAACCAACATGAGGACAGAGCAACATCTGAAATGTTCCTCAGACATTTTTCTTAAGTGGACCCATGTCTCAATATTTATTGAATTAGCTATCATGAAGCCTCTTATTATACCTCATATCATGAAAGACAGTTACTACTATTTAGCTGTTTTGACTCTGAATTACCAAGGACATCATTTCACCGGGATTATCAGTCCCTGTTTCTTTGAGGTCATACTTATGTCGTCAGTATCTAGCCTCAGTTTTTCCAAACATCCATAGACATTTTCCAAACATCCGTTTTCTTCAAAGACATTTGCTTTTTTTATTAGCAATAGCAATAACGTATAGACTTATATACCATCCCATAGTGCTTTACAGCACTCTCTGGATGGGTTACAATGTTTTGCATAGTGCCCCCAACAATCTGGGTCCTCATTTCACCGACCTCGGAAGGATGGAAGTCTGAGTCAACCTTGAATTGGTCAGGATCGAACTCCAGCTGTGGGCAGAGCTTCCTGCAGTACTGCATTCTAACCGCTGCGTCACCAGGCTTCCTAAACTGTACATGCTCCAAACATTTATGCTTTAGCTTCGTTATTACAGCTTCTTTCAAACAGCTTTGTTTTACTTCAGCTACTATCAAATTACTTGTTCTTGCAGTATTCTCCACAATTTTCTCATGTACCACAACTGACAGGCATACTTTTTTTCTTCATTCAGCCTTTCTGATCTCCATCTTTCATTCCCATACAATGAGAAAAACCATGGCTTTGACAATATGTATCAGTCAGAACCAGAGCTGGAAGGTACCTTGGAGGTCTTCTAGTCCAACCCCCTGCTCAAGCAGGGCTGATGGGATGTTTCTGCACTTTTCTATTTCATCCAGAAGTGTCACAGTATTTTTCCCAGGTACCAGATAGATGTCTGTTTATTTTGTGGCTACTGTTATCACTCTTACGAATTTTAGTCTAGAAAAATCATCTGCGTTCAATTGGCCCTGTCCATTGATGTCAACTTAATTTAAAAAAAAAAAATATTGAGCAGCAAACCAGCTTTTGCACTTTCTTCTTTTTTACCCATTAAGAGATTCCTAGAGGCTTCTTCACTTTCAGCCATCAAAGTCTGAGGTTGCCGATGATCCTCCCTGCAATTTCTTCTAGTAATAAAACATGAACGGCTGTTAATGCAGCCTCATTATGGAGACTGATGTCAATATCTGGCAAGCAAGAGCAACCACCTGTGAGCTTTATATGGCAACTACATTAAAAGCCTTCAAGGCGTACTTGGGAACTGTACCTGCTTGCGGGAATTGGGAGAGATAATTTTTACAGCATATAGGAATTAAAACTACATTACAGAAGTGAAGCTAGAAAATTTAAATACTTTCCCTGTTTCCAATGAACAATCACTCGGATCCCTGGACTCTGCCAAACCAGGAAGCAAAATATTAACCAATATTTACTTACTCAAGCCACTAAGAATGAGACTATTATATTTTTAGTATCAGTTTCCAAGCACAGCGTAGATTAAAAGAGAGAACCTTTCCTCCTGTTTTCAGACCTCACTGATGCTTTTCTGCAACTTTTCTTCACAGTAGCAAAAAAAACGTCACTCTTATGTTCAAAACTGAGTTTCCTGTTTGGTGCAGTGTTAAGGAACTGGACTAGAAAATGGGAGACTGGGATTTCTAGGTGACTGTGATTTTCAGCCAGTCATTTTCTCTCAGACCATTTCCTCTGTCATGAAGGTGTTGTGAGGAAAATAAGACCAGGAAGCATTATGTCTACCATCTTGAGCTGTACAAAGTAAAAATTTGTTTACAGGAGAAATATTTCAGTTTTCATCTCAATTCTCAGAGTCTGACAACTGAAGATAAGTCAGAGCTTTAGGTGGTTTGACTGCCAAAGATTTCTGATTAATAATAGCAGCAATTCCCCCCTCCCAAATCATATAAATGTACCTCAGAGGAAGTTTGTCAGCAGACAGAAAGGAATAAACCTGAGATTTTCTTCATGCAAAGTAGATCATTAAACTACGGTTCTTTTTCTGAAAAAAAAAAAAAGACTTGCCAGGGATATCGTGACTATGTAAACTCATTTAACAAGCACTACTGGTCATATTAGCCATCATTTTCTCTTTATATTTTCAATTATGCACTCCACAGGGCTTATTTGTATTTTTTTTCATAAAAGAATAGCTTTTATATGGTCACGTTTTTTATAGATAAGCAAACTAGAATTCCATTTCCTGGGTTCATTGCCACATACTGAAATTGTCTTTATAGCTTTGTGAGTTGTCCTTTTTTTTCTGATGAGGCACATGTCCTAGAAGAACCACTCCTGTTAGCACTTTATAGTTCAACCTTCCTTGGACTTTCAGCCTGCATCTTCTCACTTCACAGAATCACAGAGAGAAAATGGAGCAGAAGTCTTTGTTAGATCATTAGTCCCATTTAATTGACTGCTGGACATTTTCTATCATGTTTCTACTAAAGAATTACAAGGACCATCTAGAAGAGACAAGATTCAATATTACACTGTGGAGTGGCACATCTAGGTGAAACACAACTTGGATGTGATGGGGCTGTGTTGTATTCTGTAAGCAGGTATATAAAGGGATGGATAGCATCTTAACCCAGATGTTTAGAAAGTCCAAATGAAGAAGATACAAGTATAAATACATCACTTTAAGTCTTTAATGTTAACAAGGTTAACTTTACTGTAGTACACTGCAAACCAACTTTCTGTGGTTTAATAAAGTATGATTCATCAAGTGTGACTGTACCCACTGCTGGCAGCTTGCAGTAATCATAATACACTCTTAATTAACAGAAGTCAAAATTGTATGAGACAATGCAGGGTCCCCCTATACTTAATTAATGTTTTTCATACTTCAGGATGCAGAATATTTTTCTGGTGTAAAATGTTTGTGTGTTTATTGTATATTTTGGAGTTGCTTAACTTGAGATACTGGTTACAAGTAATAGCAACTTTGGTTTAGTTTCACAAGCAGTCTACAGGCCAGAACGCATCTCTACTCTTATTTGAAATACAATATTCAACAAGACTGAAGATTTGAGTTTTCAAAGCACTAAACTGAACTTTTTCCAACCACCTCAGTGAGCAGGGTAGGTTCTATTCACCTGTTTCTCATCCTGAGCTTTATTTCCAAGGACCCACGTTGATTTCTGCCTTTATTTGGCAGGAAGATGAGAAAAAGGAAAAAAGAACCAATATGATAGCTTTGTTTGCAACTTTGTTTGGACTTTGAACACTGCCACTCCTTATACAAGCAAGCTCCTATCCGTGCAATAATGATAAGGAGACCACAGATCCTTGCAGGCAGCCATAGTCCCTTCCAACAACTTTAAAAAAAAAACTTGGTAGACAGAGACTTCAGCAAAAAACCTAGGCTGCATTCAGGGTGTGTTCCCCACTGACTAAAACTGGCCCAAGGCAGAAAAGTAAAGCTTTGCCCTAACCTGTGTCACACACACAAGACTGGTTTAACTAGTTAATCTGATCTCTTCAAGAGACTCACCTGTCTCCCTAACCTATACACAGCTACCCTGCAACCCTTAAGGGATGAAAATTACATGCCGACCAGGAAGAATTCTTGCAGGTTACTAGAGACCTATGACTCTATACCAATGAAAAGCCCACCTTGCCATATATGGGAAAATTCAAGCAGCTGTTGATACAAAACCAGGATCTCTGAGGCTGGGGAAAGAAAAAGCTAAAATGGACACGGGAGACATGAGATCAAAGGGCAGGGAAGCACAAAGATCAACGCAATCAAGTCCTCAGCAACAAGGATAGTTCAACACAATCCCATAATTACCTCTTTTTTTGGTCCTAGCGAAAACTACTAAGGAAAGCTTTTCTTAGTACTTAGTACTTCTGAGGTCAGCATGGATGCAAAGTTAAAATCTAATGGCAGCTTTAAGGGACACACCTCCCCGTCTGGGAGTATTTAGGCGGCTAGCTAGCGGTAGCCCATGTCCTGCTGGGAATTCAGTTATCATTTAACTCAGAAAAATGTGCACGGTCAGTGGCAAAACAGCTTTAGGGATGGTCCGAACAGAACAGCAGCACTCTCCCAAGGCGAGGCGAGGCCCGCAGCGAAAGCCAGAGCAATAGGAGCCCCACCCAGGAACTTAGGCCCCAGCCTTTCAGGAAGGGAGCAGCAGGAGTCAGGAGGGGGAGGGGTTGTGGCACACACACACACACACACACACACACACCAGGAAAGGAAACCAACCAAGCAGAGGGAAAGGATTGTTCCACTGGTATGCCAGTAATCTGGCTGCAGGGCAGCTGTCCTTCAGAGCAGTCAAAGGAGAGTCAGTCTCTCTCTCTCTCTCTCTCTCTCTCCCTCTCTCTCCCCCCCCCCCCCTGGGTGGGGGGGGGTGGGGGTGGGGGGGGGTGTGGGGGGGGGGGGGGGGGGGGGGGGGGTGGGGTGGGGAGGGAGGGAGGAGGCTGCCTTGCTAGGAGACTTTAGTTCAGTTATGTAAGGCCAAAGACGGCCATCCTCTCTCATTCTTGGGGCCCAAATACAGACAAAGTGAGGGCTAAGTGAACAAAGTCAGGATAAGACTACAGATTCAGATGGCCAAGAGTCTACCCCTTCCGCATGTTCTACATACTGCTTTCACTCACTTCAAGAATTTGTCTAAGGATCTGCTTTATGAGGGGGAAAAAAATTACAATCATTTGACAGATGCCAGCATAGTTAATTTGTGACCAAGGTCTGCAAATACACCAAGACTTCTCTTCACCAAAACTGCTTTATTTTATGTATTTATTTATATCCCATATTTATTATTTTTATAAATAACTCAAGGTGGTGAATGTAACTCCTTCCTCCTCCTATTTTCCCCACAACAATAATCCTGTGAGGTGAGTTGGGCTGAGAGAGAATGACTGGCCCAAAGTCACCTACCTGGCTTTCAGGCCTAAGGTAAAAGTAGAGCTCACAGTCTCCTGGCTTCCAGGCCATCTCCTTCACCACTAGACCAAACACTTTCCGAACAGAACCTCTTTCCGCCCTCACTTATGCATTCACCTCTGTGTTGTGTGTTCTAGTTGTGCATCCTGTCTTCCACTTACTGAATATCTGCAACTGTTATTAAGGGGCCAAAACTACCATCAATGGTAGCTTTTGATACAATCAAAGCTACCCACTCCCTTATCCAAAATGAACAGGAAAAGGACGGCTTTAACCCTAGAAACACAGTTGGCCAAGTTACATTGCGCCAAAGATAATTAAAGATCCTCAACCCAGTGGTGAAATCTAATTTTTTTCCCTACCGGTTCTGTGGGCGTGGCTTGGTGGGTCATGTGACTGGGTAGGCGTGGCTATATAGTCATGTGACTGGGGGATCAAAAGACAGAAACTCACTTTAACAATGTCCTGCTGGAGCAGGTTTAGACTAGATGACCTCCAGGTCCCTTCCAGCCCTGGATTATCCTCTGAACCTGCGTCTAGTGCCAGGTTTGTAGTCCTTCCTTCCTCTCCTTTTTCCCTTCCTCCCTGCCTCCTTCCCTTTCTTTTCTTTCTTTCTTTCTTTCCTTCTTTCTTTTTCTTTCCTTCTTTCTTTTTCTTTCCTTCTTTCCCTCTTTCTTTCTTTCCTTCTTTCCTTCTTTCCTTCCTTCCTTCCTTCCTTCCTTCCTTCCTTCCTTCCTTCCTTCCTTCCTTCCTTCCTTCCNCTGGGTGCAAAAACGGACCCCCACCCCCCACCCCATTTTTGGCCTACACCCCCAAGTTTTTGGCCTAGCAGGCTTCGGGGGGGAAAAGTTCCGAAGATCAGCTGTGCGACGCGCGATCGTCGGAACTTTTTTTTTTTTTAGTATTTTTTACTACCGGTTCTGTGAACCAGTAGCATTCCGAACCAGTAGCATTTCATCCCTGCCTCAACCGCAAGACAAGCTTTTAAGCTTGGGCAATGTACTGGCCACAGCATAGCAAAGAATAAAATTCATAAGGCATTGATGCATTCCACCCCTTTGTCTGCCATGATAATCATGCGCATTACAAATCCAGCTATAGAAAAGATGAAGTGTTTTCACTGTACATATACAGTGTAACATGAAACAAAGAAAAAACATGTCCGAGTTAGGGGTGCTTATGAATAAGATTCTAAACATTTATGAGCACATTTGGTTTACAAAATCTGACACCAATATCCTACAACCACCGGTTTTCCACTGTTTTAGTGTCTCGCTTTATACAAATTTGCTTTAAGCGAGATTTTAAAACAAGGAAAGCTTGTATACCCAACAGATAACTCTGGAATACTGTTTTCAAAATGGAGTAATATGATCTGATAAATTTGAACTACAAGAGCACCAGAAAGACATCCATCTTAAAAGGCAGTTAATTTGCTTCAGCCATTAAACAAAGAAATGAAAAAACAAAAGATGGTCTTCGAGGAGCCTGAATAGTGGAAGAAAAATGTAATGACAAAAGGGCATCTGACATCAAACATCTCTCTCTCTCTTATTTTTCCATCTGAAGACAGCAGTATTTTATTAGCATGAAACACTAGCTTTGAAAAATGCCCACTAATAGTTCGCAATCAAGCACTACACTTGTCATCAAAACAATTATGCTTGACTGGGGACAGAATTCCTCTAACTCAGTTGGGAGCTCAAGGGCACTAATGCATTGGAAGACTCTTTCCCTGGGCACTGCAGGATGCACACCCACCAGATTTTTTTAAAAAAGATTTAATTAAGAAAATATTTAACGGAAAGCTATGCTGCAAAGCAAGATGCCAGCTCTAGTGTGATCTTTATTAATGTAAATATTTCTAAGCTCCAAATTAGATCCTTAACATTCTGGGAGAATAAAAACAGCAGATTCTTTTAAAAAGGCTTTCCTTGTAAATATACCCTGTTTCCGGCAAAATAAGACATTCCTGATAATAAGCCCAATCAGGCTTTTGAGTGCATGGCAATAAGGCCAAGCGCTTATTTCAGGGTTCAAAAAAATATATAAGACAGGGTCTTATTTTTGGGGAAACACGGTAGTTATAACTATAACTGTCTGGTTTGGCTCTGCAACCAAACAAGACAGACACAGACTTCAACGGATAATTAGAACTGCAGAAAAAACAATTGCTACCAATACTGCATGAGCCAGAAAGAGGGCTGTGAAAATATCTACAGACCCCTCACACCCTGGACATAAATTGTTTCAACTTCTACCCTCAAAATGACGCACACCAGAACAACAAGACACAAGGACAGTTTTTCCCCGAATGCCATCACTCTGCTAAACAACTAATTCCCACAACACTGTCAAATTAACTACTAAGACTATATTACTATTCTTCTTCTCATCCTTCCTAGTACGTATCTCTTCCCACTTATGGCTATATCCATGTTGCTTGTATCTTTACAACTTGTATTGTTTTTATTGTTTCCTAGTATGATTTGATTGCTTATTAGTATCCTATGACTATCACTAAGTATCTTATGATTCTTGATGAATATATTTTATTTTTTCTTTATATACACTGAGAGCATATGCACCAAAGACAAATTCCTTGTGTGTCCAATCACACTTGGCCAATCAAAGAATTCTATTCTATTCTATTCTATTCTATTCTATTCTATTCTATTCTATTCTCCCACCTGCCAAGGAAAGTAACTGGGGTAATTAAGAGCATCCTCACTAATTCGTGATTATTTTGTTATTACTGTATCTACCTGTCATCTGTGGAACCATCACACAACATGCCCATGAGAAAGACACATGCATAGTGAGCAGTCTTTGACCACCGTTTAGGTTACACTTTTGTTAATATCTGTAAGTTCAATAGAAGGCACTTCTATGAAACACGCATACATATTCTGCTAGCAATGAAATATCCTACATACCCTGCGGAGCACCACAAGCTTTCCAAGTTTACACAACTACGGGGGGGGGGGGGGGAATACATTGCGCTCAGCTTTTTGTGTCCTCAGGAGAGATCAGGATCTTTACATGGATCACGGGGCAAGACACCTGGATTCACGTGCCAAATCTCTAAACTCAGGGATCTGCACAATTTGCAAATCCTTTCACAACACAAAAGTCACTCTTTTCTTGGTGGGAATTTGCAGCTGAAGTCAGGGGACAAAGAGATTGCACACGCGCATATACAGACGTCTCCCTTCTCTCTCCCCCTCTTGCCTACCCATTTCCTGTCACAGTAGCACTAGATCTCAAGCTCAGAAACAAACAAACACAGAGTACTGGATTCTGGGAAATGGGCCAGAGCATTCCAGGGCAGCCTGAGCACCAATTAGCAGCCAGAGCTCCCACTTTATCCTGCAGAACTCCTTATCTTATTAGAGGAAAAACAACCCTTGTAACCCCACCAACAACTGGGGCTCGAAGGGGAGGTCTGTGTCAAGGATGCGGGCCAGGGAGGAAACAGGAGCAGAAAAGGGAAAGGAGAAGTTGTTTTGTAGCCATTTTGCTACACCAATGTTGCAACAGGAATTCTGTCCTAGATGAACAAAGGAGGATAAAAACCCATCAGTAGTATACATTCTCAAGTGATAAACCTCCAACATTTTGTGAAGTTCATATGGAAGCTTTTGAAGGGCATCAATTCATTCCCTTATCATACAAAGATAGTTGATGCATTTCAGCATGCTTCTCTCCATTCTCCTTGCTCAAAAGGAGTTAGCTACTTTTCCATCATAGCCTTACTGTAAATACAAATGTGGCATGTCTATCAGCACGACAGATTTCAAGTCCTTTGCAGCTCTCACCAGGACAGTCACAGCCTGGTCTGGATACAGATTACTAGAAGCAGTCACGAGAAATCCTTTCGATAGCCAACAACCCTGCTGACATTTATTTCCAAGGCTGTGCAACACCTGAGGAAAAAGATTAAGAAAAAAGTACTTCAGAGAGCCAACGTTACTCCTGCCAGAAGCTCCTTAAAGCACCTGCATCTTTTCTCAAGAGTGTGCAACAGCCCTCTGCACTTGCCATATGAATCCAGGAAAAATGAGGCTACTTTAAAGATTGTTTTTGTTCATGTTCTGAAGCACCTTTTGGAGACTGAACTCAAAATCCTGCACAACCTTATTCTATTCATGTTGAGGAAACATGTAGAAGAAAAGACAACAAGCACATAATTTTGTTCTGTCTAGTTTAAAGCTATGAGAGGATAAGAATTAGATTTACAATGATGATTCCTAATTACATAAAATACCAGCCAGACAATG
Source organism: Thermophis baileyi (assembly GCA_003457575.1). NCBI lineage: Eukaryota > Metazoa > Chordata > Lepidosauria > Squamata > Dipsadidae > Thermophis > Thermophis baileyi. The sequence continues at coordinate 3,053,593 of QLTV01004389.1, forward strand.
ACTTCCTATTCTCTAAATATACTTAAGTGACAAAACATTAAGAGGAAAGGAGCAAATTATGTGATTTGCATTTATTACGAGTACTAGGACCAATTACAGTTCAGGCCCTCTGTACAAGAGTTTAGAAAAATATTATTCTCTTAACTGTCCTGCATCAGGTATTTGGTGATTCTCTGGTTCTAGTTTAGCCAAACAGATTTTGAAGACCTGAAGTCTACCGGGTAATAAAACAAATTTGTCCCCTTTGCCTTTAAACTTCACTTCAATCTTCACCTTAGTCACATCTAGTGTGACTCAAAACTTAAGGCCACTGAACATCTTATGATACAAAGAAATCACCCATGAAGTCAGAATCAATTTATAATCTCTGAAGTCCAGCAATCCATTTCTCTAGATTCTCACTACCTGAATCATGAACCTCTGAAAATTGAAAAAATCTCAGAATCTCAAAAAGCTAGCAATTTTCTAGATCTCACTATTACGGTTGAGAACTGACAATATTGCTCTAGGTGAGATGGGTAGCATATAAGTAAAATATAAAATAGTATAAAATAAAAGTTCAGAAACCATAAAAGGAGAGTAGGAAACTTCCAATGTACCCAGGCTTCTCTTTTAACTGTTCTTCAAAAATCCTTCCAAAATAACTTCACTGCTGCTTGTCTGTTCCCTGAAAATCTCTATCTTGCAAAATTAGTATTGAAACTTTAGACAGAGCCCTATCCAAAAGCAGAATATTGCCATCTAAACACAATCTCAATATTATATTTCACAACAGTGCACAGAAGATATTTGTGTTAATAACAACCTGTTTTAAAAATACAGATACCGATCATTTTAATAAATATATTTAAACACAAGATGTAAGCCAAAAAGCGTACATGATTTGGTTATGATTTGAAATTTCCTAAAGCAAAGTTGCTGTCTAGAATTGTCCTAGTCTTATATCCCAAGGGGTATTGCGAGACACACCTTTATGCCTTCAATTATTTGGCTACTTGCCCAATATTTTTACTTTACCTGACAGGAGACAGTATCTTACCTGCTGAAGCTATGCAATCCTTTTAACTGAGCTGGAAAGGTTCAAGATTGAATCGGACAGCTTCTACAGTAACAATTCTACCATTGAGTTACAGCCCTTTTACCCCACCACTTGGTCCAAATATGTGCCACCAAAGAGTTGTTTCTCCAGTAAATCAGAATAGCATGGCATTCAATTATCCATTCATCATGCTCCTAACATGATGCCAGAGTCCAAAGTCTCGATGTCATCACTATATGGTCCAGACCTCCTCCTCCTCTCTGTATACAAGATCAAAGAAGAGTACAAACTCTACAAACAACTTGGTATGTTCTTCCGGCAAACAGGAATGGCATGTCACAGTCTGGAACAACAAGTGCTACATGTCTGTTGTGTGAGGTATACCAAAAGACTTGCACTAGAACAAGATCAAGCATTGCTTGACTGCTGAGCTGCTATGGGTAAGGTTCCAAGCTACTTCCTCCTCAGGCGCTCAGAACTTCAAAGTAGATACAATTCAGTTCATCAGCAAGAGCTCACAGAGCATACGTCCCCATCTGATTCTTCTTTTGTGTGTTTAGAAAGGGAAGGCGACAAGCATGAAACTCACAAACGTTCAAAGTGGCTGACTGGCCACATATGGTATTCCAGAATGGAGATATTCATTTCTCACACCAGCTTTTTTTTTCTGAGCAGGTAAAAGATAATTATTTCTAATATTTAAGAAACACTTGTTCCCTTAAATTTAAGCAGTTAATCCTCACCTCACTTTAACTAGAGCTCTTTAATTCCTCAAAAAGAGTTTAAATCCATGATTAGAATTTCTTCTCAAATGTTTACAATAAACTGCCCAGGAAATAGCCCCCAATTTTATTCTTAAGAAGTCTAATTTAAAGAAATCCAGCTACTATAATTTAAATCAAAGGCATGATTTAGGCACACTTCCTGCCTAGCAGATGAAGTAATTCAAATTGCAATTCACCAAGCAAAAATAAATTAATAAACATTATGAAACTAAATGTTAGGAAGTTTTAGGGAGATACCCAATACAGCAAAGGTGAAACTGAGGCATTCCTTCTACGGATACAATGCTATCCACAAAAAATAGAATGTCTCCCTGTTTTCAGGAAGTGTGAAAGTAATGCATTAAATACTTAGAAATATCTATGTGCTATCTATCCATATTCTATCCTTTACTTCAAACTGTTTCATGCACCATATGTTTTAAGATTCCTCTCAAACTGGTTTAACAAGAGAACTGGAAAGGAACAATATCCAATAGTCAAGAAAATGTCAACCAGCGACAATAACATTTATCAGATACTATAAAATTCATTGTGTTCATGCAATAATAGATCACGTAAATTCTCTTCTCCATTTTTCTTATCCAGGAAGCACATTTTACAATCCAAACATCCATACCTGCTTAAAAGCCACACCCAACTAACAACCCAGCTTTTAAGAAAAGGTTTTACAAAGAGCTACACAATGCAAGATGAGATGCAGCTGCACCTTTACAACAGCAGCCTAAACTAAATGGTTCCATAGACTCTCTCTCATTTGGCTGGGAGAAGGAAATATTATAATCCAAACAGCTTTTTAAATTCTTTGTTGTTCATGCAGAAAGGAAGGAAGCAAGCATTTCCTGGTCAGACAGGAAATGATATTGTGTTTAGAAACTTGCAGGAAAAAGAAGACAAATTTCCGACTGGATGCTAGATTTTCGTTTGCCCGAACAGAGAAAGGATGCAGGATGAAGTCAAGGAATGTAATCCATTCTTCTTCTTTCAGATTGTATCTTTTAACAATTCCACCCTCTGTCCAACTCCCCACAAATCTCATTCACAGGCTTGGGCTTCTGTTTTTTCATGTTCCCCCTTACACACACCCTTTCACTGAAAACACAAGAAGGCTGTCATCTCCAGAACACAGCACATCTCAGTCCCCACCGCCCCCATTCTCAAAAATTTAAGACTGCGGGGCCACATTTTATCAGGGCACTAAATACACAATCATGCAATCTTGCACAGAGGTGGACAATCTTAGCTCTGGGATACAAGCAGTCCCAGAATTCTCCTTCTGCAGTGCTCTGCCTATATTTGTGGAAAACAGAGTGTCCAGATTGCCAGTATTTTGAGATGGGGGATAAAAGAAAACTTCAGATTAAGCCCTAAAAGACATATCACAGTTAGGCAGCCAAGACATCCTCCCATTCCCACCATCCCTTATACAGGATTTTCTCCAAACTGATACATTCCAGCTACATGCTAGATTTGGACAACATGGTTCTAGCATGTTTGCTGAAAACTAAGGAAAGTATAGTCCCAATATATCTGAAGAAAACCAAACTAAAGCCTAACCCTACCAGCATTCCCAATTATTAAGCATTTATAGCATACTAACCTCATCCTTCCTCTACCAGCTCTGGTTGTAAAATAAAATGTGAAACCTACAATTGCTGTCTCAATGCTGCTGTCATTATGACAAATCAGCTAGCCTACATTCAGAGTAAAAAGAGTTGTGAATTAGTCAGGAAACATTTTCTCACAGACTTATTGCTCAATTCAGAAGAATACTGACAGAACTGGGATGACATCCCATTTGTCAGTGACCAAGATGACCACTCAAGGAGGACATAATTAAGCAATAACTTGTGGAAGAGAAAAAGGGAACAATCAAATAAACAGAAAGACTATCCAAATCACTCCTTTTCAGTCTCCACTGAGGGAGTGGTTTTAGTGAGATATTTAAGCCAAAAGAAGCAAGTATTGCAGGCTTCTCCCTCACCAAGAAAAAAAAAAAAACAGCCTGCTTGATTCATAAGCAAGGCTATGGCAGCAACAGTACATGCAATAACACGTTCAAAAGTATGCGTGTGCTATTCCAAAAAGAAGGGAAAGGCATGTGTGCTATCAGAGAGGGCTCTGCTAGATGGTGAGACAAGTTTGACTTGAGCTATTTTAACCAGGTGGAGGAGAAGAAATTTGGGGAGCAAAGAGAGTAATCCATGTTTAGCATTCGCTTAAGTAATGACAAGTCTGGTCTCCATTAGTTTGTGTCTTTTCCTTGGAAAAAGTTGAGTTGATTTTCTCAGAAATTGGTGCTATTGTTTTTTTCCCCTGCCACCATTGCCCTTAGGCTGTGAGGTACATTTTCCCCATCTGAAAAGGAGTTGCTGTTGTCAGTCCCATGCCCTATTAGCATTTCTGTAAGATGCTAATAGGCTTTAAAGATGGGTTTCACTCACACATTACAGTTTTACATGCAGATCAACTTTCAATCTAAAAAGGTGGAATAACTTTTCAGCCAGTTGATCACAGGGGCCTAACCTTCAGCTATTCACACAGGATATTTAATAAAAGAGTGGAAAGAAGTTACGTGGATATTTTTTTTGCTTGAAGAGGATACAAAAACTGTATTAAACTGTATGAGGTGGTTTGGCGAGCTTCATTTTTACATTTGGCTTTGTTTGGAGATTGTGGGTGCTGGCAGAAAAGTTGAAGAGCAGCAGAAGGGTGTGTCACAGGACTTGCTCTTATGTAGCCACAAAAGGAGGAGAGGCTGCTGTTAGGAGAGAGGCCTTTCCAATGGCAAAGAATACCACTGGCAGTTCTTCATTCAATTATGACAAAGTCAGTTTGGACAAGCCAGCCTTCACAATTCTAACTATGCTTTTCATATATTTACCATTTATAAAGCATGGAAAATGCCCACTATTTTAGTGTGCACTGAAATCCTCATAATCTTCACTTAGTACCTAAATAGGTAGGTGAACATAGCAGTTGTAGCCCAAAATATCTGGAAAGCACCAGCTTGCTTATCTCTGTTTGAGAGGTGGTACCGAGACGAATTCTCTCTAGAACACAGCACATCTCAGTCGCCACCGAGAAGAATTCTCTCTAGAATTATTCTGGCCATTTTTACTTCCCTGATATCCCTGAATACTTTTAATAACTAGAAATGAAAGCAAAGATAACATTGATTAATCCATGTTGGAAGTGCTATATTAAGCAAAGGCACATTTCCACCCCCATTTCTAAACCTTCCAAAATCCAAGTCAAGTGCAGATTAACTACTGATTAACTTGAATGATTGTCCTCTTTTTCCAAAGCACACTTCAGGAACTGTGAATTCAGAATTGCGTGAATGCATGGATGTTCTCTTTTCCATCACTCAGAAGAATCTTAATCTTCTTTATCAGTACTTTCTGACTTCTCTTGTCTACTTTCTCTTTCTTCAGTTCTTGTGGTTGCATAAAGGCCATAAAATAGGAACCTATACTACAAGGGAAAGTCACCATAGTTTATATTTCTTTACAAAGTCAACCTTAGTCCTCCCTTCAATGAATCAGATGATGGTAATGAGTAAGTCTGCCCCCCTCCCTGTCTGTATACTGTACTCAGAATAAATCAGAAGTCCCTTGATTGACCAATATCTCAGCAGGTCCTAAATTATGTTTCAAGAATGAATGTGTTATATAAGTCATCAGTGGTAATGTTGTCACTCCTAACAGAGGCAACCCCAATAACCCCAGTTATATTATATTCTGCTCCAGGTTTTTAGTTTTATCGCATTCATTCCTAAACAGAAATAATTTAAACTCCCATTTTGAAAAATGTTGGTGAAAATAACCAACATAGTGTTCCATTTCTTATAATGCCATACTATATTCAGTAGCTAAAACACCTGCAAAAACCCAACCCCTGTTATTTTCACCTCTTTTACCTAAGCTACCTTCTAGCAAAACATAGTCTCCCATTTCAGGCAACTTGTGTTAAATTCACCTTCTCCAGCTTGGCACCCTCCAGACACATCAATTCTCATTGTTCTTAGAAGTATAGCCAACAATTTCAATTACTGCAACTTGTGTAATTAAGTTAGTTATGACTACATTAAGACTTACTGATTTCACCCAATCTATTTTACATATGACTAAGCCTAGATTCAGCCCACTGTTTTGATCTATGTGGAAGCCACTTCATCAACTTATAAAACTTTATAGTATGATTAGAAGCAGCTTAGTTTACTGAGTTCACATTACAGAATCATAATCCATTCACTTAATTTTATCTATTTGTCAATCCAAGCCAGTGTGTTTCTCTATTGCTTCTGCTACGAATGTCACAATTTATTAAACAGATCTGACCTTTCAATTAGTCATATCAGCACCTGTTCTGATATTTTAATTCATGTGGGAAACAAAGTGGTTTTAACCTAGAGCACGGGTGTCAAACTCGCCACGTTGCCATCACATGACGTATCGTGACGTTTTTTTCCCTTTGAGAAACGGGTGGGTGTGGCCTGCGCGTGACGCATTCCAGCCTGCGGGCCGCCAGTTTGACACCCATGACCTAGAGAGTTAAAAAGTTAACTGAAAGTAAAACTAGCCAAAGTTTGCAGGGTGTGCTTCTAAACCTGACTCCCAGAGGATCCATATGCACTAAAAAGAGTTGGATTTACTTCCCAGTTCCACATACAAGAGTGATAAATACACAGCTTTACACTTTAGCTCACTGGCCTTCCAGCCCAAACATACTGACTCTGAAGCATACCAAACAGCATTTGTGTGGCTGAGGTTTTTTTCCTCAATGTGCAATTTGATGCATATAAAAAGAATAAGCAAACTACAGCTCTCCAGTTCGTCATCATCTTTGTCAAACTTGGCTCAATATTTTTTAAAATACCGGTATACAGAACGACAGCTTCTCTACCATGAACTTACTGCTGCCCTTAAAGAAGCAAGGGCTCTTTAAAATGGAGGTAAACTGCCCCACCCCATAGCAATTCAGCATTCAGATAAGTAGTTGAATTTAGCTTCCTGAAAAGCTCTCCTACATTTTAGATATTCACATGTACAGTACTTAACTGCTGCTTTCTTTAATACTGTATGTAAAGTTCCCATATCATAAGGTTTACCAGAAATACGAGACAATTTAGGCATGAAAAAAGAGTTACCTTACTAATAATTTCTTGCAGGTACCCTGTTTAGATAAAACGAAGCTTTAACTCTTCTCTCAGACATGGTTCCTTTCTGGCACAAAAATGCCATCACCAGAAATGCAGAAGTTTGTTTAGAATCAGTCTTCTTTGCCTTAGGAAAACATATACCAAGCTCAAGCACTTCATTTTCCAGAGTTTGAAATTCTGGACCAAACTGTCAGCAGTTTCTCACCACTGCTCAGTTCTCCAGTGAATTGTAATCTAAGTGGCAGAACCATATAAAAAAAGTAGAGGACAAATTGGTACTTGAACCTGGCTGGCTTGAACCCTAAACCACTGCCCCATATCATTAATGTATATATAATGTTTAGCAATAGATCTCAAGGGAATCAGAGGGAAAGTTGCCTAGGTACTAGCCAATCTGATGCTTCGTGTTTGGAGAGAATATGATTTTCTTTTACATGTATGTGTTTACACTGGGAGAAAACCAAGATTTTCAGGGTTTCAGATAAATTATTATCCTGTTTTGCAACTACTAAACCCACAAGCCACTGTGTTGGTTTAAACCCAAAGGAAGAAAGCTCCTCCCCTATTTTTTGAAGTGCCTTTGTGTTCTGCTTTCTCAGAGAAAAGGCTCTTTCTTAGGGATTTGGTGGCTAAGCAAGGTTTCTAGTGTAATTCCACAGAATTATCAAGACATGGAGAGAAACAGCAAAATGGCAAGAATGTAATAGCAAGAACAGGCAATAGGGGAATGCTACCTCTTCTTCAATAGCCAAATTTTAACTCTGTCCTCTTTTGAATATGCTATTTGTGTAAGGTACAATGTGCTACAAAAAGGGTTTACACTATTGTTAATATCTTCGTTTAGTAACCAGATTTCCACAGGACCCCAAACCAGCTTTCTTTAGCAGCTTTTAATAGAAAGTCCCACCACAGAAATCACAAGCACATAAGTGAAAATGATAGCCACACCCTGTGAATCTACATGACAATTAGCAGTCACCAAAACCTGGCCTCTGCCCCAAGGAATTCACATTTTTAAAAATGAGATTCTGAGAGAGGGGCAAGAAGAAAAAGTACTAAGTTTGGGGAGCATAATAGGCAGGGGAGGGCAAAATGGGACGGGTAGGAGGAAATGCAGTTAAATTACTCATAACTTCAACAATTCAGGTAGCAAAGGTTTTAGTGCTTTCAACTGTAGGAGACCCACCTGCGCAGAATTCAGTACTACTAACAAAAAAAATAACACCGCACTACAACCCAGCATTAGTTATTTTGCAAGACATTCCAGAGTTGTTGTTTTTTAAAAGCTTTGTCTAACTTAATTGAAGTAAAATGGGCACTTAAGAACTCCCCTAGGGACTTTACGCATTTGCAAGATTCACAAACTAAGGAAAACTTCTCCAGAGTTTTAAACAGAAGCACACCACTTTAATACCCCCGACCCCCGCACACCAGTAACGTTGCTTTAAGACGACAACCCGACGCAGATCCAAGTCTTTACAAACCCCCCCCCCCCCGTTACCTCCCAATTCCGGATGGTAGGCCCACTCCCCTCCCACCCCCACTCTTTCAAGAGGAATTTATTATGCTTCCACCCAGGAGGAAAGTTTTGCTGGTTCGGTACGGAGCTTACTTTGAAGCAGGAAAGCAGCTCCGAAAAACAGGAGAGGCCCCCCCACCCAAAGGCACCTGGGAGAAGCGAAACGGGATCCACCCCGCACTGTGCTCTTCGCTGCAGGACGGCGCCGTCCTTACAACCCCCCCCCCCCGTTACCTCCCAATTCCGGATGGTAGGCCCACTCCCCTCCCACCCCCACTCTTTCAAGAGGAATTTATTATGCTTCCACCCAGGAGGAAAGTTTTGCTGGTTCGGTACGGAGCTTACTTTGAAGCAGGAAAGCAGCTCCGAAAAACAGGAGAGGCCCCCCCACCCAAAGGCACCTGGGAGAAGCGAAACGGGATCCACCCCGCACTGTGCTCTTCGCTGCAGGACGGCGCCGCCGATGCAATCTTTGCCCTCTCGCCTCTTTCCTCCGCTCCCTTCTTTTTTCCAGCAAGATCTCCGAAGATCCAAGTCGATCCGCTTCCCGGGAACTCCTTGGCTCCCTCCCCTTCGGCCGCCGCCCCCCCCCCCGAAAGAGAGGGGGAGGGGTCACCCGGGTGGGCAACGAAGAGAATCGACCCCGAAATAGGGGGGATCTTCCGTGCCCAATCAGAGGTCAGGCGCGAGAGGGGCGGGCGGGCGGCGGAGAGAGGCAGTCAGATTGCAATTATTACAAAATCGCCTTACCTTGGGCTTTTCCCCCCTCGCGTTGCTCTCTCCGGGAATCTGGCGGACCCCTTCCGCGGCTGCTTCGGGAAGCAACTTTGCTTCACCACCACCCCTTGAAGGTTTAAAAAAAAATCGGGACGAGGGCGACGGAGAGGAAGAAGAGCACTTTTCTTTTCCTTTTGGAGTGCCACGATCCCAACTGTTCCGCTAGGTCTTTCCTAATCATTCGAGTTGACAACTTCGCATAGTCTCCTGGACTAGGTGCCTCGTCCTTCTGCAAAGGCAAAGGAGGAGGAGGAGGAGAAAAAGAAGATAAGCGTGCGGTTTCCTAACAAAGCGCTAAGGAATCTAAGGATAAAATCTCTTGTCAGCGAGAGCTTTAAAATCTCTCGGACAAAAGACGGAGGAAAGCAGTAACGATCTCGTGAAGCTTCCCTCCTCCTCCACCTCCCTCCCTCCCTCCCTCTTTTTCTCTCTCTCTCTCTCTCTCTCTCTCTCTCTCTCTCTCTCTCTCTCTCTCTCTCTCTCTCTCTCTCTCTCTCTCTCTCTCCTAGAAGAGCAAATGGGGGTGGGGAAGAGAAACCTTGCTGAAGCTGAA
>QLTV01004389.1:3064130-3096611 GCA_003457575.1 Thermophis baileyi
ACCCAGCCAAAGGCAGAGCAGGCGGGCGGTGACACACTGAGCGTCCTGCCCAGCCCCTCTTTCCCGAAGTGATGTCAGCTCCCGCACAGATCCAATGGGAGGCGGGCATCAATCAGGGATCCTAGGCTATCCAATAGGAAACTCCATTGTAGATTCTTTTTTGTTTAAAAAAAAAAAGACAAAAAGGAAAATAGAAAAAAAAATGACAGGAGAAATGTGCAAAGAACTTTTAAAGTCATAAAGGACGCTTCCGCTAAAAAGATAGAAGCCCGAATTATTTTTTTTTATTCCAGCGCGCTGAAGAATCTTCTCAAAAGGGAAACATTCCATTCCACGGGGAAGTCAGGCTCCAACATGTTTCACTTACTTATTGCTATTTCCTCTCTTCTCTGATCCGGGATTTGAAATACTTTTGTTAACACTTTTACCGTTCAACCCTCTGAATGGTTGCTCTGCGATCGGCCCCGAGAAATTCGGCGAGGCTTTTTCCCGAGAATTATAGCTAGATTTGCGCAATCCTAAAGAGTTAGTCAGAAACCAGTCCACGGTACGGGTTTCGTTGGCTCTATTGTTCCGCTTCCTCTGCGTACAGACGCCCCGTCTCACCCCAAGAAACGAGGCGTGTAACAAAAACATGCGATTTCAGAACTTTATTGTATTAGGGTTTCCCTAATTACAAAAAAAAGGGGGGGGCAGGACATTTTAGTCAAATTCCGAAGGGGGAATTTGGCAGCACTGGGATCATCAAGTGAAAGGATTTCGTTTTGCGTGTCCTGTAATTAAATCTGTACTGATTTAATTGACTACAGTGACTAGGGATTTTTCTTTCTTTCTTTCCTGCCTCACACCCTTTTTCAGAGCGCAGACAATTTGTTTTCTTTGTCTCTCTGATTAGCCTGTATTCTTACTCAATATTTAATTTGTATTTTTTGATTGTGGGTCAGGATTGCTGTGCCATACTGTAATAACTCAGGTGCAGGGAGCTTGAATCTGTTTGAAGATTCTCTATACTTAGGTCCTTTTTTTCTTTTTGCCATTCTGAGCACTATGACAAAGAGCTCAAACTGATTTAAAAAAAAAGTATCAGTGGGATGTCAGCGCTTAAAATGGTACTTATTCCCAAGGACGATATCAGTTTATTGAAGTGAATAGAGCACTTTTCACTAAGAACAAATTGGAACATTTTGTAAGGCAATAGGAAAATAGATTAGGAACAAAATTAACTTTATTCAAGATAGAAAATTAGGCTGTAGTCCTAAACTCAATGAAATTTTCTTCTGAATTTTAAACATGCATTTTCTCTCTCTCTCTCTCTCTCTCTCTCTCTCTTTTGCATGTTTAAGCACCATGAGCCATCTGAAGTACAAAAGTGGAAAGAGTCCAAGTTGATTTTGTTCTCATGTTTGATGAACAAAAATACATATGTAGTCATGTCCCACATACCATTAAAGAATTGGTGTTTTATATATGATTAGCAAATAGATATTAAGAGGTAAAGTCCTCTACAGTACTAGTAGACCTTGACTTATGACCACAATTAAGCCTAAAATTTATGTTGTTAAGAGAGACATTTATTAGGTGAGATTTTATGACCTTTTCATAGTTGTTACCGGTAGGTGAATCACTGCAGTTGTTGTTAGTCACATGGTTGTTAAATGAATCTGACTTCCCCATTTACTTTGCTGTAGTGTCCCAGGGTCATGTTTGCTTGCAACCTTATGATCACATGACCCTGAGATACTACAGCCATCATAAATACATGCTGTGACCGTGGGGTTGCTGCAACAGTCTTGTGAAAAATGGTAATAAGTCACTTTTTCAACATTACCCTTGACCGAAGATCCATCTACGTAATTGGGTAAATGGAGACCTGCCATTTACCGAAAGGTGGGCCTTTGTGGAGCAGGAGCAGGAGCAGCCAAGCTGGGCTGCAAAAAATCTGGACAACAGATCCCTTCTATTTATACCACTTTCCTTTATTATTAATTTAATTACAAGGCTTACATTCTCTCCGTGTGATGTAATTACAGGGAGGGATCAGAGAATAGTAGCAAAACACCTGCAGAATTTTCCTAGTTCCTCCAGGAAGGCAAGAAAAACTGGTCTTTGCAGAAATAACCATTGGTCGCTCAAAAAATGGCTAGAAGCCGTCCTTCCTGGACTAGGCTAATAGTTTCTTAATAAAAAGTCACTTTCTATACTTGGGTTCACAGAGTGCACTAAGCATGAATTTATTTATTTACAATGTTTTTATCCTATTATTATTATTATTATTATTTATTATTAATTATTAATTATTATTATTATTATTATTATTATTTATTATTATTTATTATTATGTTCCCTTTTGGCTTTTTGTTGTATGAACAGAGTCACAGTGGGTGGGCCCTTCAAGTTGAGCTTGACTTCTGGTGTTATTTCTTTCACTGAAGTTGTCTTAGTCAGTGCAATTACTATGGAGGTGTGGAGGTAAGAACCGATAGTGAACAATACCGTAGAGGCTTAATCTGTTGTTCAAAATCACTGGTTGTTTCATCCCATCCTTATCCAGAATCATGCTATTTATTTCTTTTCACACATTAGCCTAAGAACCAACTTTTGAAAAGCAGTAGTTAGTAATATCAGCCATTAAAGGTTAAAATGATCCCATTTTAGTGATAGTATGAAATAAATGTAAACTAAGAAGCTGCAGATTAAAAAGGCATAATGCAATATTTTAATTAAGTGGCTGCACAGAGCAATTGTAATATTTCTTCAGGGATAATTGCTTGACCAGATTCCTCAGCCAGTGACAATTTGCATGTAGACACAACACTATCTGCATAGGAAATATAAGTAATTATGTGGCAATTATTCATCTTTATGCAAAGGAAACATCTTTCAGATTAAAAGGATGTCAAGTGACATGCTTGTGATACTTGGTTTGCTTGTCAAAGCAAATCCAAAAGCACAGTTTACTCCATAAAGTTTCTTTAAGTGAATTGCAGGACATGTTCATTTGGTTTTATAATTTACTGTACAAATTACAGATTATGGAGTTCTTAGTGCTCTCTGGTTGTTTGCTGCTTGCTTGCTTGTAGACATTTCATTACCTGAGTAGGTAACATCATCAGTGTTACTGAGTGTGGGATTTCTCCCAGTTTATATACAGTAGCTTGCCCTGTCAGTGTTGGTAAGGGTATGCTTTTTCTCCTTAAGAGTTTCTTGATTAGGGTATTGTTTTCTGCCTGCTTGCTACTTTGTCTAATATTAATTCTTTTTATATGAGTATAGGTTCTGGAGAGGATGTGTTCTGCTCTTTTTGTTTTCTTTTTAGCTTTTTTACTGTCTCTTTTGAATGGTATGTAAATATGGTTTATCTCTATGTATCTATTGATGACTGATTTGTCTATTGAAATTACAGATTTTATTATGACTGATTGAAAATTGTAATTGGACTGGACAATAACCATGATGCACAAGAACCATCCTCTACAAGAAGTGGTTAAACCCAGTGGTGGAATTAAATTTTTTTTACTACCGGTTCTGTGGGAGTGGCGTGGCTTGGTGGGCATGGCTTGGTGGACGTGGCAGGGGAAGGATACTGTAAAATCTCCATTCCCACCCCACTTCAGAGGAAGGATACTGCAAAATCCCCATTTCCTCCCGATCAGCTGGGACTTGGGAGGCAGAGAATAGATGGGGGCGGGGCCAGTCAGAGGTGGTATTTACCGGTTTTCCGAACTACTCAAAATTTCCGCTACCGGTTCTCCAGAACTGGTCAGAACCTGCTGAAACCCACCTCTGGTTAAACCTCAAGAATAATTTGGCACATGCAGCTCAGTGCTGTAGTTTGTATAACTATGCTATATTAACTAAACCACAATAGTTTGGTTTGTTCAATACTGTGTACTAAATAAAAACTGAACAAACCATGACACAAGAATACTGCATGTGGAAAAGACCCAAAGTTGTGATCACTGTCAGATTCTATGGATCTTCTCATGGAAAAACAATATACAAAATACAGAATATTAGGGCTAACAGAAAAATGCACAGTAGAGTTATTAGCCATTTATCTGTTATCTGTCAATTTTCTACTTTCCATTCTTTTTATACATTTGATAACTGGACAGCATAAATGGAATGTCCGTGCCTTACTATGGCTAAAAGACTGACACTCCAACTTTGGAAATATAAATATATGGCTCCATTCACTCTATGGATTGAAGATTTGATTACATTTGCCACCTAACAGCAGACTGCCTATAGGTATAGATTTTGTATGGGCAAGTGAACTAAAATATAGAACTCATTTTTACAAAATACAGTGGGTTAAAAAAAGAATAGTTATATAAATGTATTAGAAATTAATAAATTGTACTTGAATATTTATATTAGATAAATGTATATAGAATTGCAACTATTAGTTGCTACAATAGTATATTATACTTTGCTTTTTTCTATTTTTTTATTTGTTAAGCACTTTTTTGCATAGTTTTTGTATGTATTTGCATTATAGCTATCTTAGGTTTTGACTCTTCTCTTTGTTATTTTTTTAAGAAGCAATAATAAATAAATGTTTATATTAATATACAGAGATAAAAGAAGGTCAATGAAGTTTGGTACCATTTACCCAATAATCTATTACTTCAGAGGGAAAAAACGACAAACTTAGTCAAAACATTGTTTGCATTTTTTCCAACTAGTCACATTCTCATATATTCACTTATATTCTTTGATTAAATAACCTATTTATAAGGTCACAGTTTGGCAAAAGTGTTGTATGGCAGCCCAAGCCCAACCTGATACTTTGCAAAGTAGCAGCAGCAGCAGAAGCAAACAGATAGTTCCTGGAACAGTCAAGTCCAAACCTAAGGGATGTTAGGTTAGGAAAGGCTGACATATATTAACCAATCACATACCCTCCAGCTGTAGCAGAAGATCACACATTCCTGGTTAAGATCTGACTTTGACATCTGTAAATGAGTATTACTGTGGAAGAGTTAATAAACAATAAAATGTCAATTGAATTGAGCTCAACTCCTGATGTGCCATAAATACATCTATATATGCAGATATCTTGGTAACATGAACTCAGGTTGTCCTTTTTTTCCCCTTCTGGGTATTTTTTTCTGACTTCCTTTCTACTAGCCTCTAGCCCTGTGATTCTCTGGTAGTAGTCTTCCATTAAATCCAACTTTCCCTGATAGTAAATTTCAATCCAACCCAACTTTTTCTAAGCATAAATGATGTCAGCCATATGCTGCCACCTGCTGAGGCATGTATATGAGTATGAATATACCTAAGCTTCTATCATATTTTATTTATACTACCGGTATACAGACTGCTTGTTACTAGCATTTATGTGTGTTTGTATGTATACAAGCACACATAAATGCTAGTAACAAGCAGTCTGTATACCGGTAGTATAAATAAAATATGATAGAAGCTTAGGTATATTAAACCTAAAACATCATTTGAACCTTTTCCAATTAAACAATTAACTTATTGGTAACTAAAAAGTTGTTCAGTGGGTAGAAGTTAGAGCTAGATTCTTAATCTATTAGGGAAATATTATTCCTCCATAATATTGAGAAATAAATAATATCACAATTTAAACTTAGCTTAGAAATTTAAAAATACTGAAAAAAGATTTTTAAAACTCTTTTGATTCTTCTCCCATTCTTTGATAAGGTTTAAATAAATAAAGGTCAAGGAATAGAAAGAAAAAGGATTTGAGAGGATTAAAGATCATTGATGGACAATCTATTTCCACTGAACATACGTGATAAAAGAATTGTTCCAACTTAGTTCCACATGAAATAAATGCAATTATTGTTCAAGTCAAGAACATATACAATATTTGAAGAATGGTTTCAACCTCTCTTTAAAATATTTTTAAAAGATGGGAAGAAGTTTTAGGATATTAATGAATCAACTTGAAACCTTATGTGATATAAAATTTAAACAAATTATCAGGAACTGACTATAAAAGTAATTAGTAATACTGTATCACATTCCCTTAAAATTGCATTATATTAATCAAGTTGCTTCTAGATAGTGTTGGAGAGTTCTTAACCATAACCTATATATATATTGTTGTAATAATGCCCACTGAGTTTCTTATTTGGCTGAAAGTGTTTGAATAATCTGTACTCCTGTCTTTAATAATTAATGCTAGTGTAGCTTTATTGTCCATTTTACGAGAGATACAACATTGTGCAATTACTATAAAGATATAAATCCCAGTTTGATTCTGGGCCTGAGTATAGCTATAGTATACACTCTGGAAAAATAAAGCATATCTTTCTTTGAATCATTGTATTAAAAATGCGGGAAATAGAATAGGCTGAAAAATGAACATGGTCATGAATTCTGTAATTAAATACTGGCTTATTCACATATGCCCTTCTTTTTTACTTCTATCAAAAAAGAATTCTAATAGATTTAGATAGAATATTGTTTATGGATATTAAAATGTAATATTTATGATTACAAATGTGTGCGTGTAAAACTATGTAGTGTGAAATATGCATTTTCTACTCTTTTTGCTTGCTGTTTCTTAATATTTTGTTTTTATTCTATTTTTTATTTTGTGTTTTGTTAATCACTGTACTGTATGATTATAACAATCTAGTTTAATAAATTCAACTTTTTAAAGTCATTGGAACAGCAGAAATTGGAATATCAGAACAAAAACAAAAGTTGTTTTCTGAGCCAATTAAAAATTCTCCATGTGTTCTTTTACAATGTGAGTAAAGTGCATTAAAATTATTTTCAACCACAAAACCAAAACTAGGCAGGATTATTGTGTCCTCTGACAGTTTTCAGCTGTGTAATTTGGGCAGATTTTTTTTTTTATCATCCTTTTCTCAAGCTTTGCTTCTGTCAATAAAACACCATTCTGACCGACATACATTTTTATCTTTGTTGTCAAAAAAACCCATAAAAGCTAACTGATGGTCTTAAATATTTTGCTACTGACATCTCTTGGGGTTAATTAAGCAGTCTAGTTGTAAATAAAGGGGACATCCATCCTCTTCAAGCTCCCCTAATTAATCCTCCAGTCTTCCCTCATAGCAATAATAATAAATATAATGGATACATAAATATGGTATAAGTCGTTTCTTTTGCTCTTACTTTGTTTTGCCCTCTTACCTCATCTGTTAGATTTAGCTATGTTGGAAATATGTTTCTGCTTTAACCAAATTTAAACATCATTTTTTGAGTGCAGGGTTTACCTTAGTTAAAAACATCCTCATATAACTATAATAAGCTTTCAGTCTTGTTTGGAAAATTCAGCTTTCTGCAGCTGGACATAAAAATGTAGTTCATTTATGCTGAGAATCTATTACTATTGTTATTATTATTATTTGTTACTAATCATGCAGTAGATATTTCTCACGTATTGAAGGAAGAAATGTCTCTTCAAGGTTGTTATTATGTAATACCACAAGATCATTTTGCATAAGGGCAAAAAAAGTAGAAATGTTTATTTTTAAGTTCTACATCATTATTGCAATAAAACAGAAAATAGGAATTATCTTTCTACTGGCACTTTAAAAAATATTTTGCTGCTATATCTATTATTATTGCTTGCTGATTACCAAGAAATAGTATAATTGGCCTGTTATACATTATCTCCAATACTGACCAGAACAGGGAAGTAAGATATAAAGTAAATAAAGACATAATACTTTACCTTGTTAGATTGTGATGCTAGCATTCTCTAAGACTACAGTACGGGGAGTTGTATTATTAAAATAAGCTTAGTTTGTTTTAATTTTGCATTGACTTAATGGTTCAATGGCTCCACCTGAATTTTATAAATATTTTCAATTGTAACTATGAACAGCAATAACATTCTGCTACATTTAAACTCAAGCTGCTTTAACATGCCAACATCTCTTATCTTCTGTCTACAATTACTTCTGTAGTGCTATAATCCAGCAAGTTTGTTGAAATTCTCACCATATGCACAAGGCTGACTCCCCACAAGACTGAATACTGTATTTCTTGCACTTCAGTAAGTAGTTAATTTTTGTGAGTCCAGTTTCTCTGCTTTTCACACCTACTGTTTTGTTTCTATTTTCATGCCTGGACCTGCTTTTGACCCACTTAGCTGTTATGAGTCAGAAAACCCTTATGGCAGCACAATATACATAACTACCTTTATAGAAACAATCAAACTTTGTACTGCATTAAGAATGAGGCCTCGCAGGAAAGACCATACTGTGTACTTTTTCTGTTTGAAGAACGGTGAGTGTTCTGTATGAAGTAAGCTTATGTGCCATCTGTTGGGGAGTTTTTATTAATTCATCTCAGGAACAGTTTTCTATTGAGGTAGATACAATACTACAACAGTACTGCAACTTAAACTTCAGAAGGTAATTACCGAAAATCTCATCCAAAAGTTAAAGTACATTAAAGTACATTATAATTAATCCCGAGAAAGATGTTAAGATTGTGATACATAAAGGACATGAACAAAATATTCCCTAGGGAAAACTAACAAAGCGAGTTTTACAATGTTTATTGGTAGGCTTTGTTTGGCATATACAAAAGAATCATGGTTTTGTCCATTTGTTGATCTGTTCTTGAGTCTGGCTTCCTAATGCAATGACAGCAGATTCCACTATGAAGACAGGACAGTGTTTTGTGAACTGAAGTGTTATTAGATAGAAAAAAATAATTTCCAGGTTCAATTTATTTCTCCCTCAATGGCCTACTATGTTTTAACTGTTATTTAGTGGTGGTGGTAACAGCACTCATGTAACTGCACCTGAGTTTATTTGCTTTAGTATGTTTGTCAATCAGATTTATTACAGAGGTATGCAATGGATGGCTGCTAAGTGCCACATGTAATCTCTGGCATTTCATGTAGGTAGCCCTGGGCTTAATTTTGAAAACTTCTGTAAGAGATCAACTTTTTGATGAAAACTATTTCTTTTTTTTGAAAAAGAAAAGAGGATGTCAAAAAGAGAAATCAAATGAAGGAAAGAAAAAAGAGGGGGTATCCATGACAACAAGGATGTCTTCATCTGGTTTTGGCTCTGGCCCCATGTTTTCCATGCACTGATCCTGCTTCTTAAGGGCTCCAGAGAGAGGACTTGTGAAAAAAATGCAGTGTTGGATAGAAATTTCCCATTGTTGACCTGATAATTTGAAATGAGAATCAGCATCAGGCTTTTTAGGAGCTGCCTAAAAATGAAAGCAATTCTTTCCAAGCATATCTCTCCCAAGATTATAAGAATGTTTTTTTAAGAAGAAAGGAATTGGATTACAAGAATGGAAAGTAAAAGAACTGTTGTTCTCTTAGAAGCAATATATCCCTACATACATTAGGACAGAGGCTTTTAAATTTTTCTTTCTAACAGCCTTCTGGTGATCCATCAAGGAGGTGGGGTTTTTCATGATAAACTTCCTGGACTTCAACATTTATGCACTTTTTTTCATATATAATATCTTCCTCCTTCTTTGCTGGCTTGTTCCTTTTGAATAAGCTGTGTCTTTGAATCCTTGCATTTTGCTCATAAATTATATTGTATCATTCATATTCCAGGAATGTGCACAAAATCATATTCAGAATCCTACATTAAAATGTCCATAAGTAGTCCTTGCTTACTGGCTGCCTTGTTTAGTGACCATTTGAAGTTATGACATATGAAAGAAAACAGCTCTGTGACCAAGCCTCACATTTAGTGTCATTGCAGTGTCCCATGGTGATGTGATTTCATTTCAGGCATTTCGCAACTTGTGCTCATTTACAACCATTGTAGTGTCCTGCAATTGTGTTATCACCATTTACAAGTTTCACAACCTTTACTTTACTTTTACTTTTATTTGCATTTCTATGCCGCCCAACTCCCAAGGGACTCTGGGCGGCTTACAGCAAATATAAAAAACTTACTAAAATATAGAAAACTTGTTAAAAAGATACATAATAAAAAACAATTAAAAACAATTAAAAAAAACCATACACACCTTTTCATGGCCGGATCTCGCCAAATTGCAGAAGCGAGATCAACGGCCCCAAGCCTGCCGGAACAGCCAGGTCTTCACCGCTTTCCGGAAGGCCAACAGGGTGGAGGTATTCCGGATCTCAGGAGGTAACTGGTTCCAGAGGGCCGGGGCAGCCACCAAGAAGGCCCTCCCCCGTGGGCCCGCCAGCCAGCACTGTTTAGCCGACGGGACCCAGAGGAGACCAACCCTGTGGGATCTTACCGGTTGCTGGGAGCTATGTGGTAGGAGGCGGTCTCGAAGATAACCTGGCCCGGAGGCATGTAGGGCTTTAAAGGTAATAACCAACACCTTGAATTGTGCCCGGAGACCAATAGGGAGCCAGTGCAGCTCACGGAGAATTGGTGTAATATGGGTGTAACTAGGTGCACCCATGACAGCTCGCGCAGCCGCATTCTGGACCAACTGTAGTCTCCAAACACTCTTCAAGGGTAGCCCCATGTAGAGCGCGTTGCAATAATAACCAGCTTCCAGCAAGAATTAATGGAGAACACAGAATTGAAATCACAAGTCAGTCACATGATATCTCACCCAATGACCACAGTGATTCATCTAACAATAAAATGGTCATGTGATATTTTTGTTTAGTGGCAGAGTTGCCCTCCCAATTGTGGTTGATAAGCAAGGACTATCTTAGTTCTATTTCTTTTCTACACTCTGTCCATTTGTATACAGACACTGAAACTCTTAGGTTATGTACAGTAAGTTGACATACTGTATATCTTTGTGTACAGTCCTTTGTGTACAGGTAGTCCTCAATTAGCAACCATAATTAGGACTGGCTACTCAATGATTAAGCAAAGCGGTCACTGAGTGAAATTGTGAGTATGCTTATGATCTTACTGTAGTTCCGTTTTCCTTTGCTTTATAGACCTGCAAAGGTCATAAAAACAAGAATTGGTTGCAAAGTTACTTTTTAATTACCATTATAATTGTGAACAGTTGCTATCCAAGGCAGTTGCTAAACTTTACATGTTCATTATTGGATGCATGCACAGATTGTGTGTGCATGCGCATATGCATGGTGAAAGATGCAACCCTGATTGCTGATTATCATGCCAGAGTGGGAAATCATGAACTCTTTGTTGTGCCAGTGGTGATGTTTTCTAATGTCATCAGTAAAAGCTTTAACCCTAAACTTTTGGTGCAAAATATCTTAGTATCTAGCATACAATCCCAAGAATATCCCAAATTTTTATGTAATGAACAGGCCAACTACGAAGAAACTGAAAAGAGGCAAAATTCACTTAAAACTAGAATCAGAAGAAACTAAATGCTTGAAAATGTATTATATCCCGAGAGTGTTGGCTGAAAGCCTAGGCTTCTCCAAGATCCCCATTCAAAACTAAATGCCATCTGCAATACAAATATAAAATTAATCCCAGTTGGGTTAACTCATGAAAATCCATGGATTTTTTTTTTAAAAAAAGACTTAATTGAATAAACCACAATTGGTTGAATTCATACAATATGGTAAGCCACATACCAAAGTTTATAAACCACAGTGGCTGGATTTTTACAACAAACAAAGCTAAAACCAAATGTAACACGTTTGGGCTTAGCTAATGAATGCATTCGCTGAAATGTTGCTTTGCTTGTATTTCCCTAGCCAATCTGACTCTGTTTTAATGGAAAATAATCAGTATTTATCTGATTTTCAAAATTTATTCAATGGATGTTGAATAGCTTGTATTTTGTGGGCAATATCTCCTCTCAATGTAAAGCTATATGTGATATTTTGGACACATATGTATTGTTAGCCCTATCTTTAGGAGAGTTACTTCTTCTCCTTTTTAGCAACAATCACTTTCTCAAATGTCCAGCACATATTGAATTTTGCTCATATGTCAACTTAGGCTGAACAACTCTAGTATTTCTGACATTAGAAAAATCATCTGTTGAAGAATTTGTGGATGAATGGCCCCTGGAAATCTGCCTGCTAATCTCCATTGAGCATTGAATGGGTATGATGCCTTTATTGCATGCATATCCACTATACAGTAATTAATTCAACCATTGGCTGTTTGTATGATCACTGAAATGAAAAATCTTTTATATACATACAGTACAAAAATGCTGTGGCCTGCATCCCATTAACTAGGAGATATTATGTGGCATGCTGACTCAGTGGCATAACCCTCAAAATGTTTATGGAATCAGCCTGTTTTATGTTAAAACAGAAATGCCAATTCTTTTGCTGGGATAGTAAAAGGGAAGGGAAGATAAGGGAAGCCTCTCCCTGATGTTTCTGTCTAACCCTAATCCTAACCCTGAAAACTTTGAAAAAGAGGAATGTATTATTACCCATACAGGATAATAGTATATTTTCTTTCCACTATCTTCTTTACAAATCAGTTCATATGTTTATGTTCTATGTCAAAAGGTCAATACCTAGAACATTCAGTTTTCACAGATATCGAAATTACAATCCATATTTTCCAAAATATTTTGAAAAAAAAGCAGGCACATGATACTTATCAAACACGCGCTTGCGTGATATTCAGGACAGAAAGGAACTGTGCATATCACTGGCACATTTAAATTATTTTACAATATTTATAACTGGCTCCAATCCTGATGGACTCTGGGCAGGGTGCCATAAAATAAACAAAAATAGATAGTTTAAAATCACATCAGAAAGCATAAGTATCATCACTAATTTAAATGCAAACCAAATTTTCTTTTCTTCTTTCTTTCTCTTTTCTCCTTCCTTCCTAGCCTTTACTATTTTTTTCAAACAATTCAAGGGGGCAAACATTTCCAACACCTTCCTCCTCCTGTTTTCCCCACAACAACCTCCTTTGTAATAAGGAAAGTAAATCTGGCATATTGATTGTAAGCTCCCTCTAGGTGAGATGGGCAGCAAATAAGTTTAATAAATAAAAACTTTCTTGCATTTTTTGAAATAATGTAGAGAAAGATTACACACACATATACCTTCCATTCTAAATGTGTTTAAGGTAATCAACAACATAATTAAAGTGCGCAGATTTTATGCCCAGCAAGCAGATATTTATGGAGAGAAACTGATAAGGAAATGTCATCTTATCACTTGCTGTCTAAATTGAGAAATAGAAGAAAATTTGAGTTCAGTAGCCATAAAACTAAAAAAAGTGGCTGTGTTCATATTCCCACTACGTCATAAACTGGCTTGCTATCTGTGATTAAGCATGTGGCATGCTCCCATGTATGCATTCAGTAAATCATGATTAAGGAAATCATAGTTATGTAGCGTGTTTGCCATGCCAAAATTCTCTATTATATAGTGAATGTTATCTGTGCATATCCTAAATGTATTTTACTTAATATTGGGGTCCAGGTGAAGTTTGTAAATAATTGTATTTAAGATAAAAGCTTTATCCCTATTCTAACATATCACCAACATATCAAAGGGAATAACCTTGATTCTAAATGGATGACAGTGTTGTTTCTAGGCAGCCAGCTGGGACTGCACACCTTAGCAGAACACAATGAACCACAACAGCTAACTTTAAAGCACATGGTTGCATTTTTTTCTCCTGGAGAGGTTGCCCATTTTCCTCCCGATCTGCAGCGATTTAAGAAAGATGGTATCTTTCTCCTACATCTTCTAATTCTCAGATACTGCTCAGAGTCGTTGTAAGTTCGGCGGCATACAAGTTTAATACGTTATTAGACAAGAATTAATATTGTCAGCTTAGTTTCTTTGTTAGAAATAGCCGGGAACCGCAAAGAACTGGAGCCCATTCCTAAATCATGGTTAAAAACCGGGAAGGAACGCAAATGATGAAACGCCCCTTTAACAAGCAAAAAAAAACAACCCACTTTTGTTATGGATTCGTCCTTCCTCACGTCACTACGTACAGTCGCTAAGCGGAGCTTTGACTACTATAAGGAGAGCGCTTAAAAAAAAAATAAACAGCCTCGATTTGGCTCCCTCTCTCCTCGCTTTTTTTTTTTAAAAGCCGTGATTCCTCCCGCCAAAAGCCAGCCTCTCTCGTTAATGGCTGGAACTCCAGCCAATGGGAGGGCTGTTTCCGAGATGAGGCGGCGGGAGGGGGCGTGGCCGGCGCGTGCGGGTACGGTTTTCCCCCGCTTTTGCTCGGCTGCTGGGGAACGTTGCCCAGGCGGCGCGGCGCGAGTGGGTGTTGGGGAGGGGCTGGTGCGGGTATCTGCGCTCTCGAGTGTCGCAGGCGCCACGCCGTCCGTGTGTCGGCCGCGGCTGGAAGGCAAAGCCACGCTTGCGTGGGAATTGGGGAGCACGAGAAAGGGAAGGTCCCACAGTGAAGGTGGGGAAAAGCTTCCGTGGGACTTCACGAATGAATGAATGAGTAGAGAGAGGAGTAGGGAAAGGGACCGCTGTCTTTAGTTATACGTGGGGAAGGAGTTGTATCGAGGCAAAGGAGTATTCGTGAAAATGGAATCTTTTTTCCCTGTAACTTTGAACCGGTCTTTCCCCAAGTAGTGCCTTCTGGGTATGTCTGACTACAACTCCTATCATCCTCAGCATAACATGATGGAGTTGGAATCCAACATCCCTGAAGGGAAAGGTGCTGTAAATTATCATGTAGCCATTCATGTTATTTTACGTTTTTGCTGCTGCGTTTCCTTGTACCATTTTGTGGGGCAATTTTGTACTTGGTTAGCTATAAGGTATGCATCTCTCAGTTGAGTTGTTTGCCGCTTTGGAGAGAAACACTATATATAGATATAGATATAGATATATATCTTTGCAAAATGTAACACAAATTACTGGTGGACTTTTTTTCTATCCAGAAAGTCAAAAGTTGTGCGTTCATATAAATGTTTGACTGGAAATTAATTTAGTGGGTCTTTTTCTTAGGTAAGCATATACAGGATTGCAGCATTAATCTAGATAAGTGCTGCTTAATGCCCACTAGTAGTTATCTTGATTTTAAATTGAAAATATGAGCAAAGAGAGATTTGTACCATTAATGCATTTGTCTGGAAGATTTTGCTTCCTATTAGTGAATGGGCTCCAATTAAGAGAGGCATTCCAATGACAGGAAAAATGCAAAATTATAGCTGTTGGGTTTGCTGAATTTATACCTGCAAACATATCTAGAACTGTTTCAGAGATTGCTAGATCTGTCTTACAACAAGAATATCAGAAACGAATATTTATGCAGAAAGACAGGGTGGGAAATATAAGATTGTCCTCATTTGCAATTGCTACAGAAAGGAGCAGTGAAAATTAGCAAAAGGGCTGGAACATTTTTCCTTTTCTTTAATAGTTTATAGTATTAAGAGAGGATTATGGAGGGAAGAATGATGAAATGACAATAAAAATTACAATAGTGAAGAAATTAGGAGTTTTCATTCACTAACTTTATTATACAATCTCTTAAGTGCAGGAGAGTGATGGAATAAAATAATTGATACAACAGCATTAGAATCAGTTATATAATATGAAATAAGGAGCCTCTAAACTAAAATGTCATAGCATATCAGTATCTATACATTTAAAATAATAGATAAGACAACTTGGACTAAAAAAGAAGCAGTTTTAAATAAGGATAAATTGAGGGTTTATACAACGAAACTGGCAGACGATTGAGTACAAGCAAAAAGAAATTTTATTTCACATAGCATGCAATTTATAAACTTCGTTACCATAAGATGAGATGATTATTACCAACAAGGGAATCCAAATAATATAGATTCAGGTGCCAATTAAATGCCAGGTAATGGGATTTGGAAGGGGGGACATGGTGGCTATGTTTTGTTTTGTTTTAGAAAAATCAAGTTATAAAGAAAGTGGAAGTTCATAAGCAGTGTCCAATTGATTAAACCAAATAACCATTGATATAAATCCGGGGTCTCCAAACCTTTCAGTCTGAGGGCCACATTTGCAAACATTTTAGGTCCCAGGGGAAAAATCAATTTTATAAATGAGTGAATAAAATTTAATTAAATGAATGCTTTATTTGCTCAGTGCGATATGATCCACAACAACAGCAAAAAAAAAATGTGACAACTACAAAGAATGCCATGCTTGTACAGATAAATGATATAAGAAAGATTTTAAAGGGAAAGATGCTTCCCCTTCCTTGTCCAGCAACCCTTCAGCTGATTTGCAAAAAAAAACCCCTCCATTGGAGAAATTGAAGGAATCCTACCTTCCTTTCTAAACAGTGGTGAATACAGGTAGTCCTCGACTTACAACAGTTCATTTATGACCGTTCAAAGTTACAATGGCACTAAAAAAAGTAACATGACTATTTTTCACACTTATAACTGTTGCAGCATCATCGTGGTCATGTGATTTACGTTCGGATGCTTGACAACTGGTTCGTGTTTATGATGGATGCAGTGTCCCAGGATCATGTGATCACCTTTTGCAACCTTCTGCCAAGCAAAGTCAATGGGGAAGCCAGATTCACTTAACAACTGAGTTACTAACTTAACAGCTGCAGTCCATTTAACAAATGTGGCAAGAAAAGTAAAACGGGGCAAAACTCACTTAACAAATTTCTCACTTAGCAACATAAATGTTGATCTCAAATTTTGGTCATAAGTCAAGGACTACCTTTACAGCCCTGCTGTGTCTCCCTATGCTGTTTGGAAAGGATCAGAGCACAGCGCATGGGAAGAGCTGGCAGGCTGGAAGGAACTTCTGGATTTAGCCCACGGACCGTAGTTTGGAGACCCCTGATATAAATCTACATGTCTACGGAGCCATGTTATTGAAAGTTATGCCATGTAAACCTTGAACTTGAGTCAAAATGTAGATCAAATAAAATGCCTTAGCCGTGCTTTATATTTAAGGTTTGTTATTGGGCACTTAACTTACCTGGGACTGTCTATGCAACCTGTACCTGGAAAAGAAAGCTACTTTGAAGATAATCCTGGCTACTGGACACAGAGGCAGGAAGACAGAACAGCTGCTAATTTGGGAGTATCTACCTGTGCCATCTCTGCTTCCCTTTCTCTTCTCACTCCCAGTATCCAGGAGGAGAGGAACAAGAAGGTGAGCGAAGGCAAATAGTTCAAAGCTGGAAAGATGGCTGGAACACTAGCAAGAATGACTGTTTTCACTATGATCAGAACAAGGCTTAATTACTGACTTTGGTGCCGGATTACTGGGTAGATCATTTATTTGCAGGTTATGCCAGACTTCTGAAGATCTGTTATGTGAATGTGTCCAACGATTGGAAACATATGTTAAGCCATGGTTTGGTTAACTATGGAAAAAATAGTTGGCTGAATTCAGATGTGAAACCCAAACAAATAAATGGTTTAGCGTATTTGCTGAAGGCATCTCATTTAACAATAGTAAAACTTTGGATAGAAAGGAATACTTTTTTTTATTACTGAAGTATCAGGTTAAAAAATATATTCTGCACAACTAGTCTGTTATATAAATTAGTGAATATCTTGCCTAATTTGATTGTTACAGGATTACTTTAAAAACAGATTTTGATGAGTGTTTGACATTTTTCTGATTTCTTGAATTATATGCATATTCTTGTTCATTTGTGACTTCTGTAAGCTATAAATTAATACAGAACTTGCAATCTATCTCTTTCCTATTTTGGTCCTCAGTATATGAAGTGAAATTTTTGCTCCTTTTTGCATTGTTAGTGGGTTTGGGGTAAAATGTTTAAACTTTACAAATTCCTTGGGTCCTTTATTCATCCCTTAAACTCTTTGAATTTTTCTTTCCAAATAGCCCCCGGCCACATTCATTTGGTAATGTGGCTTATTATATACCACATAAAGTCTGGGGTGGGGTTTTGAGTTTATGAAAGTTGCATGGCTTTGTTTTAAACAGGGATGCTCAGACCAAAGTGCAAGGATCACAGTCGTGAATACCTCCAAAATCTAATTTTTAATGTGACTAGAAAAGGAAAATTATCAAGTGTGTAGGAAATAACCATGATTTTATTTAGCAAATTTAGATCAACTGCATTTAGTTTTTGTTTTAGCTACAATCATTAAAACCTTCATTCTGTGCCACTAAGAGGTTACTGGCCCCTGCCTCCTGCCCCAGATAAACCACATAACCCTGGCAGTAGAATGTGTATCTTCCACAAGTGGCATTTTTTTCCACACTAGACACAGTTTGAAATATAACTGCATGATGAGAGGAATAAACCCCTCTATGTAAATTTTAAGTATGGTTTTGTTTATGTGAAGGTATATATTTTGGAACAACTTATTACTCCAGGAATGCCAGGGTTCTGAATTAAGAGTGCCTTCTTGTTTCATAAAGCTTTGACATTTAGCGAAATCGCTAATGTAGCAATTACATACCAGATGTAATGATACCTGTAGTTTGAATTGTTCTGCCCCTGTGTTTTAGGACTTTTGTTTAATATGATCAACAGCAAGATTGAAAAATCCATAAGACTATTTTCTACTAAGCAATTTAGGCAGTTCAAAAATGTCTTTCAGAAAGTATCCATTGAGGTAAAATTAGAATATTTCTCTGATAATATATTAGCAGAATACTGCTGATAGAATTAAAGGGAAACTTTGACAGAATAATATGAAGGAAAATGTATATATATATATCTTTCCTGTGCTGGGTAGTATGCCACCAGACTGTAAATTCTGAATTCAGTTGAAATAAATGCTATTGAACTCTGTTCGATGAGAATTGAGCATAGACTTCAGTTGCAATGCTAACATGGGCAACATTTATTTCACAGAAATCTGGCATACAATGAAGGAAAGTTCTGTTACCATGAGTTCTTCAGCTACAAATCCCAAGATTCTATATAGGAATTCTCGTCTACTCCGTATGGTGTTCCTACAACTCCATCGCCAACAAAGGGCTGACTTATTTTGTGATGTTGTCTTACAAGCAGAAGGTACTAATTTTTCTAAAATCTGAGAGGTATCTAAAATAGAGTGGATCAAGTTCTGGTATTTTGGCTGAATTTTTTTTAGAGCTTTGCAAGTCCTCTAAAAGAGTTTTTCAAATGGTAGATGCCTATATGCAACATGTTTTTTTAAAAAAAGAGAGAGAAACCTTATTTTTCAGGCTCACACAATTTTTTTCATAAGTTATCCCATGTTTTTCCGTATATGTGTATATTTATCATGCTTTGTTGGATAAAAAGGAGCAATAGCTTTGGTTTAGTGCCGAGTACCCCTTTTATAGGATATGCATAGTTCTAATAATTATCCAAAATGTCTATTATTCATTTTGTTACTGCAGTAGTTTAATGTGGAATATGATGAATATCCTGTTTTCATTGCCATGACTTGCCTTGAAATTTGAAGTAATATGAAATTGCCTGTGAATCCATTTTGCTACCTCACCCAGTTTGATGCACCTCAGACTGTGACTCCCAGAATTCCTCAATCATATCCATAGTCTATTAGATTGAGGAAAAATGGAATTTAGAATACTTTGTCCTTCCACCAAATTGCCAATGCAGGTAGTTTTCATCTTATGACTGCAATTGGACTAGAATTTCAGTCATTGAGCAAAATAGTTATTAGGTGAGATGCCTGTCCAACTGTTTAGCTCGATTATCACAATCCAGGCAGTTCCAGTTATGGTCTCTCAAGCCATTAAGCAGATGGAATAGCACTATACCGCTTCATAGTACTTTACAGCCCTCTCTAAGCAGTTTACAGAGTCAGCATATTTCCCCCAACAATCTGGGTCCTCATTTTACCGACCTCGGAAGGATGGAAGGCTGAGTCAACCTTGAGCCGGTCAGGATCGAACTGCTGGCAGTTAGCAGAATTAGCCTACAATACTGCATTCTAACCACTGCATCACCACATAAGGAGCCTTGGATGGAGGGGGGGGGGGAGAGTTCCTGCATTGGGCTGCAGGAACAGAGCTCAAATCTTCAGGATTGTAGATAAACCCTCCTCTCCATCCACTGTGGAAGTCAGTGGGGAAATCAGCAGCAGGGAAGGTTGCAAGCTGCTGCTTCCTGCCAAGAGGACTCCCCTCTCATCTTAGGGCTGGCTGAAAGCTGCCAGGGGGATTTAGCCCTGCAAGCAGGCAGCACTTTCACTCCGTCTGCTTAACGACCACAACTGTGAGTGCCAGGATTGTGGTTGAGGGAAGCAATAATATGTCTCATTTAATAACTTCTTTGCTCAGTGACTGATATTGTGATTGTAAGTCGAGAACTATCTGTAGAGGTGGAAAGTCCCCTCATTTCCATCGCTTTTAAGTAAAAGTGGCTTGCAATATAGAAGTTGGGTTCTGAATAGGAATAGAGTACAGGTAGTCCTTGACTTACAACCATTCGTTTAATGACCGTTCAAAGTTATAACGGCACTGGAAAAAAAATGACATGACCATTTTTAACACTTATGACTGTTGCAGCATCCCCATAGTTACGTGAGCAAAATTCAGAAACTTGGCAACTGGCTCCTATTTATGATGGTTGCAGTGTGCTGGGATCATATGGTCACTTTGTGACCTTCTGACAAGCAAAATCATTGGAAAAGCCAGATTCACTTTATAATGCTGTTAGCATTATAGCTTCAGTGATTCACTTAACTGTGGCAAGAAAGGTTGTGAAATGGGATAAAACTCACTTAACTATTGTCTTGCTTAGCAACAGAAATTTTGGGCTCAATTGTGGTTGTAAGTTGAAGATTACCTATATTAAGCCTTGACACTTGAAACATTTAACCATAGTGAAATTTTGCAAAAAAAAAAAAAAAAGTGTGATAGATCCAGGGAAGTTTTTTGGAGTGCTGCCATTGCTACTTGTTATTTGTATTTGTGTTGAATTCTTCCATTGAAATCTATGGAGCCATTTGAGGTGCTTAATTTTACCTTGGGCATGCCTATGGATTTGTTTAATATCTTGTTAGTTGTGAATAAAATACATAATGGTAGTTTGTACAGTTTGCAATTGTTTTTGTTACTCAATTTTTCCCCAAATAACTAGACCAAATTGCTAAGCATTTGCCTTAAAGAAGCCTTAGAACTCTAAGCAAATTTAGTTAGGAAAGATGCAGGTATGGTTTTGTTTATTAAAATGATACTTTAACACTACCCAGTAAGTTGATGTAAAAGGAAGAATGAGCTAAAATATCCCTTGCAAGGAACCCTGTTCTTGCAACTTCGTTTTAAAAGTACAACTATTTTAAATTAACATGTGAAAAAAGCAGTTTAATAGTTAATACTTAAGCGTAATTGATACATTATTTAAGTTAGCATGCTTAAAATATAAATCATCTATGATCAATGATCTATGTACTGGGATCTATGTACTGGGAATGGCAATAACTGGCGAATGGAACAGGCCCTTTCATCTACCCTGAAGTCCAGATTCCTCTCTGATACCCTGCCCTTCCACTTCTTTGCACTTCTGTTCTGTCAGAAAAAGGGAGCAAAGACAGTTGCTTGGGGAGATGTTGCTTCAAGGTGCATTTGAGTTAGCATGCTCCTTCCATTTCTTGCCAGGGCAAGTAAAATAGTCTTCCTAAAGTGCTTCTGGTTAGCTGCCCTGGGAATAGAATTTAGGACTAGATATGTCTTTGCCCTGACCCAATACAATTCTCACTTTCCTGGCATATATTGACTGTGGGAGAATTTCAAGGCTAGCCCATGGAGAACATCTTCAGTCAAAATTGATGGTCCACTGGTAAAGTACCTGCTAATAATGGTGTTCTTTGTAGGCGAAGCCGTTCCAGCTCATTGTTGCATCCTGTCGGCCTGCAGCCCCTTCTTCACAGAGCAGTTGGAGCGAGAAATGCCCCCCAAGGGACACAAGGTGGTGCTGGAAATTCGGGGGCTGAAAATTGGGACGTTGCGTAAATTGGTAGATTTCCTCTATACATCTGAAATGGAGGTGTCCCGGGAAGAAGCTCAGGATATTCTTGCAGCTGCACGACAGCTTCAGGTGTCAGAACTTGATTCTTTACAGTTAGAGGGAGGAAAGTTAGTAAAAAAAAACCTGGGCCGGCGATTAAACAGGAACTGTTTGCAGATAACCAGTCCAATGACCAGATCAGAGACAAGTTTAATTCATTCTTCTGCTCCCTCTGGAGGTAGCTTGAAGTTGACATCCTGGGTAGCTGCAGGCAAGCAAGCAACACCCGGCAGTAATTTTATACCATGCTCCAAAGAAATAAGTAGCCACAGCAGTACTGATCAGAAGGACGTAAAGAAGCAAAAACTTACTACAGCATTGCTGAGTAGTGACAAACAGATTTCAAAAAGCCAAACGATTACTGCTGATCCCCTGAAAACAAAAGTTAAAAAACGCCCTCCAGGCACAATAAGGAATATAATGGGCAGCAATGAGAATGGTGGTCTGCACAGAAAGGAGACTGAGGCTGGAGATACACACACTGGAGCCAGTTTGCAGAATCCAAAAAAGATAAAGCTCAGCCGTCCAAAACTTTCCTTGCCACCTCTGTCTACGCCTTGTGCCACCAAAGACCATTGCACTGTGACATCCAGCAAATCGCCAAGGTCTGTTAAACGTCTCTGGAGACAAAAATGCCCTGTCAAGGATGAGACGAAAAAAGAAGATAATAACCATTTTTGTGACTTCAGAAGCCCCCCTCTTCTTCCAAAATCTAAAGGCAGAAAGCGCACCTCCAATGATCCAGCATCCTGCCCAAACTTTCCCCAAGAAATAGGTCACGTAGGCCGGGTAAAGCTCAGAAAAGTTATCAATGGCAGCTGCTGGGAAGTGGTGCACGAATCGCCTGCCATGCAGCCGACAGTGGTGGAAAACGGTGTGCACACTTTGAAAGAGGAGGGCTCCCAATCTCAACCCAGACGTCCTAAACCAGAAGTAGCAGATGTGCAGCAGTTGGCCTGGTCTCCTAAACTGCTCCCTGCAACTGCTGAGGCTGCACCGGGTCCTGAAAAGTGTGTGATAAAACAGCAGCCAGAACTACCTGAGAAGAAGGTGGCCTTGGGTGAAAGAGCTGATGCTGCTGGGAATCATTATGACATGGAGGCATTTGTGCTGGATCATCTGGTCAAGGAAGAGCAGTATGATAGCCTTGCTTCAGCTGGAGAGTTGGAACAAATGCTAGACTTGCTGCTAGCTGATGAGGATGCCACTGGGGGAATCCAGAGCACCACTATTACACAAAGCCTGTGTGCTTCGCCCCAGGCAAATGAGAATGTCCCGGGGAATGTTGGAATTGAAGAAAAAGAGAGCTGTTGTACAGTAGGTCCACAGTTGGATAAGATAAAAATTAGTGAAGCTGGTGACTCAACAAATGGGAGCTCTTTGCTGGACCCTGTCCTTAACTGTCTTCCTCTTGTAACACCTGAGCCTAATGGTGACTGCCTTTCCTTGTCCAAGTCAGCCTCTCCCCAATTGGGGGATTGGGCAACAGCTCAGTGTCAGCTGTCTGAATCCACAAATGGGACTGCAAAATTTGCTGAGCCTTTGTCTGTCACTTGGACGGGTGATGAGGACCAAGGACCTCTAACTTACGATATGGGAATTTCAGATACAGAAACAAAGTCACTTACTGAAGCTGTTCTGAGCAACCCTGTGCAGCACAACGTGGACTGCAAGCGGTCATCTTTCTTAGCCAGCCTAGAAGAAGAAACCATAGACGTTGGTGGGATAGAGGACTTCTTTCTTAATATTGAATGTGTCCGGCCAGATCCTTCTCCTATATCTGAAACTGAGGTGGATGTTCTGAACTAGTGAGTGCAAGTAGTGGCAAGGAATTACTTTGACTACTTGGTGAGGTGGGCTAGCAGACAATATTGCACTTAAAATTCCATGGCAAATAGTAAGGAATCTGCCACAAAAGGCAATTAATAGATTCCATAATGTTTTTGAGTATTTTGCTCAGATGATGGAAAAGCCCCCTTTAAAATCAAACTTGGGAGAGGCTGCTTCATTATCACCAATTCTCACAGCCTCATTAAATCATGACCGTGACATTGGTATAATCTTCCAGGATGCTGGGGTTCTTCTGGCCTCTTGTGGGATAGGTAACCTACAGGAAATCTACAGCATTACTTCTGTGAAAAGTAATGTTTTATGTTGTGAGAGACATCTTGGGGCTGGTAATAATTTTACACAAGTGTGTTCTATTTAATTTCCTTTATAGATCATAATGTAATGTCGTCTTATAGTAAACACAAGATTTTAAAACGCCAGTCAGTTTAAAGAGTGACTTATAATTCAGAGGACAAAATTATGTTTTCTGGGAAGAGCTCTGATGTGAAACAGTGTTGTCCTCAACTGTTTTAAGTCGTGTACTTCCCTTCAATATTTTTTTAAACATTTTATTTAATGGCTAGTGAATTAACCAAACCTGGAAATAAAAATTCATTGCTGTTAGGACAACCGTTGTCCCAAGCTGGGAGCTACTACATTGAGTTAGCAGTTTAAAGGCAATATAAAGGACTTGGCAACAAGAATTGCCCTCTTTGTACTGGCTCTTTCAGTTCAGTGCTTCAATTTTTAAATTTTTTTTTTTTGTTTAAAGGTCAGATTGGAACTAGGAAGACCAGCAGAGGATCTGCTGATCTCACTGCTGTATTTCCCAGTTACTGGAGATCACACAGTACCAACTCAACACTTGCAGCAGTAGATGCTTTGCTGCAAATGTTAATTCTTTCTCCTTAAACCAATAGGTTGCTGGAAGCAGCACCCTTTTCTCCTGCTACTTTGGCCAGATGGCCCACTTGAATTGAGCTGACTTTTCTCATAAGTGGCCTGCAGTATTTAAACACCAATACAGGGAACTAAGTGCCTTGCTGACTTTCTGTATTTTAAATAAGGCTCCCTAGAGGCTTGAGAATAATTGCCAAGTTGCTTGTTTTTCATTGAAACCATCTCCCTTGTGTTTGCAGCTTCTTCACAGAGAAGTGTATTCAAGTGCAATGACCTATACCTCCACGAAGCTGTGCCAAATACTTCCTTCTCTCACAACCCAAAGCTCTTCATGTATGCAGAACATTCTGAAGAGTAGATGGCACAAAGACTGGAATAAATATTGAGTTGTAACTTGTTCAAATAAAAATTGTTAAGTTTTCTTGGTACTTTGTATCATATTTACACTGAAACCATCTTGTGGGGTTAACTATAGCTAAAGGAAATAAAACCATGAATACACACAAATAATACAAATTGCTGGGCAAGCATAGGGAAGATTGATAAAGTCAGCATAGTAAACTAGAAGTTAACAGTAAAGTTAACTATCTTGAGCAAATATTTTGTGCATAGGGAAAAGCACGTGGATTAAATATTAAAACTTAAAAGGCTGAGGACTGCTATCAGTAATATAGGATAATTAAAAGGAAAAGTCAAAAATGAAAACTAGTAGCCTTCTTTAATCTTCTTTAATCAGAAGAGAAAAATAGGTTTAGAGTATAATTAGCAATTTATGGCCCCCCTGCGAATGGTTTGGATACTCCAACTTGACTGATTCCTTAGTCAATTTTTTTTAAAAAAAACACCCAAAACAATGCAGGAGACTTGGGTTTTCAGGGTTTTTCATTCTGTCATGAATGAGGAAATGGCGAAGTAAAACAAGTAGTTGTGAAGAATTCTTCCCTTTTCTCTGCCAAAACAATCCCAATACCTTTGGTTTTGGATTATTTTCCTTCAATTCTAGATAGCAAGGGACCAAATACTGTAGAGATTTTAAGTACAACTTCTAAAATGCCACTAGAAAAAAAGCACGCATTTAGGTTTTATTGGAGGAAAAATACAGGACAAAATATTAGCATGGTAATCTGAAGCCATGGGAGGGATGAAAGTGCAATAGTAAAAAAAAAAAAAGTTTTCAGAAGTCATGTGTATGCTTGGGAGTTGTATGTGCTTGGGAGGACAAGTTTAACACTTCAGCAGATGAAACAGGACATGTGAATATAGATGTTCAACTTTAATTCGCAAAACTGGACAACACTAAACTCTGCCATGACAGAATCTCATGACACCTTTATTTCACAGGACAGAACTAAACAAGAGATAGAGGAGGCGGTTAAGCTTTACTGAAAATAAAGTTCTTCCCCAAAATGTTCCCAGGAGTAACAAACATTTGAAAGGATGGTGGGGCAGGAAAGGATATTATTTGGTCCATTCTTCCTTGTAAAGGAGGGGCAGCAGTTTCAGAGATACGACCAGAGTTTCTTTACCCTACTTCATCATATCTCATCATAAATGCTCCAGCTCACAGGACAAATGGACAGTCATAGAGGCTGCAGAAAACAAAAAATTCCTGTTAGCCACAGATCCTACTCCCCAGTTTTTCAAGACCATCATTTACAAATTCCAGGAGTACAATGGTTTTGTTTCCATTTCTAAACCACGCAGTACAGATACATATGGCTATCCATAATACAACCTAAGAGAGCTTCCCACAGTATAAGAATACAGAATTTAAGGTTCCAGAGATGTAAACTATGACTCATTTTAGGTATTATGATCAATGATGGGTACTGGATAGTACATATCCAGACCCCATTCCCAAGTACATTTGTTCAAATATTGTATAGGAACCAGTTGGTTGGCAGGGGTTCAAGACATTATTTTATTTGGACAGATTTCAGGCAATCCCCGATTTAATGACCACCAACCATTCAAAGTTATGGTGGCACTAAACAAAGGTAGTTATGACTGATGCCTGAAGTACGGCCGATCAAAATAAGGGTGTTTGCAGCCTTGCCTGCCCTTACAACAACAGGGAACTTCAACACACACACACACACACACACACACATTCTGGATGTGAACTTACCACTTTGCTCCTACACCATCATTGTTGACTTTAGTTTAAGTTGCGCTTCACCATTTCAACGATGTTGCTGGGTTCTGGGAATTTCAATTTGCGGGGTGGCCCTTTTTTAAGACCACTCCATAGCTCTGTCTCTAAAAATAATTAACACACAAGCAATCACCAACAGTACTTGGATTATACAATGTGAATACATCCCAAACATACTGCCAAGAGGTCACATGGTTTGTAAGCAGAACTGATTTCACTGATCAACTAATTACCTTCAAAAGAAATGGGGCTACTTGCAGCCAGACACTGTTCATCTCTAAACTACCTCATTTTTTTTCTGCCAAGCTGGGCAGAAGTTTGATGTTCAGTTGGTGCTATGTTTGTGGGACGGAGTGCAGAGAAAGATTTGTACTATGAAAAAAAAGGAATGCTCCTGCAATAGAGTTCATAAAAAGAACTGAAGATACTTGTAGCTTGTAGTAAAATAAATCAGACCTGTATGAAAATGTGGCACAGCCATTCATTATAATGAATAACATATTCATTACATCACCTCCATTTTTCATGTCTGAAATACAACATTTATCAATTTCACTTGAAAGGAGGATGATCTTAAATGGCCTCTGGCAGGATCAGGATGGAGGTAGTGCACCCGTCCTGGCTCTATTTGACCTCAGTGGTGCTCAGTACCATTGATCATGGTATCCTTCTGAGCCAGCTTCAAGAACTGGGTGTGTGGAACACTGTATTATGCTGGTTTTCCTCCTTTCTTCAGGACTGGTTCCAGTCAGAGTTGATAGAAGGAGAGAGCCAGCCCACAGCCCCTATACTTTGTGAGGTGCCCAGGATCTGGTTCTCTCTCTCCTTCTCCTTAACAAGTAAATGAGGTTGCTGGGTGAGGTGATCCACTGATTTCATCAGTGAGATATCATCAATATGCAGATGGCATCCAGCTGTATATATCTACCCCATGCCTTTTGAGTAATGCTGTAGATGTCCTATCCCAGTGTCTGGTGGCTGTTTTGGACCAGAAATGGGGTGAAATGAACTCCCATTCAATCCTAGCAAGACAGAGTGGCGGTGGGTATTTGGACCTTCCAGAGACACGGTTCTTCCACCTTTAGTTCTGGATGAGGTTGCACTACCCTTGACAGAGACTGTGTGCTTTCTGGGGGTCCCTTCTAGACTCACAGCTCCTGCTCAAAGGTGGCAGCCATAGCTAAGAGAACCTTTGCACACCTCGGGCAGTGTGTCAGTTGTGCCTATTCCTGGACTGGAAGGCCCTGCTCAGTGATTCATGCCCTTGTTTAGACTATTGCAACACACACTACATGCCTCTGAAAAACATTCAGAAACTTCAGCTGGTACAGGTAGTAAATGGTGCCAGATATAGTACACATAACCTTAGTACTGGATGAGTTGCATTGGTTACCTGTATGTTTCCGAGTACAATTTAAGGTGCTGGTTGTCACCTTTAAAAGCCCTACACGGCTTGGGCTTTTAGCTAGTAGCTAGTAGCACTTGGTAAGGTTACCTGAGGGACCGGCTTCTTTTCAAGAGTCTCTACCTGTCCAATTCAATCTAACAGACTGAGCATGCTGCAGATCCCGTCAGCCAGAGTGCTGGCTGGCAAGGACTAGAAAACAGGCCTTTTCTGTAGTAGACCCTGCCCTATGAAATAACCTCCTCTTGGAGATTAGAATGGCCTCAATCCTGTTATAAAGCTCTACAAATCTGTCTGCGCTGAACGTGCTAAAGGCAGAGTTTCCTGGCTTACCTGTTAACTGGCCAAGTATCTCGGCTGCTGTGTATATATATTTTGGATGGTTTTTATAATTTTCATTATTTTAATTGTAGTGTCTTTTTTTAAAAATTGTAAGCTGCCCAGTCATTGATTGAGATGGGCAGCTATAGAAATTAACAAACAAACAAACCTAAGCTTGTTTATTCTATGGCAAATCTCATTAAATTCAATAGCTCTTATTCCCAGAATAGTATGCTTGGGACATTCATACTAGTTTCACTTTCGTCTGCATCTTCTTCTTTTCCACGTTAAAAAAAAAAAGTGAATATCTGCAACAAACCATCTCCTTAGCAGCGGAAGCTCTCCACCATTTGAGAATCTCATTTTCCCAAATTTTCTTGAACACTCTGGAGCATCTCCATGGAGAAAGGCACTCACTATATGTTGAGTGTGACAAGGTGAGGCATGATTAGTGCACTCACCAATCTCTCTCGTCTTGAAGACGCAGTACATGTTTTTAGCCACTTTGCATTTCCTGCTCCTTCTGTAGTCAGTACCGTAGTTAGCACAGTTAACACATGTAACTATTTAAGGGAAAACATTGTATTAATTGGAAGAGTCTACTATTTCTCATTTCAAAACTGCATAACACATAAAGTGATATCCAGACATAAGACATGATGAAGCAGAACAAAATTAACCATCTTTCTAGGCTGTAACCTAGTTCTGCTGCATCATATCTTATGTCTGGGCATCACATTTATATAAGATCTGAGCAACTAATTCCAACTCTCGAGATTTCAGGAATACACCATAAAATATTTTGCTGCTCTCATACAAAATCTTGGCTATTTTAGGGGAATGAATGAGTGTTTTTTAAGCAGGCAACACACTGACACTCTGGATTTTATGTTGCTGACGTCTGCAGTGGGTGATCTGGTGCTATGCTTCAATACCCACTTTCACATCTATACTGTGAAATGTGCACAAAGTTTGTGAGAGGACTAATCCTTCTCTGATTTACAATCACATTGGAGATTCTGGCTTAGGATAATGGGTGGAATGAAAACACCATTCTAATAATAAAAAGTCACAGACATTGAAAATATGGGGCTAATATTGAATATGAAGAAGATCAAAGCATATAGGTACAAACAATAGGTACCTCAGAAAGAAGATTTTCCCTGCGACACTCTGTAGAAACAAAGTTTGGACTTTGAAGAAGTAGGATAGGAAGAGTATTGAGACTTTTGAACTTTGGTGTTGGAGAAAACTCAAGACTGCCATGATTATCAAATGCCATGTTAAACAAATAGAGCATAAAACAAATAAATCCAGAGTTCTCACATCAAGCACAAATAATCAGGCTCAAATTAGAAATTTTTTGACACATTATAAAAAAAAAACCTAACTCTCTGGAGAAGTTTATAAAGTTATGAAAGGTGAAAGGAAAGAGAAAAAGAAGACAACCTGTAATAAGGCACATGGACCCAGTTGTACCTTTGAAAGTTCTGAAGGACCAGGTTGGGGACAGAGTATGAAGAAAATCTATCAGTGAGGTTACCAAGACTTTACACCAACTTGATGGCATATAATTAAGTCCATTCTGT
Source organism: Thermophis baileyi (assembly GCA_003457575.1). Lineage (NCBI taxonomy): Eukaryota > Metazoa > Chordata > Lepidosauria > Squamata > Dipsadidae > Thermophis > Thermophis baileyi. Next base: position 3,094,134 of record QLTV01004389.1, read on the forward strand.
AATGTCATCCAAGTAGATGGGACAATTCCTGAGAAGTTGATCACAGGCTTCATTCATGCACTGTGCTACTTGTGGTCAAGTATGTTGTAGGGCCAACAATCCTAACTGGCATGACTTTTATCATGGAAACCTAGGAAATTGGGTTAATTTAATAAACCAACTGTGGTATATTCGACAGTCCTAGCTAAGCAATGGTTAGCGTTGAGATTGCAAATCCAACACAGTCTCATCCATCCCATTCCCATAAGCAACACAATAACTCACTGGTGCCATCCTTTTTCAAGAGAACCACTTCAAAGCTATTTCTCCGGGGGTTTTCAAGGTTGACCTCCACAAAGATGTCTGGAAAGGCCAGGCACAGCTCTTGGCTAACAGCCTCAGCTCTGCGTCCAAAGACTCGTCAGCTTTTACTGTCAGTATTGAAGAAAAACAAGGAAAAAAATCTTAATACTACAGAATGAATGTGAACTATTATTTGCTTTAACATTTTATTCGGAGGTGGGGGGTAGTTGTCTATTATTTTACACATGTCCATTAAACTCAAAAATATGGCACTTGGGCGATATTTTGCCCAAACTGACATTTGCATTATGTCATTACATAAAAGACATTCTGGAATAAATTTGTGCACATGTAGCTCCCAAATGACACAGTTTGTATCATTAATATCAATGTACAGAAGACATAAATAGCTGTAGCAATTTGGTTCACTGCATGCAAAGTTCATTGCACCGAGGCCCAATGTTACAATGAAATATTTGATTCAAAACAGATTCCATGCAGGCTATAGGGTTTAATCAATTAACGCGTAGTGGTTGTTGTTTTTTTAAAAAACTATTTTGTAGAACTCTAAAGTTCCATGAGAAATTAATGGGGTTCTGTGAAAAACTAATAGCAAAAAGCTATTAGCACCCTTGAACCCAAATAATTTTCTGTTTTTAGAGCTTTGCCTCTTGATTAGGATTCCAGATTTTTTTTAAATTAACAGGTTCTGTAACCTCAAAATGTTAGAAAATTTCTGAACTAAAAAGTGTATTTCTATTTGAGTGGTCAGCAGAATTTATTTTTACATCTGTTTTAATATATTTATTGTACTTATAGGGTCAGATGGCATTCTTTCCTATTTGGGGAACATGTATTTAAAATGTCTCCAGCCAGGAATCTCCAGATCTACTGAGGCTCCAATTTCTAGAATTCCTGGAACACCTAAGAGAAGGCAGCTCTAAGCAACTGTTGCCAACATTCATGCATCAATTTAAAACATCCACCCATCTCCACAAAACTTGTTTTTCTCAACAAATACAACAACAAATACAATCAGTTAAATTCACATTATTGTTATTATTATTTTTTACTGAATACCTGTCCCAGGTCCAATAGTTATTTTCAGAATGGGGAAAAAAGTTATTCTAAAACAAGATCTCTGACTGATCCCTTCTCTCAATATGAAGGCAATGTGTCACGGATCTCTTACCAGTGCTCAATGGTCACATGAAGGTCTCCTGATCCTTCAGTCTTCCGGATCTTGGGCAACTTCTTCACATCACTGGCTTCCTCTCCATTGGATGCTGTGGCTTCTGCTTGAGGGATCTTTGCCTTCCTTTTCCGCCCCTTGGGAGGCATTCTGCAAGTGAAGGCAAGAAGAAAGAATATTACATTTGTATTTGGGATTACAGATCTCAGTATATGTAGCAGATTTTTCTGGGAAGAACACACCAAAGAAAGAATGCTTAGAGAATGTTTATCTATTATGCTGTCAGTCTGATTTAGGGATGATAACTCTCATTTGAAATCCATTACTGCATCTTCTGCCTTTTGTCTTTTCACAGGAAGGTGAAAAGAGTAGATAGAACAACTGCATATGCTCTGTCTGGAACTATCAGGGGAAAAAAAGCCAAACAGCCTTGATTTATTGAGTTCAGAAATACAAAAAGTGTGGCCAGAGCTCATCAGCATTGTCACTACGTTCATTTTAATTTGTCAGCAGGACTCCTATTCTGAAATGACACTGTATACTGATATGAAGTTCTCATGTGATACCTGTACTGCGCATGTGTTAATCTTTCCTTTGTTCTCTTTGTTCTTCACCATGTAGACACAGACTTAGGTGTTCTTATTTTTGTTATGCAAATATATTACTTTTATTCTTTCCTGGACTCCGGTCTTATTCATGAGGATTGAGGGCAGGGAAACAAGATTCATGTCACCTCTAATTATTTATCTCCGCAACATGGTAGCAGAGGATGGTGTATTTGCTCAGATGTTTCCCCGCTCGTCATTCTTAGATGTACCGGCCAGGTTTGTTCGCTAGATTTCTAAGCGACTGAGGAACGCTTACTCCGCAACATGGGATGGTTTATCTGCTCTGATGTTCTCCCGCTCGTCATTCTTAGATGTACCGGCCAGGTTTGTTAGCTAGATTTCTAAGCGACTGAGGAACGCTGATTAATCACTGCAAGAATGCCCAAATGCCCAAAA
>QLTV01004389.1:3099093-3182605 GCA_003457575.1 Thermophis baileyi
TTAAACAGTGGTTTAAACAAGGTTTTGTAAAATTGCAGTACATACCTTCACGTGATCAAATTGCAGACATGCTTACCAAACCATTACCAGCAGCGCAGCATGAATACCTGCGTGAGATGATGTGCCTTAATTGATGTTTTGATGTATAACTGATATTCGCCCTACTGACAAAGAAGGGGTTTGTCACTACGTTCATTTTAATTTGTCAGCAGGACTCCTATTCTGAAATGACACTGTATACTGATATGAAGTTCTCATGTGATAACTGTACTGCGCATGTGTTAATCTTTCCTTTGTTCTCTTTGTTCTTCACCATGTAGACACAGACTTAGGTGTTCTTATTTTTGTTATGCAAATATATTACTTTTATTCTTTCCTGGACTCCGGTCTTATTCATGAGGATTGAGGGCAGGGAAACAAGATTCATGTCACCTCTAATTATTTATCTCCGCAACAAGCATTTCTTTTGTCCTCCTCTCAAGTATTTTATTTAGTAGCACTTGGTAAGGATTAATATATGCTTAGAGGCCTTTAAAACTCCAGAAAATCTGGCCCTTATATGCCATGGGAAGCCTGGTGATGCTCTTCAATTAAGGCAGGAGTTCTCAACCTGTGGGTCGCGACCACTCTGGGGGTCGAACAACCCTTTCACAGGGGTCACCTAAGCGTGCGCTAGCCCGCCATCTTGGTGCCATGCCCCCTTTGTCACCTCATCGCGCGCGGGGAGAGGGCAGGGGTCACGGTGGCGGGGCGGGGGTCGCGGCATTAGGAAGGTTGAGAACCACTGAATTAAGGGATGTGACTCCTTATTTAGTTCATAGTGTCAACAGCAATTCCCAACCAAAACCATCCAGATATTTTGAAATGTAACTTTCCAGGCTAGCTGAAAATTATGAGAATTGTAGTTTAACACATTGAGAAAAAATGGGGGAATTAGGGATCTCCAAACTACTGGCTGCAATGGTCCAGGATTTTCAATAGTCCTATCAAAGTATACTTTGATGGTAAGCAATGAAATTAAATTTTTCTCCATGCAAAACACACCCTTTGCCAGTGAGCTATACCAATGACTTTTCTCCTAACAGCAAAATATGAATTAGCTACAAATAGCACACCCTGATGCTATTACAGGATGACTAAAGTCTTTGAAACTCAGTATTGTACAGGTAATCTTTGACTTACAACAGTTCATTTAGTGATTGTTCAAAGTTACAATGGTGCTGAAAAAAGTGACTTAGGACCATTTTTCACACTTATGACCATTGCAGTATCCTCATAATCACATGATCAAAATTTGAATGCTTGGCAACTAACTCATATTTATGACGGTTGCAGTGTCCTGGGGTCATGTGATCACTTTTGTGATCTTACAAGCAAAGTCAATGAGGAAGCCAGATTCACTTAACCACCATGTTACTAACTTATCAACTGCAGTGATTCACTTAACAACTGTGGCACAAAAGGTGGTAAAATGGGGCAAAATTCACTTAACAGATGTTTCACTTAGCAATAAAAATTTTGGGCTCAATTATGGTCATAAGTCGAGGACCACCTGTATTAAAAAAACCACTAAATTTTTAGCAGAGAACTATTGGGTTTTTGTGTATTGGGTTTCTCTTTTCATCAAAAGAGAAAGCAAGGCAAAAAAAGATTATAAATGATCATGGTTTATTTAACCCATTTATAAGCAAAGGAGACCCCGTGTAGAATAGTTTAATAATGTTGGGATTTGCTAGCTAGGCAGACCAGGGTTCAAATTCCCATTCAGCTACGGGGCTCACTGGAGGAGATGCTGAGCGCTGGGAGAAAAAGGATGGAGGGATACAAATGCAACGGATAAGGACAGAAACAACAGAATCATCTTTGACAACGCTAAAGAGAAATGGCAATAACCATTAAATAAAAGCAGAACAGAATCGGTCCAAAAACCCTCGTTGGAGAAGACAGAAGAACGAACCGCAGAGAAGTTTGCCAAGAAAACCATTTAGATTAAGCATTAAAAAAACACATCGCGGCTCTGGAGTTGCCCTCCGGGTTTTCAAGAAGCGAAGCAACCGCGCTTGCTTTCTTGCTGCAACCCACACGATGGGCAGCTTATTATGCTCAAGAAAGGAAATCTCCCGCAGCTTCAACCAGTAGCGCTGGATTGGAAGGGAATGAGGGGCATTAACGAAAAACCCGGAAAAGGCAGACGAGCAACCCCCAAGGGCAAATACAGGGAAGAGCCTTCCCGCCTCACCTTCCAAAGCGGCGGCGGCGGCGACGATGCCACCACAATCTCACGCCTCCCGACTACCTCGCGCGGCAAAGCCTTTCGTAAGATGGCCGCTGCCCGCCCGCGAGACGGGGCGTTTTGAGTGACGTTCCGTAGCAACCAATCACGACTCGCTTTCAAAGGGCTACTGTATTAGCTGGGCGCGTGTTCTATTGCAAGTGTGTGTGTGGGGGGGGGGGGGTAGCAAAGGCGGCGACTCTTCTATGGGTAGGTAGACAGGAGTCAGAATCCCGGCTGGTCTAACCCGGTGGGCGGGGCAGGTAGCGGCGCCTTTCAGTGAAAGGGGCTGCATTGCGGGTTGGACTGGCGCTTCCGGAGAAGAAGGTACCGCCCTGCATTCCGCTGCTCTTCCGTCACTTTAAGCATCTTTCGTTCGTGCAGTTGTTCTGCTTCATTCACGGACGTATCTTTTCTGCTCTTTCGGGTCTCCCGCCGCTTCGCAAGAGACAATAATTGAATCCAGCTCCGTGGAGAATCTTGCAGTATAGGTAGTCCTCGAGTTACAGTTCAAAGTTACAACGGCAATGAAAAAAAGTGACTTGTGGCCGTTTTTTCAGTTATGACCTTTGCATCATCCCCATAATCAAGTGATCAAATTTCAGATGCTTGGCAACTGGTTCATACTTATGACTGTTGCTGTGTCCCGGGGTCATGTGATCCGCTTTTGCGACCTTCTGACAAGCAAAGTCAATGGGGAAGCCAGATTCACTTAACAACTGGGTTACTAACTTATCAACTGCAGTAATTCACTTAACTACTAGCAAGAAAGGTCATAAAATGGGGCAAAGCTCATTTAACAAATGTCTCACTTAACATAAATTTTGGGCTCAATTGTGGTTGTAAGTCGAGAACTACCTGTACAGTAGGATATGCTGCCCAGCACTCTAACAAAGGAGAGTACATCATTTGCCTCCTGAGAAAATCTCTTCTGCTGTCAGACCCCCCTTATTGGCTGAGTTCATACAATAAATTTAATAACTAACCAAGCTAATGAGAATTGATGTTGTACAAAATCAGCAATTGACTTATAAGGCTCAATTGCAACTGCAACTATAGTTAGCTTATGTCCATATAAATTATTAGAACTTTTAAAAAAACAGACAAGACAAAAAGCCAGTTTTGGTTTAATGGTTAAAGCATGAAACTGAGTTCAAGTCAGGCCTTAGCCATGAAAGCCAGCTGGGTGACCTTGAGCCAGTCATTCTCTCGCAGCCCAACTCACCCCATAGGATTGTAGTTGTGGGGAAAATAGGTGGTGGTGGATATGTTCACTGCCTTGAGTTATTTTTTTTACAAAATGGTAAAGGTGGGATATAAATAAATAAATAAATAAAAATCAAGTTAATAAGATTGCTCATATTGGGAAAACATATAAATCAGTAAGCAGGGTCAGAAGCTGCCCTGTGGAAAAAGCCAGATGCCCAAGATACTTTGAAATCCTAATAGGATTGAGGCAATACAGACTTCAGAGGAATGCTGTTCCAGGGAGTATTGTTTATGGATCCTTGTGTTGTGGAAACTGTGTTTCTCCTAACATTGAGCTGAAATCTGTTACTCTGCTATTTCCATCAGTTGGTTCTAGTTCTATCTCTGGGGCCAAAACCAAATCCTGCTTGTCTCCTCCAGAAAAGAGATGGGCGGTTGAAGAAGACTTGCTCCTTGCCGCTGTTAAAATAACATCAGATCCCAAGTAACACATCTCCTTCATTTGCCACTGAAGAGTTTTGTTTTTGTACCGTTACATATTCTGAGAACAAGAAGGGCATTAGCAGTTACACTTCTGAAAGAAGCATGTCTTTTCCATCTGTCAAATCAGCAGAACCCATACTACTAAGAACAGGAATTCTTATTTAAATAGATGGAGGATTAGAACCAGGATTTAGTTAATCCTTTTAATGCAAAACGTGGTAACCTGCTAGGAATGAGATGGGCTACAAATATTGTGAAATAAATAATAAAACACCACCCCCTTTTTTTTACTGCCTGCTTCACTCTAGAATGCAAATGATAGAATGGAGATATATATAACCTAATAAATTGTGTGAACCCATCCAATGTGAATCTCATTTGCTTTCTGCATATCTTCTATAAATGTACCCTAACAGAAAAAGCGAAAGCCTAAAAATGCTGCTGGATAAAGAATGAGCGGAGCCTTGAGCAAATTGATTTAAACATTAGAAGACTATTTTTTTTAATAAGCCAAAGTCAAATCATGAAGGCAGGAACTCCACCAACAATCTAATAAATCAATAAAAGGTCACAGGAATACAACACTCCCAGATTTATTAAAGGCACCTGTACAAGACCATTAACGGAAGCATGAACATGGATGAACCGTGCTGATTTGCAGCGTTTTCACCTACAGGCAAGCCCTCCATCTTCGGAGTGCAGCAATTAAAAACGCTAGGACAGACTTGCCCAACCCTTGCTCTACCCAGATAGCCACACTGGCTAGGAACGTCTGCCAATGTAGTCCCAGAACATCTGCCATATTAGTTAAATCCTGTTTAGTGCAGTATTAGATGGACGATAGAAACAGCAGTTCCTCCAAGTCAAACAGCTACACTAAGCTACCAGCTGTTACTATAAAAGACAGCAGATCTTTTAAAGCTGTACATTAGCCACTGGTTTTCTGGCACAACTTCAAGTTCAGCAAATATTCTACTATTGCCCATTAGCTTCTAAAAAGAGAAAAGACCACAAGATACCACAAGACCTTTCTTAATAACAATAACAATGACCACAATAATAATAGGGCAATGGGTAGCGGTAGCAAAAAACTGGTCAGAAATGCCAATATCTTCTCAGAGCGAACCTTCAGGAGTGAATGGAGTTGATTTCATGTGAGATGTGGGTTTTTTCCAATTTTACCATTGAAATCATATCGATAAAACAAGAAACAGATTTACCCTCCTATTACAGTGTTTTCCTTAGCAGCTCCTACTAATTCCCAGAGAAGCAACCTGCGTTCCACGCTGATATTCTCCTTGAGGAGGTCACCAAGATTTTCGTCTGGCTGGTTCTATTATTTAAATATCAGTGGTGACTCCTGGAAAGAAAATTTGGAACAAAAATACAAAAGAAAATGTAGAGGTCCACGGCCAACAGCAGAGCCCAGAATGATAAATATCTTAGTGATTACAAACATCTCCCAGCACCATCACTGTTGGGTGGAAGCAGTCTTCGGATGACATCCCGGGAGAAATGTCAGGATGGAAACAGAAATGGGGAGCTTAACAGAAAGAGCATTATGGTCCAGTCTTACAGGCACTATTTGTCTTTCTTGCTCTCCCCATTAGGATGCTCTGTGATAGCGGACTGTTCTGAAAATTCCTCAAAGTTCTCATCTGCATGCTTGGATATTTTCTTGGCTTTCTGGTATAGCTCATTCAAGTTGAATTCCCGGATCACATTCTCCTGTAAGAGAAAGATATATGACTGTTGCTTCGTGCCAGCCTCCAGCTCCCAATGTGACAACAACTCAGCTTCAATAATTTAGTAATTTATCAGACGTTTTACTACGGACTTTTGCTTACTATCAACTATAACTAAAGGGAATACCTCAGAAAAGTTCCAAGAAACTGCTCGTCCCTTTTTATCAATCTGTGGCCGGCGCATCACCTCTTTACCACCTTGGAAAAGGATCAGTGTAGGCAGCTGCTTAGTGAGAGGAGAAGTACTGATTTTGTACCTATGAAGAGATGAATGAAAATTCAAAAATAATTTCTGAAAAGTTAGCGTCTAATCAAGTTAGTAATCTTTTCTGGCCTCATAAACGAACAGGCAGGCCAAGAACATGTCTTGGGACCCAGCAGAATCTTGATATTTGCAGGTATTATAGTACCCATAATTATGTGTAAATTGGAAATGTGCGTCTTACTACAGCCTGCTATCTCTTCTGCAGTTCCAAACCAATTATACTATGAGATTACCAACCAATGTCCTCCCTTTTCTGCAGTGCCCTGCTATTAGAAAGTAAATCTTCCCAATGTTCTCTCTCACAATTCTGGCATTCTAGTCTGTCTAAGCATCCTAGATATGTACAGAGGCTGAAGGCTTACTTGGTGCTGACGTCAGGGTAGCGACCCACATCAACCTTTCCAAAGTTCAATCCAGTGCAATTATATCTGGTAAAATATAACAGGGATTACCATATACACGGAAATGCCAGCAAGTAAAATATTTGGTAATAGCAACAATTATCCTCCTCTTCCCTTTTTCTTCATTGGAATGGGACTTACAGGCAATTTTTCACTGAGGTCTTATCCAAATTAAGCCAAATTATTTTCATTATAGTTATGTGTAACAGGCTTCCCCCAAAGTCACACAATAAGATTTATGAACAAATATGAATTCGAGCTAAGTTAGACAAGAGTTTTCCCAGTCTAACCGGAACTGTACATTACAGAACTGAATTACTCTTTTTCTTTAAGCTACAGTCACTATTACCAGGAAAGCAAAGATTTTTTTTCTGACTGGAAAACAAAATTCTACACTGTGGCCATCTGCTGGCTATTGCTGGAAGCAACACACACTACCAGCACTTAGCCAAAAGCTACCAAAAGACAACCCGAGCATAAAAGTAAACAACATGCAGAGTAGGAAGGCTTACATCCAGGTTGATCCAGAGATTTTAATCCAAAACAGCTAATAGATTAATCATTGTCATTTTTATCAGTTCTGCTTCTAGACCTCTGTTCCTTTCCACATCACAATAAAATCTACACAAGGAAAAGTATTTTTCATTTCCATTTACTTATCTCAAGAACAATACTGCTTTTATACAACTACAAAGCCTAGTCTATGAGTCCTTTTTAATCATTTGCTTCAGTATTTCAGTATAGCAACCTCAATCCTAAAAAAGACCAATGTGTCTGTGTTACTGTCCCAGTAACCCAGTGGCTTTATCTTCATTCACCAAAACAATATAGTATTTTGTCTTTGAAATGGTGCATGGGAGTGCAGACTACTGAAGCAGTCTTTCTTAACCAGGACGCCTGCCAGGTATGGTGGTTTCAATTCTCAGAATGCTCAGGTATGGCCATGCTGGCTGGAGACATTTGGAGGGCATCCAGGCAGATTCAAGGCCAGTGATGCCATGGTGAATTCTCAGGGATTCCTTTAGCATGTTTTGGGGTATGGAATAATGATTAACAGAAGAGACATGACTGGGAACGGGAGGTTGGAATGAAGTATTAAAAACTAATACTTGTTTCAAGTCCCACTTGTCCTATCTAGATACAGTGGGCTAAAATGGTGGGGCCAGATAAGTACAGGTAGTCCTCGACTTATGACAATTGAGCTCAAAATTTCTGTTGTTAAGTGAGACATTTGTTAAATGAATTTTGCCCCATTTTATGACTTTTCTTGCCACAGTTGTTAAGTGAATTGCTGTAGTTGATAAGTTACTAACAGGGTTAAGTGAAGTGGCTTCCCCATTGACTTTGCTTGTCAGAAGGTCGCAAAAGGTGATCACATGACCCTAAGACTGCAACCGTCATAAATATCAATCAGTTGCCAAGCATCTGAATTTTGATCACAAGATCATGGGGATGCTGCAAAGGTGGTAACTATGAAAAACGGTCATAAGTCACATTTTTCAGTGCCACTATAACTTTGAACAGTCACTAAATGAACTGTTGTAAGTTGAGGACTACCTGTAATAGCTACCTAATTTGAGGATAACTGGTAGCCTGCTGGTTCTCTGAGTGATCTTCCTTTTCTCTTTGCACAATATGGTTTCCCTAACATTACTTAGAATGAGGTTATGTGGAGGAGAGAAAAGAAGCCTGCCCCTAAACATACGTTTCTTCTCACCTACCAGTATATATTTTGCTCCCATTCTTCCTAGCTGTAGTCCAGGCATACCAAGTACATCTCATTACTATTATTAAGTCATAGCTATTGTGGACACTTCAAACTTTTCAAATGTAGTTATAACTACTGAAAAAGATGCTGTTTTGTGATTATTACAGCAAAGGAAGAAGTCTTAAATCCAACATCAGTGCATTAATCAAGTAAAACTAGAAGCTGCAAGACACATTAAAGATAAGCGTGCTGGAAGGAGGGGAATGGGTGTACCTTAAACAATGCTTTAGGAAGGACACAGATCTTAAATTATTATTTTCAGAAGATAACCTTTATATATTTTGCAGTATGAAGCAAACAACTATAACTTATACAGTTCCATAGGCAGTGCTTTATGACTGACTGAAGTACATGAGTCTCAGCTTCATCTCCCAAATCTCCCTGTCTCAGAATATTTAATCAAATGCAAATCACTCACTTGATAGACAAATCAGCGTAGATAGGAGCAAATGACTGACATTCATTGGACCAGTTAGCAAAGAATTCCACAATCCAGGTCACTCGCTTGTCCCGGGCTAGTTCCTCCTGTAAAAGAGAGATCTTGCTGACAGCCTGCTCATCACGCAGAAATGAACATTACACATGATATTCTGATAGCTGAAAGAAGTCAGAAATTTATCCAACTCTTCCCAAAACAAGTGGTCTGCAAAAAACCAAAATACTCACATCTATGGTTTTATCGCTGAAATATTTGATGTGTTCTGGACCCAAGTACAAAGGTGGCTTGCAAGTCATCAGGAACACTGAAAACGCACAAGAAGCAGATCTGAGCACTAGCTAGGATGAGATGAGAAAATTGCACATATGCTCCACAAGTGGACATGGTCATTTTATTTAATTTTTAAAAACATTTTAATTTTTTTTATTTTGCACACAGTGTCTGCATGCAGGGTTTTTGCTGCATTAAAGAGTGCTATTTTTTTCAAACTCATAATATCTATTATTAATAAAAGTCTTGCATTTGCTGGGAGGGTGGGTTGGAAGCAATAGAAGAAGCTAGAAGTAAATGGGTGAAACGGGAAAAGAAATATTAAAAAGGCTGAAAGTGAATGGGCAGGAAGGCAGTTAGGGAACAAAAAAGGCAAAACGCAGAATCAACAGGGAAGCAATAGAAAGGGAGGGTTGGTGAAACAAAGGTTGTGTTTCTTTTTATATAATATAGGTTGACAATATCTGGATATTTCAGACAGAGTAATCAGGGAAAGTTTATCCTATTGTCACCAGGAATCATGATAGAAAGTCAGAGAGAGAGAGACAAAGTGAAAAACCAGAGTAATGTTTTCAAATCAAAATCCCATGCATTAGATCAGGGTGCTAAGAGCATTTTTTTTAGCTCAAGCCCAATTATTTCTGGGATCAATCCCTACATGAAGAATGTAAATAGAGTCCCATCCCAGAGACCTCACCTAAGCAGAGTGTGAGATACAGCAGCCCCATCCGGATATCAAGACGAAAGAAAAGGATGACATTGGCCACTTTGCTGAACATAAAGATATTCCCCACATGCTGGTCCACAGTGACTTGTGAAACAGAGATAAAAAACAGATGATTAGCAGGATATTATAAAACACTCCTGGGTCAAGTAATGACCTACGGTAAGCTAGGACAACCTGAAAGTCAATTTACAGCATCATATTTTGTAATTCTTGACATTTGGGATCCTCAAATTTTGCACTGCTATAACTCACTATAATGATAAATTGATTTGTACAACCTCCACTCCCAAGAAAAAAATTAAGGACTTCATTGGGCTGTGGACTGAGTAAAAATTTAGCATATGTTACAGGTAGTCCTGTGTTTACAACCATAATCAGGATGTGAACTTGGTTGTAGAGTGAAGTAGTCATTAAGTGAGAAATCACGTGATTGCTCCAACTCAACAACTGCAATCCTGGTATTCCTGGTTGTGGCTATTAAGTGATCTTGTGGGCCATTAAGCAGCTGGAGTCCCAAGTAAGAAGCAGGGTGATGCCTCAAAAGAATGGGAGAGACTCTATACTGGGCCTCAGCACAGGCCATGCATATCTTTCCATTGAGGGGCTGAAAATCCTTCTTGCTGAAATCCAAACAGGATTTTCAGCCGCTGGTCAGAGAGATACACATGCACAGCCTGCAATGGGCTTCCCAGGGTCTCCCCCATTGCTGAAGCACCCCATGCTTTTTACCATACTGTGCTGAGTCTTCATTCAGGGACTGAGTGGCCTCATGACATAGCCTAGGTTTTCCTTTGACAAGTATAAGTAAGTTCTGGCCGTGATGAGCTCGTATGCAAAAGTCAGAGCCCTGTCAGGTTTCTAGCCTGGAGAGAAGTAAATCAGAGAAGCCCAAACTTTTGTCTCTGGATAATGACTCTTAAACAGTATTTTAATAAATCACATTTAAGCAGTTCATTAGCATTATTCCATTGCAAAGTTAAACTGCAAGGCTCAGCAGAAAAATGTCTATAAACACCTAATGGCAAGAGATGGATATAGCTGCAGTAGGAGGACTACTAAAATATGCCTTTAAAAAGATAAATAATACCAGTCTGTCATTTCCCAAATCCCTAGTAGGGCTCATTTTAGAATAATTAAGTTTTTCTCATTGGAGGCTTATGTATTTACTTTGTAGGGGTAGGCATTACACTTGCGCACACAAAGTTAACAGTATCAAAATTTGCCTCACTCATTGCTTGGACAGTTTAGGCTGCCGGCTTGTTCAGGCAAAGTAGGAGCATGTTCTAATAGTAGCCAAGCTTTGCAAGCTGATGTTCATTAAAAAATGGTGATTCCCCTCCCACCTCACAACTCCTGATCATAAAATCTACAAAATTTTATGCATTTCCATTTCAGTATTTATATAGTTTTTTAAAACTAATAATTTCCTTTTACTCAGCAACCACTTCCATCTTTTGTATCTGATAGCTTCCTACATTTAAGGAACAGACTGACTGACTGACTGACTGACTGACTGACTGACTGCTATATCTCTATCTATCTATCTATCTATCTATCTATCTATCTATCTATCTATCTATCAATCAATCATTGGAATGAAACTAATAAACATACTATTTTGGGAAGTTCAGGTTATTTATTCTGCCATTCTTCTCCCATACTTGACTCATTATCTCAGGCACTATAGCTCTATTTCACCCTTATTATCCCTCTGTTTTTCTTTGCTTGTCCCTACGCAATCATATAGCCGCATTAAGTGCATGAAAGTGTTGTTAACCTTCATGTCTTTAGATTGTTCCTACCCATACATGAAGCAAATTCCTTTTAAAGCCCTTCCTCTAATAGGAATGCACCGAGAAAATTAATCCACTGTATTCTGGGAGCAGGTGCCTTGCAACTTTTTGTCTTATTTACTGTACAAAGATAAGACCATGGCATAAAGTTCCCACATGCATTCCATTCTGCAGCAGCTGTTTACTCAGGTTGAAGCAGTCTGATTATCCATTAGAACAACTTCTAGTACAAATAAAACTTACCTATTAAGTTTTTTCTAAATATTTCAAAAATGATAATTAAAAATTCATCTGCTGTGTAATACAATGGTATGTTTAGAATTGGAGATTCATATTCTAAGTGCACATCTCCCCCCCCCCATTCTAACCAGTTGTACATTCCTCCCCAGTTCATAGAAGAGCCATGAGTAAAGGACTGAAAAAGTCTTCATCTAATAACCTGGGAGATAAATTTCATTTGAAAGGAGGAAAACAATCTAGCTAAGATTTCTATAACGTCATCTTATTGTCTTTGAATAATTCTTGAAATTCTAATTCTTGAAATTCTAGAAGATCCTTGCTTTCTGTGGAGATAGAAAGACCAAGAATCTGAGATATAGGTGAATGGTAGATATTCTCCCTATCCACAAATAGCATTACTTTAGCATTACTTACTGGATCGGCGATTCTTCATCATCACAATGGCACTCAGAAACATCAAGATCTCCACTTCCCGCTAAAAAGAAAACAAAACTGGGTACTTAAGGAGTAAGTAGGAGTAAAGGGGAGGAGTAAAAAAACCTAACTAGACACAAGAACGGAATTAAATGCAAACTTCTTTTCAACATCATAGTATAGCTACTGCAAATTAATCTCTGGTATCATTACACAGCTGTCCATTTTGGAAAAAAAGGCCACAAAGCAAGCAGATGGATGTGCAATCTTTCAGTGTGTGAATACAGCTGCGATACCATACATTGGAATCTAAATATATTTGGGGTATTTATTAAATTGTTTACATAATCTGGATGCAATGACATTTTGAGACATTTCTGTTTCTACAGTAACTGAAAGGTTTATTAAATCATACAATTTATCTATCTGCAATGATGTTCCTACACATTGCACCACTTATGCAGCAATTGCAGAGTAAAATATTTTGCTTACAGAAACATCCAGTTCATAAAATATTTCATGAGAAATCATGTTAGCTTGATACAAGAATAGATACTTCTGCAGCCTCTTAAACATATGAACTTTAGAATATAAACTGTTGGATTAGACTCCTGTCCCAACTAATTCAGCAATCTGATCTCACAGTTGCCAACTATCTGCACAAAGAAGTCTATTACTCTCTCAGCAGATGGACTTCAGAGACACTCACACTACTATCAAAGTTAAGTCATTGATCCCCATGACATCCATGAATTGAGCCAACACTTTTTTTGAGAACTAGCCAAGCTAGTAGTAGCAGCCACATTTGATGATAATGAAATCCAAAGTTTAATTGCACATTGGACAAAATATTGTCGGTCCCGATTCTTCCAAGGTTAATTTCATTGGGTGACTGCTAGTTCTAGTATTTTGAGAGAGGGAAAGTAGCTTGTCCTCCACTTTATCCATATCACAAATGTTTTAAACATGTTGACTAAACCAAAAAGTCCCATATGTTGCAACTTTTCTTCATAGGGAAGATGCTCCAGCCCTTTAATAGTTGATAGCCCCTTGATAACTGCCCAGTCACCTTATAGGGAGATGGGTGGCATAAAAATTTAATAAATGAAAGTCCTCTGTCACCTCCACCTCCATTATTCCAGATGTGGCCTTATCATTAATCTATATAAGGGTATTATGATATTGGTATCATTGTTTTCAAGACTTTATTGTCCATAACAGGCCGATTTTTTTAGCAGATGCATACCTTCTGTATATTGAACCTTTCACTATGAACCTTCAAAATGTTCTTAACATGACAAAGGTTAGACTTCAATTAATTCTTGAAGTCATTTCATACTGAAAATGTATGGTTTTGCTTTTACAAACAGAAACCATTAACTGGTTCCTGTACAAGTCAGAGCTTCTTCACAATATATTGATCAGATTGATTTATGTGTCAAAGTAACTCATGTATGGCTCTTCACATGGGCATGTATATACAGAATTATAGAGAGATGATCCGTCTACTCCAAACCTAAGATTAAACAAACCTTTTAAAGCAGCGGTCACCAACTGGTGGTCCATGGACCACTGGTGGTTCGCAAGAAAATTTTGGTGGTCTGCAGAAAAATTATTTGCATTTTTTATATTGCACTAATTCAAGGGTCCTCAAACTACGGCCCCTGGGCCGGATACATGCAATAAACGTTTGTGTTGCTGCAGAGAGTCTCCCCCTTTCGGGGTCTTTTTGTGCAGATCGGAGGGGGGCAGAAATTCCGACTTGGGGTCTGCTTCGGCCTCCTGGTGCGGGGCTTTGGGCGAAGGCTGGAGGGAAGCGCCGCTGGTGGCAAAGAGCCGGAGGGCCTTGATCCAGTGGGACTGCATCATGGCCTGGAACTGCTGACCATCTCAGCCCGCTGAGCCTCCAGGCACTGGCACCTGGCCTTGCACTCCCGCAGGTCTTCCCTCTGCTTGGAAAGCCTATGCTCATAGTCCTCAGTGAGGTGTTTCTGCTGAGCCTCCTTCTTGGTCAGATCCAATTTGAACTGAGACAGCTGTTTTGCCAACTCTTTCTCATGGTGGCTGCTTAGCTCCAACAACTGCTTCCTATTGGGGCCCTAAAGAGCCTGGACGGGCAGGCGAGGAGTGGCTGGGAGGGGAGGGGCGAGTAGAGGCCGGCGAGGCACCCCTTGACGTGAGTGACATCGAATTGGCCGCGCCCACCCAGTCAGATGACCACCTAGCCATGCAACTGCTTCCTGTTGGGGCCTTAAGGAGCCCGGGTGGGCAGGCGAGGAGGGGAGGGGCGAGTAGAGGCCGGCGAGGCGCCCCTCGACGTGAGTGACATCAAGTTGGCCACACCCACCCAGTCACATGACCACCTAGCCATGCCCACCCAGCCAGTCATTAGTCAGATCATATTAGTGGTCCGCGGGATTTAAAACTATGAATTTAGTGGTCCCTGAGGTCCAAAAGGTTGGAGACCCCTGTTTTAAAGCACTCCCGAAGACATTTTTTAAAACTTTTGTAGACATGCAGTGATAAGCCTCCTCAACCAAATATCTGCAATCTCACCACGGATGACGGAAACTTATTTTTCAGCACATTTGGACAATGTCCACTTGAAGAAAGCCGACTTGAATGAATTGCACCACAGGTCTCCGCTTACTGTGGTGTGCAACGAGCGAAGACCACACCCACATCCCGAAATCTAAACAAAGTACTATAAATTTGAAACAGGTGAAAATCTCCACCACTAAATTAACCGCTAAGCTTAAGGGTCACATCACTGGAGGTGAGAAGCGAAAACTGTCCGATACCACAGAGGAACTTCTCAGAGGCAGAGCGTTATTTCTGCGCTCATGCTTAATGACTGTATGACCTTTAAAGATGTTGAAACATTCTTCTCATAAGAAATAAATTTAAGGCCTCACGACCATAGGCTCTCGGGATACGGTCAAAGTAGGAAAAACACGGCCAACACAGGAAACACCAGCTGCTCGGATCCCGCTTGTGTCGCTAAGAAGGTGGGGGGGGGTCCCTCCCGTTTACCCCTTCTGGGTGAAATGTGGGACACCGGGGGAGCCCCGAGGCCCCGACCCAGGAGTCCGAAGCATCAAAAGGCCTGCAAGCACATGCCGAAGAAGCAGACCCAAGAACCGATGCAAACCACAAGGAGAACGGCCGTGGGTCTCCGCAGGCCGATCTTACCCAGTCGAAGTCGCAGGAGTTCCCGTCCTCCCGCTGGCTGGGCAGTCCGTGGCATAGCGGTGGCACCTTCCGCACCAACAAGAAGGCTGCCGAAAGTAGGAGGGAGAGCGGGTAATAAGGCTGCGCCAGCCAGCGGCAAAGCCCAGGCACCGAATAGAACAGGGCTAACAAAGGGGCCAAAACCGCCATCTTCACCTCACGCCGACCGAGATCCGCCGCAAGACGGCCTCCCGCCCACCCCGAGTCCCCTTCTTTTGCTTTTGATTGAGCGGTGGGTGACAACGTCAATCAAAGGAAAGGCGGAGCTCCGTGGACAAGGCTGTGTCCTTATTGGCTGGGAGAATATCGCGCTGAAACTCTTCAGAATGGCAACTGAGGGACTGCTTTCGCTCTCTGACGTATAGCATTGACGTAATTCCGCTATTTAAAAGTGTGTCGTTCTGCTAAGCAACCTATCATATCATATAGTCGAGTTCCAGGTAAGTTAGCCAATCCTACACAGAGGATGAGTCCCCGCCTTTCAATGACGCCAGAGCACACGTAGAAAAGCGTCGGATGCGAAGCCAATAGGAGGAGACTGCGCAAAGCACGCCGGGATGATGGAGAATTTTTCTGCTCTCTTCGGAGGGACAGAACCTCCTCCGTCTACAACAGCTGCCGCGCTAGGCTTTGGCCCAGGAAAACCAGGAGGACCCGGTACTGGACAGCCTCCTGTACCAACGGTGACTCCGGTCGGAGAAGAGACAGCACGCAAAGCAGCGGCGGCAGCCAGCGGTCCTTTTTACCTAATGCGCGAGTTACCAGGTAGTGGCTTGTAGGGGCGGGCTTCAGGAGCTCCGTAACCAACCGCCGCCTAGAGGCGGGCGTTGCTTTTCTGGTCAGTGCTGCTTGACGGATTTTATACGTCACGCCGGAATGTGCCAATGGTATGGCTCGCTGCGGCTGATGGGCAGTTGCCCCGCCTTTGCGGGAACTCGGGCCCAGCCGCTGTAGAGGTTTGACGGCTGGGCTGAAGCGCCAAGTGGGTGGTAACTCGCGCGACTGGCAGTTGCTCGGGCCACTGAACGAGCCGGGATGGCCTCGTTTGCATATCTTTGGCTTCCTCGAGTTAAAAGCCATCGAAGTTTCTTTTGGGAACCGTGGCGGGAGAGTTTTGTGTCATTTGTGCGAGAGTAAAGGAGCGTGTGGCCTCTTGGTTCCTCCCGCAACTGTTGCTTCTTTGTGACTCATTGGGCTACAAGGCTCTGCATGGCCCTTCAAGAATCTGCCCTCCTCTGAAAAGTTGTACAATTCACCTTAAGTGATATGCCTAATAGCCACGCGTGTTCATGAAATTTCTATCACTGAAAGTAAATATGCATCGGCTTACAAAGTTAGTCATTTTCTCCGGGTGCATCCACTTGCAGGACTACAGGTAGTCCTCAACTTACAACAGTTCATTTAGTGACCGTTCAAAGTTACAACGGCACTGAAAAAAGTGACTTATGACTGTCTTCCACACTCATGACCGTTGCAGCATCACCATGGTCACGTGATCAAAACTTGGACATTTGGCCACTGGCTCATATTTATGACGGTTGCAGTGTCCCGGGGTCACGTGATCCCCATTTGCGACCTTCTGACAAGCAAAGTCAATGGGGAAGCCAGATTCACTTAACAACTCTGTTACTAACTTAACAACTGCAGTGATGCACTTAACAACTCTGGCAAGAAAAGTCGTAAAATGGGGCAAAATTCACTTAAATGTCTCACTTAGCAACATAAATGTTGGACTCAATTATGGTCGTAAGTCGAGGACTACCTGTATTTTATCTTTGGAAAGTTGTGCAGTGAGAAGCTGGTTCATTGTTTCAGGGCTATGAGGAGACTTCTTTATTAATTGGCTTTAGAAGTTCCCTGGATGTCATCCACCCATTTTTAACTCCTGTATTTGGGTCGTAATTGCTAACTGGACTAGACCATTTATTTCTAGAGTGCCTTTCTGTCATTGCCACTTTTTTATGCAGCCACTTATTTAAGTGGCTACCTCAGCGACCTTTTGCAAATATGGTAATTTTTTAAAAAAAAAAATTCAACCAAATTTTGTGTGTCTGACAGCAATGCATGCCAGAGTGAGATTAACACTGGCATTGCTGCACAGGAGAGCTTTATCTAAACAAGATGGTAGCCGCTAGTGATCTTCACAGCATCTCTCTCCCTCTTTCAGTCACATACTCACTTAGCAAGCATTTGGCTTCCAATTTAAGAAACAGATTAGGGTCACTAAATGAGGGGGGTGTATGTTTTACTTGGTGTTTTTTTTAAGCTTTAATGTTTTCTTTTTATTGATTATAATGCATCAAACGATCTTATGGATAAGGCCAGACTGTAAATATTTTAAATAATTTCATTCTCACTGCTAGTATTTCAGATCATATAAAGTAGGATTTGTATCATTGTCATTGTTATTTACAGAAAGGACCTGGTTTCAAAATCAGTTTCTACCAAACTTTAGGGGTTTCTTAAAAAATGTATCTGTGCTGTTAATTTAGGCAAAACAATCAGTAACATTGTTACTTTACAATGTTGTTCATTTCTTGCCAGGTACCACAGAACTAACGGGAAGCACAAATTTGATCACCCACTACAACTTAGAGCATGCCTACAATAAATTCTGTGGCAAAAAGGTGAAAGAGAAACTCAGCAACTTTCTGCCTGACCTGCCAGGAATGATCGATTTGCCAGGCTCACATGATAACAGCAGCTTGCGTTCTTTAATTGAAAAACCTCCCATCTGCGGTAGCTCTTTCAACCCTATCACTGGTACCATGCTAACAGGCTTTCGTCTCCATGCTGGCCCGGTGAGTTATGCTTTGAATGAAAGACATGATGTACTAAAGAAGGTTTTTAACTATTATAAACAAAACCCACAGTGATGCCTCGAATGAAAAAGAAACTTGCCAAACTAGAAACTAAGAATATTACAGGTTTGTAGGTTAAGGTCTGACAATTATCAGTTTAGAACCTGAATATAAATTCACCTCTAAGCATATTGATTATCAGCCATATGGCAGTGGACATCTTTGTGGAATTACATTACAACCTAGATGCAAACAAATAAGTAATTTAAATAACAGAAAGACTACAGTGCAGAAATCTTGAATACTTTGTCTACTTTATGAGATATTGACCATGTTGTACATTCTAAAAAAGGAATTCAGCATGGATGCTATAGTATAGATATGTTGCCAGCCCCCAGAATCAAATGGACTGGAATCTTTTAGAATATGGTATATAGCATGTGACTATTGATTATGGTACTGACTAGGAATGCAGAAGCCTGAGTTCTCCTTCTACCCTAGGTGTGGAAGCAAGCTGGGACCAGTCAGTCCTAGGAAAAAGGCAACAATAATCAACTTCTGAAAATGTTGCCAGAAAATATGTATAGAATATCTATGTACTTGCCAGGAATAAAGACTGACTTAAAGGCAACCACTGCCCACCCTCCCCAAAAATAACGGGTTATAACTTCTCTATCAGAATAGACTTTTAAGTAAGGTTGAAGATAGGAAGAAGTTCCAGGCAAAGGATAAAAAAGATTATCCTTAAAAAGGGAATTATTGAACCTTTCTTTCACCTGTTGCAAAGTTGGTATCAAGTGAAAATTTCTAGCTGAACTCCAGGGTAAACTTATATTTATAGAATCTGTACATATTTATATTTCATATTTCTAAACACTATCTCCCTCAAAGAGGGTCTCAGCATATGATATACTGAGCCATCAAGTTTGCACAGTACAGTGAAACAGGAACCACAATGGCTATGTTAGCACATGTCTAGTTGTGGTTCACAATAGAAGCAATAGAAAATGATAAATCCTTGTTAAAATTGTCATCTCAAACAACCAGCAAATCTTTCTTTGTTGATATATTTGTCATAGCTATTGGATTGGTCAAAAATTGTAATTCTCTGTGGTAAGTATTCCTAAGAGTTATGAGAGATCTGATCATAAGAGGACCCTGTGTCTGCATTTCATGTATTTATTCATTCGATTTATATCCTGATTTTCTCTATCCTCAGAACAATCTGAGAAGTTTGGGCCGAGGAAAAGTGATTAGTCTAAGGTCACCCAAGTAAATTTCTCTAGCTGAGGGTGTAGGTTTTTATCAGAGTCTTCCTCGCTCTAGTTCAATATTGGACTGCTATACTGTGCTGGTTCTTGTTTTGAAGCCAGAAGGCTTTGTAGTGCTGCATTTGTAAAGTTGGAAGCTGGAAGTGATGAAAATCTAGATTAGAATAATTTTGCTTTAGCACAGAAATCCTTAATTTGCAATAGACACAAACACTAAGCTAAGTGAACATACAGGTGGTCCTTGCTTAATGACCACTCCTTCAACAACAGTTCAAATTTATGATGGTGCTGAATGAGTGTGACTTACAACTGGTCCTCATACTTATGTTTACAGTGTCCGGCCAGTCATGGCCCCCAGCTCACAATTATGACATCACAATGTCCCACAGTACGTGATTACCATTTGCAACCTTCACTGCCAGCTTCTAACAAGCAAAGTCAATGGAGAAGCTGGCAGGAGGTTGCAAATGGCGACCATGTGATGTTGCACTTCATAACAGCAATCAGAAGTGCCAGAACTGTTGTCATGTTTTACAAACACGTCACTTAGCAATGGAAATTGTGGTCCCAATTACCATTGTGAAGGGAGGACTGTTCTGTATTACCTGTAGTAGAAATTTTTCTAATGGAAATTTTGATGGGGAATATTATTTGATTCGGCTTGCAAAAAATATAGACCTGTAAGTCTATTATATATGTTTTCTTCAACGGTACTTGGGAAGTTCATGTATTGATGTGCCTTTCTGTTTCTGTTACACCAGTTGCCAGAACAATGTCGCTTAATGCACATCCAGCCACCTAAGAAAAAAAATAAGCATAAACATAAGCAGAGCCGAACCCAAGACCCTGTCCCTCCAGGTGAGAAGTCTATTTCTTAGGACATACAATAATAATGTCCCCACAAACATCTTGCTGATATAGAATTTTTCAGTCTGATAGCGTAAATCCGTGATGGCGAACCTATGGCACGCGTGCCGGAAGTGGCACGCAGAGCCATCTCTCCGGGCACATCAGCCGTCGCCCGTTGCTTTTCCAGGTTCCGGTGTGCAGATGCTAACTGGAACCAGCTACCCCCTGAGATCCGGACTGCCCCCACCCTATTGGCCTTCCGGAAAGCATTGAAGACCTGGCTTTTCCGGCAAGCTTGGGGCCGTTGATCTCGCAATTTGCGAGGTCCGGCCTTGAATGATATGTATGTATGTGATTGTTAACTGGATTTTTTTATATTTTATGATGTTTTTAAATGTATTTTCTATACCTTGTTCTAAGCCGCCCAGAGTCCTTTGGGAGTTGGGCGGCATAGAAATACAATAAATAAATAAATAAATAAATAGATGCGCGCCAGCCAGCTGGTCTTCTCGCGTGCGGAAGCACCGGAAACCGGAAGAGCAGCTCCCTGGCGCGCATGCGCGCGCCAGGAAGCTGAGCTTCCGGTTTCCGGCGCACGCATGCATGCCGGCCAGCTGGTCTTCGCGTGCGCATGCGTGCCAGAAACCGGAAGACCAGGTGACCGGCACACATGCGCATGCCGGAAACGAAGTTCAGCTTTCTGGCGCGCACGTGCACGCTAGGAAGCTACTCTTCCAGTTTCCAGCGCTCCCGTTTTGGCATTCGGTGCTGAAAAGGTTCGCCAACACTGGCCTAAATTAAATCACTCCTTCCTTCTAGAGCAGGGGTATCAAACTCACGTCGTCATGGCAGCGTCACATGATGTATCGGGACTTTTCCCTCCTTTGCTAAATCGGGCATGAGCGTGGCCAGCACATGACGCATCCGGCCCATGGGCCAAGAGTTTGACAACCCTGTTCTAGAGCAAATACCTTCTTTAATTGCTCTCTCTTATTTTACTAGAAACGCCCTCAGATTCTGATCATAAGAAAAAGAAGAAAAAGAAAGAGGATGATCCTGAACGGAAAAGAAAGAAAAAAGAGAAAAAGAAAAAGAAGGTAAGTTTGAAAATAGTTTTCAGCTGTTCATCTTGATATTTATAAGTTCATTGTAAAACAACAAAGTTAAGTACTTTGCTTAGAGTTTGGCGTCAGATCTAAGATAGCTTTTTGGGCCAAGAAAATCTACATGGCGGTTTTTATTGCCTCTGGAATTTCTTATTTGTGTCTTTTTTTTTTTTTTTAATAGAACCGCCATAGCCCTGAACATCCAGGTGTGGGCAGCTCACAAGCCAGTAGCAGTAGCAGCCTCCGGTAGGGTCCTACCCAAGATTATATTAAAGAGAGTTCTCCATGAAATGCTACAGACATGTTGAGAGGAGGAGGAGGAACAAGGACGGCAAAGCCACAGCTACCTTGTATATCTCCTCTTCACCTTTTGGAGCAGTATATAAAAGATTATATTGGATGGAGCTTCAGGACTTCATAGCTTTCTCTACAAAGAACACAGACTTTGCTTGGGACATGGAGGCTGATGCCTTTATATGGAAATTATGTGTATTGTTTTGTGTTTTGTAAAAAAAAATGATCCTGACTAAGTTGGGATATGTTTGTCTCATATTTTAATTAAATCTCTGTTGGAGGAGATGGTAATGATTTGAAGGAATCCTGACTACTGGACTTTTCCTGTGTTGTATTGCAGACAGTTCTGAATTATTTTGCAGTTAATAAATTGGGGGCAGAAATTCCAGAAGTTGCTTGAGATGTAGGATGGGTAGGTAGTCTGATAAAAACACCTTATGTGACTTAAGCTATTTTGGCTAGAGGAGAAGAAAAGACAAAATTTTAAATTGGCAGGAGAGACAATATAAGGTTGGATTTCACTTCCATGTTATTA
The DNA here is from genome assembly GCA_003457575.1 of Thermophis baileyi. Classification (NCBI taxonomy): domain Eukaryota; kingdom Metazoa; phylum Chordata; class Lepidosauria; order Squamata; family Dipsadidae; genus Thermophis; species Thermophis baileyi. The sequence goes on from QLTV01004389.1 coordinate 3,121,207, forward strand.
GTTTTGTGAGGAGTAGATCTGCTTTAGAATAACATGAACAGCTAATACATAGTATTGACCAAAATACATGTAATAGTAAAATATGTCAATAGGAAATGATCATCTGTGAATTAGAGGACAAGATTGTTGCAAAACTCTTTTCTGTAAGAATCACTTATTAGGTAGAGATTTTTCTACGCATTCTCTTGTTTAATTAAAGAACTAGATTTAATTTTTGCCAGGAAGAAGTAGAAATATGTTGGGAGATTTAAATTGAATATATAAAGCCATTTCCAGGAACCTCATTTTTCTTTCCTTCTGTTAGCATCCTTTGCTCTCTTTGACCTCACTACCTCATTACAAATATGCTGGCAAAAATTGTTACTTAACACCATCTAATTTGCTTCTTTCTTGGTTCCAAACATCAGAGAGAATTATAATCTGGCTTCATTTTAAAACAACTGGGGAAAATATGAAGCAAAAGGATCATGGTTGGGAAAGATTTGCTCTTTGCTGCCTCTTCTTGCTTGCAAAAGAATAGTAAGGCTTTCAGCAATGCCTCTTATGATCAATTTAGTGTAATATGGGAGAACCCTACTAAAATGCTCCTGCAATTTCCTTCAAATAAAATTTTGAGTGGGCATTTAACATAGGGACAGTACTGTATATGGGCAACTAGGCAGCAGCTTTTCATAGGACTCCTCTGTTTTGAGCAAAAAGGTGGGCATCTTCAATTCTTTCCACCTCTATAGCTGATTTTGTTTTAGAAAAATCATAAAACTATCATAAAAATAGCTGGGATTAACTTTTCTGCCAATATTGTGGCCTTGATAAAAAAAAATAACTATTTTTAACCAAAGAAAAGGGTTGGAAAATACTTTCAGGGACCTTCCCTAACATATTTGGTTATTGAAAAATTGGTTGTTGAAAAAGTTTCTTTTATAGCACTTGAAAAGCAGATGGAATTGCTTGGGTTTACAATATTTAAAAGTTTTCTAATGGTTGATTCTATATTCTAAGTAACTTTTATGCTCCTAGCTTGTACAGAGCAGCTTGCTTCATCCCAAAATAAATATGTTCCATGAAGTAGAGAAATTGTTACACCAATTTCGTGTGCAAACTGTTATTCCTTGACTAATTGGCTTAAAGGGTCAAAGAAGGGTAGGTTTGGCAACTGATGTAACTTATGCAATAGCCTTAAACATAGTTATTTATGCTCATTCTTATATCCTTCATTGATTCAGATAGGAAGGGAGGAAGAAAAATAATAGAAATATACTTTACTGCTGGATATCAGAGGAGAAAGAAGTTGAGTTCCTTCCCCCTTCCTGTTCCCTCTTGAATTGATAGTAAGCTATTTAAGCAACTAGAAGGTTAATTCAAACTTATAATCGCAAAACCAGTGATAGCGAATTGTGAACAGCAGTTGCTATACGTGTTATAACAACTGTTGGAAATTGTTGAGAGTCTGCTTGGGCAGGGAGGGGTTTGTGCTAGGTGAACTATAAAAGCTGAATGAAACGTAATGCCTTCAGTGTTATAAAGCACTTATGGATGACAGTATCGCTATGCTAGAAACTCTGGGGTGTTCTTTAGCATCTGTTATTTCACTTCAATTGGTAGGAAGTTGCTGTGAGAAAAATGTGAGTGGGCATTGTTTATGAAATGAAAACCTGAAATGGGTAATCATAAGTGAATTTAAGCAACACACACCATGGTTAAATTTTCAGTTGTCGAAAGAGTCCCTCCAGTTAAAATTCACCACCGAATTAGGTTGTTTATGGCAATCAGCATGTTGATGTGAATACTGTGCATCACTGACACCCCCCTTCCCCAAATGTAAAGATAATGCTGGGAATAGCTGATTTGTGTGATCCAGAATGAAGCAGATGACCTGTCAGCAACCTAAGAGTTTCAGGTGCAAAAGATTGATAAACTTATTGGGTCACTCAAAGGAAATTGCTATCAAGCTTGGCATTTCTCACAAGAATATATGGATCATATTGCTGTATTGATGTTTTGCAGTATCAAAGGTGTGCGCAAGACAGATTCCTTGCAAGTTGAGGGAGAGATGAAAGCTTTGAGTTGTAATTTGCTGGCAATTATGAGAATAAAACTAAATAATTTCTTTACAGTTGATGAAACATGGGTCATCTTTATGACCAGGATTTGAAGGGTCAATCCATGTAATATCATAACGGAGGCTCAACTGGTAACAAAATTTTAAATCCAGGCTTCAATAGGAAAGTTTACAGTACTGTGTGAACCACCCAGATCTGCTTAAGATGGGTGGCCATATAAATCTTTTTAAGAATTATCTTCTTACCCCTATGGATAGCATATGTCTTCCTCAATCTCAGGTTCTCTACGAGAGAACTCTGATGTTGTTCCTGGGGTCTGTTGGAGCCATTCTCCGACCTTAGGAGTCACAGTCCCGAGTGCTCTTACCATCCCTGGGACCACTTTTGGCCCTTATTTTCCACATTGTCTCTAGTTTCTTCTAAAGGCCTGGTACTTTTTACTTTTCCAGCTTCTCATACTAAATAAGAGTGAGATTAGGCTTTATTATTCAAAACATTACACTAGAGCTATTGTTGAGAAACCCGCAAAAATGTGCTCACTCTCCTGTTAATTCACATAGTTGGGAAAGCTATAATTGAAGTATGCACTATGAAGTTATGCATAGCTATAGACTGGTAATAGAAAAAAACAATTCTGAAGGTTATTATAAAAGCATGGAGATATTTGACAGTTACCAAAGTGTAATGTACTAGAACTGTATACCTAAATATTAGCAACGCTATAATTATTTTTAATAATGAGATCCTCTCCCGAATTTATTAAGCCTAATAGCAGGTTACAGTAGTGTAAAATATGCAAATGATTTCCAACTCAGCAACATGATACCAGAACTGCCCTTTGAAATGGTTTTGCTAAAGTAATGGCGATTTCAATGTCTCTTGCAAAATAGCCTGACTTATTCACCAGGTATACTTTGATAGTCATAAAAGTTGCTGTACTGTACTTCATTAGCAAGCAGAACTTGGTTACACCTAGTGCAATTAAACCATTTTTCTCACTGGCTGGATTTCATTTTTTATGATGTGATATACAGGTAGTCCTCGACCTACGACCCCAATTGAGCTCAAAATTTCTGTTATTAAGCGAGACATTTGTTAAGTGAGTGTTGCCCTATTTTACGACCTTTCTTGCCTCAGTTGTTAAGTGAAGCACTGCAGTTGATAAGTTAGTAACCCGGTTGTTAAGTGAATCTGGCTTCCCCATTGACCTTGCTGGTCAGAAGGTCACAAAGGGTGATCACATGACCTTAGGACACAGCAACGTTCATAAATATCAACCAGTTGCCAAGCATCTGAATTTTGATCACATGATGATGGGGATGCTGCAAAGGTTGTAACTGTGAAAAAATGGCCATAAGTCACTTTTTTCAGTGCCGTTGTAACTTTGAACGGTCACTAAACGAACTACTGTAAGTCAAGGACTATCTGTACTTTTCACTCCCATTACTGTCTCGTCTAGGCTATTTGTGCTGAACTATCTAGCAAACTTACTTCTAGCTCATGAAAATGTGTGCTATAGTACACATGCCTTTAAGTATACTAAAGTATTGTAGTAAACATCTCTTAAAGTATACTATAATGTACATTCCCCATACAACTATGTATTTTACACAGGTACTGCTATGCATTTTACATATCGAGCAACATATTTTCATGAGTTGCAATGCTGTGCTAATTTCAGAAAAGTGTTTCTTTTTCTCTTTAATCCATCGAGTAACTTGGACTGGACTTGGACTGTATACAGGAGGCACGCTAGGCAATTGAACCACTTCCACATGACCTGCCTCCGTAGAATTCTGAGGATCCGGTGGCAGGACAAGGTGCCAGACAAAGAAGTCCTCTCCAGAGCAGGCCTGCCATCAGTTCACACACTGCTGATGAAAGCCCAGACACGCTGGGCAGGCCATGTTGCAAGGATGCCAGACCATCGCATCCCCAAACAGCTCCTCTATGGTGAGCTGCGACACCACCTCCTGGGAAACCCTGGCACAAGATCGATCAACATGGCGCACACTGATCCACCAAGGCTGCCAGACATCTGAGGACAGAAGAACAACCATAGCACAAGAGAAGCGAGCACTCCGCAAAGCCAGAGCTGCAAATGCTGCAACAATGGTGCCCACACATGTCTGCCCAACATGTGGCAGAACATTTCGTGCCTTTATAAGCCTTACCAGCCACCTGCGGACACATCGTGGACAGCCCACAACCTGTTTTGATGTCAAGGTCCTCTTCGAACACGATGGACGAACTTCATCATCAATCCATCGAGTAACTTGACTATTTCCTTAGCACCCATCTTTTCTTGATGTGTCACAGACTGATAGGCAACCTAAGCTCTTAGAACAGCCAGAGCCATGCTGATTAGGTTAAGGAACCATTCTAAATTAGCATCTTCTCTACTAATTACCAATAATTTGTCTCAAACCTTCAGAAAGGAATGACAAACAGCCATTTTCTTCTTGTTGTTCCTCAGCAACTGGCATTTAGTAGCACAAGGCCTCTGAGGAAAGAAATTGCATAGCAGTTTTGATAAATTTACTGTCCGCTATCTAAAATAATCATTTCTTGGAACAATGAAATCCATATATTTAGCAATGGATAATATGATGGATAATCTATATACTCTCAGAAACAAAGCATTTTTCCCATTTTCATATTTTTTAAATCCCTACTAGATGAGCTTTCCTTTTATGAAATTCATCCTTTCCACTTATAATTTTAGATGCTTTCTTTGGTAACTCTGTTCTGCAATAGTTTAAGTAAAAGCAACTGGAATGTAGTCATAATAGTTTAAATAGCCATTTTCCATTTTTACATAAGCATTACGATATTGGTCAATTTTTCTATCATTCCTAATTATTTTTGTCATGGATTTTGCCTTTTTCATCCCTTTCTGGGTTGATCATTTTACTCAGGCTGTCATCAAAACTTCCAGTTTTGCTTGTCGCTTTGGGATATATTGGTTCATATATCATCAGTGAATATATGTCATGATGTGTCATTTTAAATTTACATTTGATCATTTAACAGTTTAGACAGCTTGCACTTTTTCCTTTCTTCTGAACTCAGTAGCACCATCAGCCGCAGACGGAAGGCTTTGTTCCCTCAGCCATATCGGGATGTATTAGATAGATGCTGCCTAGCTGCCTAGCTATGCTTGTCTATAGATGCTGCATAGGCAGCTTCTCTACTCTTTGTGGAAGAAGCTCATTTCATCTCTACCACAGAAGTACAATGAAGTTATTATGATGTATAATTTTTCCTATGTCGTCTTCTGATGATGATGATCTCACGCTTTCCTGTAGGAAAGAGTCAGCAAAGCAATGGCTATCAAATGAGGAATAAAGAGTCATTGAAATGTTTTCAGAATGCCACAGGCTTTATGTTGTGGGAAATTATTTTTATATCATGCTCTTGTTAACACTTCTAGCTGCAACTTACTTTTAGGTAAATTTGACATGACATTCATGACAATGAAAGGAAATATTCATTGAAGACTCAGTGAAATTTCTAATGAGAAACATGTTTTTTTTAATGCATCCAACTGTTAGTACTGTATTTTCAGATCAGAGAACATTATGAAGTGGGGTGTCAATGTTGTTGGTTATTGTTGTTGTTTTGACAGAACTAAAGCTGACATGAGGCAGAAAAAAACATCATATTCTCTGTGGTCTACCCTTTAATTGAAAGGAGAGACCCTCTCCTTCTAAGCCAGATATATTTTAATGAACTGCTCTATACTGGTAATTCTGTTATGATGTTGTGGAGTAAGCAAGAGACTGTGGCTGGTGAAAAGTTGTTTGAAGCTCTTATATGTATTTAAAATATAAACTATTCTGATTTCTACTTTTGGTTCTTTTGTTACATTTGGTGTATTTAATTTTTTTATCTTTGAAGATGTGTAATCTGTATTATAAAATTCCTCAAATTTACAGATCAGTCCATTAAAATGATTTGAACCAACCATTAAAAAAAAAACCTGAAAGAAGGTTAGCAGAAGGATTTATGAGCAAAGTCAAATACTTACCATGCTGAAAATATGACTTGACTGGCTTGTAAAAATGTACTTGTCCAGATAGGTATCAGAAAATGCTAGCAATAAAAAACAACACTTTAAAAGACAACTGTCTTGTGACCATCTTGTGAGGTAAGTCACAATATACTACTCAATTTTAAAAAGGAGAGCTGAAGTCAGGAACACTAACCCTAACACTAACCCTAACCCTCAAATAAGGTCAGCGGAAGGAGTTGGTTTCAGTGTCCCTATGGAGCTCCTAACCTTCTTGCTTACTCAGTAACAGCTTGACCATCTAGCCATAATTAAAAGCTTGGGAGTAATTCATGAATTCATGAATTATGAAATGAATTATGAATGAGTTAATGAAATGAACTAATGAATGAATTAATTAAATGAAGACATTAATATGGTTCCCCAGAATCATGACTTGATTCTGGGAAACAATATTAATTTCTTCATTTGGTTACAATAATATATCAAAACTATACAAGTTATTCACTGTTTATAGCTTTCTTTAACACCATGGATGGCCTTTTTTATACTGTTCCAGAGGAAAAAATTAGTGGTATGTTTAGCAATACTTCTACAACTTTAATGTTTTTACTACTAAGCAAAGTGTGTTACTGTGCCCCCCCCCAAAAAAAGGTTCAGTACTGAACTATAATTCTGTAGGGCATTCAGTTATATTTTATGTAAATACTATGCCCAATAGAGAAGGTAAGCAATAGTCAAAGCATGAAATTATCTGATAAACTGAAGAATTAAGAAGAGACATGAAACACAAAATACAAGTCATATAAATAGCAGCTGAAGAATATGGGTATCTTTAGCCCATCAAATAACTGTAAGGCAGGGATATGCAGAGATCTCTTTGGGCTAATGGAGGCATTTTATTTTGAAGGTATGACATGGGTGATCTCACAAACTAATTGCTATAAAAGAAGGCATAGCTTGTTGCAGAAAGTTACCATGATCAGTTGTGAGGACTCTCTGACCCAGAATTTCTTGCCCGTCTTTTGGACAGATGGACACATTTCCAAACAGGACATTTGGGCTGTGATCATCCATCATTTGTGTTGCTTAAGTGAGCATTTCTTAAACTTTTTTCCTCTCTGGGTTTTAGATTCATTCCTGTAAATGAAAATGCTAGAGATACACTTTGCTTTACAGCATGCCAACTACTCACTTCTTACGTTAATTTTAATTAAAAGAATCTACTGTCAGATAAAGCAGGCGCCAAAGGAGGTGTCTGGAAACAGACTTGGTGCCCACAGGCACCACAATGCCTACTTCTGCAAATGCTGTTGGTAATGCTTGATGGTATCACGTGTATAGCTGGCATTATCAAAGAAGTAAACTTACAAGTAAAGAGAAATTGCCTTACGGGGAAGAACCATTGAGCAATTTAACCAGTTGTTCAAGAACCTTCTTAAATATAGCCAAGGAAATATTACACAGAAGAAAGTGCAAGCCCAAAGGCCAGCAGGTCCAAATAAGGTAGGACCTTCAAGAGTGACAATATTGCAAATTCATTTATTTATATAGCACCAGTTATGTACATACATTTAACGAAGGATTGATTTAACAGCCCTCTGTCCCAAAGAGACTTACAGTTTGCACAAATGCACACGTGGAAAACAGAAAGGAGGTAAAGAAAAAATGTGAAAGAATATGCCGCAATTTCCAGCATCTTTGACTTAGAAAGAAGAGCCAAATCAGATATACCAAATCAGTCAGCCAGTAGTAGAGATGACAGTTCCAAACAATGAAAGGAAGGCACATTCTGCAGGAAGGACTCACCATCATCTCTGAAGAAATAGCATTTATGTTTTGCTTTCCTGAAACAAACTTTGTATCCACAGTACGTGCATTCTATTGAGATCGAACTGGTACATGTTTTCACACTTATTAACAATTTAGGTCAAGAATTTATTCATTTAGATATAGGCTGCTTTTTTTCCAACCTAGGAAACCAGGTAAGTTAGCCATATGCCATATGGAAGCCTCCCACAGCAAGAAAAATATAGCCATTCTTGTCCTCAAACTGGCCAAAGAAGGGAAGCCAATAATGAATAAATTTCAAAATTCTAAAGCAGTCTAAAGATTTCATGCACGTGTTAAGTGGCTCCATTTCCTGTTAGTCTGGATAAGATCATCTTCTTCCTCTTCCTCCTCCTCAGCGGTGGGTTGCTCCCGGTTCGGCCCGGTTCTTAGAGCAGTGGCGGTGGGAGGCTCCGCCCACCAGCCCGGGACGCTTCTGCGCGCGAACCGATAGTAAAGGGTTTTAGAACCCACTACTGCTCCTCCTCCCCTTTACAGATTGCTGCCATGGGTTTATATCAGCTTTTTATGAAAGCATTAGAAAAGAGTGTCTACCATAATTTCCTTCACTTACTAGGTCCTTGTTCTTCCTTTCCATCACTTTGCTTACTGGAGCTCCTCCCAACATGCCAGCATCATTTCAAAGCTTTAGTATACATTGATCGAGCACTGAACTTTTGTATTTTGTTCATGAAAACTTGCCCATTAACATATCAATACAGATTTTCCATCTATTGTGTTAAGCATTAAGCCAAAATAGACATATGTGCACGTTATTTTCATTCCATTTCAAAATTCAGAGATTGTTAAGTTGCTTGCATACTGACAGTACCTTATTAATATTGGACATAGCCCATCAATAATGTTAGAATGAAAATAAAATTAAAATTAGGCATGTTTTAATCCTTTGAATTTAAGGCACTTGTAAAGTGCTTAAATTTGGCTGGATTGTATCCAACATACTGTATTGTATACTATAGCTATATATTACCACAAAGATTATTAAATTACTTTCTCACAACCCTTTAGATTGAGAAATTCTACTATGTTAACCTAGGTAATAATTCCTCGGTTTAGCTGAACCACATGTCTTTTAAAAAGATCCATAACGTATGGAGGATGTTGTCCTATTGGGCTGCTATATTGAAATCTTAAATCATTTGAGCAATGTTATTATGTCAAAGCTGAGGGAACGGAGCTGTCCGAGAAGCACACAACATGACAGTCATTTGTGGCAATGTGCAAATTTTATAGGACATCAAAGCTTTATGAAAAAAATTGGAAAATGAACCAAGAATCAGGAAAAAATAGATTCAGAAGTAGCAGATTTCTCTACTATTGTAACCAATGTCTACAAATGGTTTGTGGAGCCATTCTGTGGGAATTGTACCTGCCCAAAGTAGTTTAGAATCAGCAATGAAAGCGTTTCTAGCTGTTACGTTTTTATAGAGAAACTCTGTATTGTGTTACAAATTTTGAAAATGAAGGAAGTGCCGTCTCTTACAATTGGTTTCTCATAATATGAAACTTTCTGCAGATGTGTATTTTTTTCTACAGCACAATTTTTTTTTTCTTCATGCAATCTTCCATTATTAGGTTGTTCTGATCATCTCTCATCTGCTCATTCAACATTTTTTAAAATTATTTTTTCTCAGCACATGTATAAATTCCTTAGGTGTGCCTGCACAAAAATAATAATTAATACCAATTTCTGACAGCTTCATTTTTTAAAATTAAGGTGCATCCATAATGAAAAATGTAGAATCAGTAGATAAACATAATTTTGCCTGTTAAGTATCCCGAATTATCTGGAAATTTACACATCCTCTTTTCTAAAAATCAGTTTTACTTTAATTATAGGTTACCCTTACATACCATTTGTAAAGTATTCTATATACTATATAATGTAATATATTTTAATCAAAATATGTTGAAAATAAAATGAGAACATGCACGTTTGGTAATATGTCACAGCAATGCAAAAAATCCATTTGAAATAATTTGTAGTTATATTCTGTTTAGGTGGAAAACATACTGCTCTCTTTATGGTCATAATGTTTGATCAAGTAGAAAATACATTAAAAAGTAGCAAATGGAACTGAGAAGTATTTATAAACTTTTGCACTTAAAAGCATTTAAATATTTGATTCTTTTGAATTATTCTGCTCTATTAATCACTTTGAATTGGTAAAAGTTTAAGAGCAGAATTTTAGATGGAAGAGTGGAATTTTAGTTTACTGCGAAGAGTTTGTAAATTAATAGCAACACAAATAAGAGTTTGACTTGTCATAGGTTAAAACCATAACAAAGGAGTATATTTAGTTTTGAGATTAGACATTTTTAATTAGGAGTGAATTCCTTAGATCATTAAATAATTTCACTCTAGCTTGAAGATTAGTTATTTAATGAAATTAATTTGTAATCAAATTCAAGTTCCCATATTACATGATATTCTAGGATGAAACTAAATTAAGTATATAAGGTAAAATAATGCGACACATTGTGTAAGGATTAGCTCCAGTGGAACTTTAATGAGGCAGTGGTCTGCCTTCTCAAGAAACCAATGTTGAACCAAATTGTATTGGTCATTATTTACCAGTCCCCAATCTTAGGGAAAGTTATAGAAAAGGTAATCAGGCTAGTTTTAGAAGGCCCTGGAAGAAAGAAATTGTCTGGATTTCTTTCAATCAGGTTTCAAGCCTGGGCACAATATTGTGATAGCATTGACTGTACTTGTGGATGACCTCTGGTGGGCAGGGGGTGGGTGGGTGGCTTTTCTTGAGTTGGTGGTTTTTGGTACCACTGAGCCTTCTGGACCAACTCAAGGGGTTGGGAATGAGGAGCATAGTGTTTAATGACTCTCCTTCCTTTCTTCAAGACTACTTCCAATCTGGAGAATGGGGAAAAGATTGAGCCATAGATCACTTATATATGGAGTGAATGACTTTCTCTGTTTCCTATTTAATATATATATATGAAGCTTTGGACAAGGTCAGGTATTGGGTTAGGTATCATCACCATGCCGATGATTGCCAGTTATGTATCTCAACTCATCAAAGTATGTATGTTTTTATGTATATATGTATATTTAAATTGATTTATATAGTCATTCACCTCACTAATGCAACTGTGGATGGCTAGTAAGTTTTAAAATACAATATAAAAATACCTATCATGACCAACTAAAGCACTCAGCTGCCAAAGATATTATATACCAACAATACAGGCTGTTCTACAGAACACCAGTTACTTGTCTGACCCCATGCCTGGGAAACAGCAAAATCTTCAAAGCTTTACAACAGATGGTTGGGAGTCAGGACCAACCTATATGAGGGCAGGATGTTCCAGAAGGCAGAAGCAGTTATGGATAAGGCATGCTTCCAGGGTCCTGCTATACAACAATCCCTGATCAGGATTCAGAGCATGCCTATCCTGCCCGAACTAATGGGATGGGTAGAAACATTGGAAGCAAGGCAGTCTTCCAAATCTCTTGGGCCCATGCCATCTAGGGTTTTGTAGGTAGTAATCAGCACCCTAGAAGCATATTGGGAGTCGACACGGCTCGCAGAAAAAAGGTGTAACATGGTGTAATGATTTGATACATGGTTATAGCGTAGCACATTCATAATTGTCCATGCAACCACATTTTGGACCAATTGAAGTTTCTGGATGTTCTTCATGGGCAGACTCATGTATACTGCATTGCAGTAATTCACTTGGAAAATGACCAAGGTATAAGTGACTTAGACCCAGTGCCTCCCGATTCAGGAGGGGTGCAATTAAGGTAGTTCAAATCCCCCCCCCCAGCCATGACTATTCCCTACTCTTGAAGCAGGAATTGTGAGCCACGACAACCTGAAATTGTATTCTGGTTCTGTCTGGAGTACTGCAACCCTACCCAGAACTACTGTAAATATAGCAATAGATCAAATTCAAGAGGCCGTAAAATACAAAGCCATTCCATTTTTGCTAGGGTTGAATTGAAGCCCATTCTTCCAGATCCCCATAGCCTCCAGTTACTGGAACCGAACCTTTACAGCAGAGGTGTCCAAACGTGGCAACTTTCAGAATTGTGGACTTCAGTTCCCAGAATTCTGGGAGTTGAAATCCACAAATCTTAAAGCTGCTGAGGTTGGACACCTCTGCTTTACAGCATAATGTGACTAGCAAAGGACAGAGATACATCAGAGAATTATCAACATGTTGATGATTCCTTACCTACCCTTCATGTAGCTTCATGTAGATGTGAGGAGAGAGTCGATCTCTAAAGCATCCAACACAAGAGACCCATGGAGCAGATGTGTCCTCCCCATCAACATCAGCCAGGACTGACTTCAAAGGAGAAGCAACATAATTGTGCCCCCCAACTCCTAACCCTTGGGAGCCAGAAAGATGTCTGTTGGTATCAAAACACACTGAGATCAAGGACAGCTGCACTACCCCCATAGGTCATCCGTGTGCTATTTTACTCTGATACTCTGGATTGAAACCAAGCTGAAACTGGTTTGGATAATCTGCTTCATCCATTGACCTCTGAAGCTGTAAGGTAGCCACCTTCTCAACAACTTTCCCTAAAAAGGGAAGGTTAATGACAGAAAATGAATCTAAGGTCTAGGGATGGCTTCTGAAGAAAATGCCGGAACTGCCCCCTCCCTCAAGGAGGAAATCACAAGACCCAGACTCAAGCACGTCTCCTGGACAGCCTTGGCTAGTCAAGATGTATATTAATCTAATATCAAGGTGACTAAAGTTACAGCTCCAAGAAGTTGCATCAAGGTGGCTAAAGTTACAGCCCCTTAGCTAGGATATCCTTAATTCAACTCTATGGAGTCTGCACCAAAGCCAGAGTCCAATGTGAAGTGAATTATCAGTATATGGATGCAGTGGGAGTCTGATAGAATCAAACAGGCTTAGGCTCAACACTAGAAAGGCCAAGTAACTGTGGATTTTGGGGCTACCAGGCTTCAGAGAGATTTTGTTAGTTCTAGATCAGTGGTTCTCAACCTTCCTAATGCCACGACCCCTGCCCCGCCGCCACGACCCCCTCCCTGCACGCGATGAGGTGACAAAGGGGGTGTGGCGGGCTAGTGCACGCTTAGGCGACCCCTGTGAAAGGGTCGTTCGACCCCCAAAGGGGTCGCGACCCACAGGCTGAGAACCGCTGTTCTAGATGAAGATGTAATACCCAAGACAGAATTTGTGCACAATTCAAGAGTCCTTATATATGCCTAGCTCCCATTTGTAGGCCTCTGTGCAAAATAATATTGTGCCCGTTATTGTATTTAGTCATTCACATCTTCAGTATTTCTCATTTGGTCTACTTCAACATGCTGTCTACGAGACTGTCCAGAATGCAGCAGAACAACTATTTATGAGTACATCTCTGTACATTCATGTAACATTGCTACAGAGCTGCACTACCATGTTTCCCCGAAAATAAGACTGGGTCTTATATTAATTTTTGTTCCAAAAGATGCATTAGGGCTTATTTTCCGGTTAGGTCTTATTGTCCAGGAAATACGGTATTAAATGCATCCGTCTGGCTGACGATTAACTGGGGCTTATTTTTGGGGTGGGGCTTATATTACAAGCATCTTGAAAAATCATGCTAGGGCTCATTTTCCAGTTGGGTCTTATTTTCGGGAAAACACAGTATTTACCAATGGGCTTCTGGCTTCAGTTCAAGGTGTTAATAGTCACCTATAAAACCCTTTTTGGCACAGGATGGGCCATGAGTTTTTATGGGACTGCTTCTCCTGTAAGAACCAATAGGGCTGGCATTCTGTAGATCCCATAAAAAAAATATTATGGGATCCAGAGGGGATGCTTTCTATGGCAGCTCCTTCTCTGAAATTCAGTTGTCTCAAACCCTGACAATCTTTAAAAAGGACCTTAAGTTCCGATTCACTCTGAGGCACTGGCTCAATTGTAAATATATGAGTTGGGCATCTGGCCCCACCATCATATGCTTTTTTTCCTTTGTTAGATGTCTTTAAACCTTGCTGATCACCCAGCCACCTAGGAAGTGGACAGTCATCTCAATGAAATAATAAATTAGTAATTCTTTATTGTTCTGACAGTTCAAACTGCTATATTTGAAGACAAAATATATAACAATTTTATTGAATTTTTAATGATCTTAAAAATTTAATAGCTTTTACAACATCATCTACTTTCATAGTTCCGTTTCTCTAGCCTGTGACATGGTCCAGTGCATTAAATAGAGTGAAAGCATTTTTATTGGTTCTTGGTCAATCAAATTATACATGCACATTCCCTTCCTCTATGTTTCTGCAATCATTCACCAAACCATTCAAGGAAAATTCATTCCATTTTAGCACTTTTCTCTGTCTCACATTACCTAGTTAATCACTTTTTAAAGATGTTTGGTGAATGAGGTTATACAGCGTTTGATTAACTCAAGTTCACATTTTTTAGTATTCTGAGTGAATTTTGCTCTCAACAGAAATTGTGCTTTCAAAACCTATTTTTTCATTCCTAATGTATAATTAGTTAACCCTTGGTTCAGAACTAAGGTTAAATTACATGAATAATCAGAAATTCCTAATCAACAGATTTGCATGTTTTTTCCTGTGTAAATAGCCACAGTGGGATCAAAAATATGCCTGCACTGTAAGGAAACCTAATTATTTTTTGTTTATGGTTCCAACAAAAATAGTTTAGCCCACACATTGTCTAAAGTAGAAGGTAAAATCTCACTGGTATCAGTGGGAAGGCAAGGTGGTGTACAGTTAAGTCCTTGTCTTACGATGGCAAGTGGAAACAGAATTACTGTTGAACAATGCAGCTGTAAAGTATGACATCACTTAGGGATGGTAATCCCTACAGTCACAGCTGATGTCATTAACTGAATCCCATGATCATTAAGTGAGGCAACTTCCTGCCGGTTCCCACAACCAAAGTCAGTGGGAAATCTGGCAGGAAGTTGCGAGTCCCAGGCTGGAGGAAGGAGCAAGAGTATGTGCAAGGATGTGGGGAATGGTTGGGGGAGGTACACTAGAGTCATACATGTGGGTTGAGAACAATGCATGAGTGGGTGAGAGGCACCCTGCAGGTTGGATGTGGAAGAGGCACAGTGCTGATCATGGAGGATGCATGGGGCGCATCCAATGAGAATCACATACGGGTGTGAGAGAATGCTAAGATGTGTTGTGGGTCAGGGAAGGTGCATGGGAGACTTATCCCAGAGACTTGTGACCCTCCCTGCCAACTTCCCGACTGGTTTTCTAAGGAAACCGGCAGGGCAGCTTTCAAATAGCAATTATGTGATCACGGAGTGCTTGGCAACCAGTTGTAAGTGTTGCCAAGCATCCAGATCACTATCATAAATGGACGTGCTACCGACAGTCAGAACTCTACGGACTGGTTGAGGACTACCGGTACTTGTAGTGGTTAAAGTGCCGCCACAGGATCAGAGAACTCCATACAGTATGTATTCATGTTCACCATCCATGAGCTGCAGTGGGGTGACTTTGGACAAACATTCACAAATTTGCTGGTGTGGATTCAGAGGAATGTAATATGTATCACCTTGAATTCCAGGAAAAAAGGTAGGCCTTAAAGCAAGAAAATTTTCACTGGCACCAAAAAATAGACTGGAGGAGAATTTATAGATTCTTCCATAGTCTTGGTTTTGCTTCTCCCTTTTCCTACTGGGATTGCTTAGTTTTATCCTCAACTTGATTTGGATTTGAAAAATGCCTTCTAAGACCTTATGTCACAAGAGATTTGTTATTTTAATGTGCCATAAGACTCTTT
Organism: Thermophis baileyi; assembly: GCA_003457575.1. Lineage (NCBI taxonomy): Eukaryota > Metazoa > Chordata > Lepidosauria > Squamata > Dipsadidae > Thermophis > Thermophis baileyi. The sequence goes on from QLTV01004389.1 coordinate 3,136,888, forward strand.
GGTATTATCTCATTTGTATTCTAGTCTCAAAAACTTACTTGGGTGAGCAAGGTTCCTCTCCTACATATAAATTAGCATTGTATTTTCCTAACAGAAATAACCTCTAAATAGGATTAGAGTCTGAAGTGAGGTGAAGCCAGATTTAATAATAAATTAGAGAAGCATCTTGATCAGTGCTTGACAAGTTTCCTCACTGGGAGTTAGAAAGGCATTTTTAGGGATAGAGGGTGAATGGTACCCGAGCTGCGTCCCCCAACCTAAATCCCTAATCATTATAATTAAGTGCTATGCTCTCTAGGGATGAATGTAACAAATCTAGAAACACTAAGATGGCAAAACCTATTACCTGAAAAATACCCATTAGGGGCCTAACCCCTGAGGCAATTAGAAACTATCTGAACCAAGATCTATAATCTGGATTATAAATCCCAGGTTACTTCATAATTGATTGTGTAATTCTTGGGTTGCAAATGTTACAATGCATAGTCCTCACTTACCTGTTCAAGAAAACCATCTGAATTAGCAGAATGGTTGCAGTTACAGTGGCCAAATTCCAGAAGCTAGTGATCTACTGAACAATTCTGGGCCTACTGCAAGCAACATTGATGACCACCATCCACAATGTTCCAGTTAATAAAATAAAAACTACACAAGAATAGAGGAAGTGGCTCATTGTATTCTTTTATTCCTCATTTTAAAATGGCTAGTCATAATAAAAATAAAAGTGTGGCTTAACGGAGGCCACAGTTTAGATATTGCCATAGAGAAAGATTCAGTAGAGACTTAGACCGTTGGATTCTTGGGTTACTGATTTCTACTGACATGGGCTTTTACACGTGATGAGAGATTTTTGGCATATGAAAAAATATTGCTTTTTGGTTAGTTTTTTTCTCTCTCTTCTTTCTCTTGCCCAGTTTGGGAATAAAGAACTGTGACGCCACAAGAAATTCATATGGAGCATTTCATAAAAGCAAGGTAAAAAACACAGGAAACCACTTGGGAGGATTTACCAAATGCAAATAATATCTCCACACAAGGGACTCAGGCCCACTGCTACCCTTTCCATTTAGCACCTCAATCCAAGGATGTAATGATACATAATGAGTATTTCACATGCTTCCTGGTTTAGAGAGAGCAGCGTTTGCTCTCTGGGCATCATTCAGAAAGAGATCTGTCTGGATATTGAAAAAGTATGAACCCAAATTCTCCCCTAGTTTTCCTAAATCCTCTGAGACCTTCAGGAAAAAAAAAATTGTGGGAAAATTTTCAACACCAAAACCCAAAGATAATAGAAGTGGTGCCTTTGTATGCTCCCTCCTGGAACAAATCCGGCTACACATGCTTGGCCAGAGGCAGAGAAAACCAGGCCAGAGCAAATGTCCTATTGGCATTTTTTTCAGCCCTACTGGGGTAGTGGTTTTGCAGTGGTTTTCACTGAAAGTGAACCAAATGGCTATTCTGCTCCATCCCACCGGATTCTCCTGAACGTGGTTTATACATGGTTTCCTCAGGCCCAGCTGATGAAGTTATGACCAGGCTTGCCTCCTTTACTGATGGGTAGATATAATTTCTTTTTCTTTTTATATTTATATATTTATAGATATTTATATATACACACACCCAGTAACTCAGAAGAGGAAAAATATAGAATCCGTAGTAATAATAAAAAAAAATTAAAAATGATCAACCCCTACCGCACTAGGCAAGCGATTGCACAAGGTCCACAAATTTAACTGTTCTGTTGGTAGCAAGACAGGCTACAGCCTGCACTCTCTTCTGTGCGAGGAGGCTGACACCAAGTCCTTCCCTTCACTCTCGGCAGTGTGCGACAAACTACAGTCTCTTGGTGACTGAGAGGGAAGAGTGCAGGCTGTGGAGGTGAGCAAGGCCAAGATCCCATTGTAGTGTTTAGAAACTCTCTTCGATAGTTTAGTTTTAAAAGGTAATTGTCCCCTCTGTTCTCCCCACCCACCGAAACCTGGATTTATTTCTTTATTTTTAAAAGTCCATGCATGTGATGGAGCAACCATTTGCCGAGCAACATCCCTGTCTCCTGCTCATCAGGGACAGGACGCTTGGAAATCAGCCAAAGAGGAGTAGACAGTGGGGAGATCAGCTCCTCATACAGAAATCTCATATGTGGTCCCCCCCACTCCAGAGACTTTCTTGACTCCTCCTCGAGTGGGACTGTTGAGAGGTGGCTGGCCAGGGATGGGTGAGGTTGAGCCCAGAGTCCTGGGCTGTCCATTAGACTTGCTGTAAGAGGGTCTCATCTGCACCTCGTCTCTGGGAAAAAGGAAGGATACAAGGGCATCAGGAAGTGAGCACTCATTCAATGGCAATGGAAATGGAGGATGCCTCACACGCAGATAGCTTAAGGGAAGGGAAATTTGGAATACATATTGGCATTGCCTGGGATGCAAAGGGAAATACAACAGCAGCGGATTGTCAGCCCACAAAGAACTGACAAGGCAATAGAAATATTGTAGCGTCCTAGGACGATGAAGCTAAACACCGAAGAGAATAGGACTCTACAAACTGGGAATTCCACATTTAGCCAAAATACAGCACTGTATGGAAGGGATAAATGAAAGTGTACTACAGACCAAGAAAGGGTTGCAGGAAAGGGCACATATATCACAAGGACTATTTCTTATAACCTGTTCCATCTGCTTATTGAGTATGGCCTCAAAAGTATCATAAGAATACACAAGAAATAGGGAAGAGGAACACAGAAAAATAGGAAGATGAATTGTATCACTTATAGTGTTTTTATATATGAGGTAGTAATCAGGCAGGCAATATAAAGATTCAAGCATCTCATATGAAAGCCAATGACCATCTCACAGACTCACGCAGCTCACAAAAAGGAATGTGATACTATGCAATGTACCCTGCATTATATAAGGGTGAGGAAATGGATTGGTTCACACACTGGAGATTGGGAAGGAAAAGGGAGGGAAGAAAGGGACAGACGAGAGCAGACACTATCTGTAGATCACTCCCAGCCGTTTCTTTCAGATGTTGCTGGAAGGAATCACAATTATCTTGGAATCATTTGCCAGAGCAGTGGTGGGGCAGATCTAAATGTGGTTCATCCTCCACTAAGTCAAGGAACACTTAAAGAACGAGACAAGCGTCACTTGTACTTACTTTGGTGCCAGTAAAGGCTGCAAGGCCACCTCCTCAGTCTCTGGGACGATAGCCTGAGGCGACTGTTTTTGGCTGCTGTAAGACATAGATTTGCCCATGTGGGAGGATGAAAGCTGGTCTGGTGAGCCCAGCACGCGCACTCTAAGTGCATGTGGTGGTTCTGGTTTGCCAAAGCGAGGTGCCACTGGGCGGGTGAGTGGGTTTTTGCCCAAAGGTGAACGTTTTGAATCGTCCGAAGAGGAACTCGTTCGTGGGGCATTGCTGGACCCTGGTGTGGACTGTATCCCAGAGTCCCCTAGGCCTATATCTTCCTCTTTGGCCAGGGGTGGTGGCATAGATGACTGCTGTAGCAACTTCTCCCGTTCCTGCATGGAAGCCACAATATGGCGCGAAAGATTGTCATAGCGGACGGGTGAAGAATCACGAGGTTGCTGGTGCTTGGGTGAACCCGAGCTTGGAAAACGACTGTGCAAGTCAGCCTCCCGCTGTTGAGCAATACGGGCTGAAAGAAAAGGAGAAGTGTATCCCATGAGTGGGTCTGGCTCTGAACTTGCCTGCACCGACTCAAAATCAGGGCTATCAGATGGTGTGAGAAGACTGTCATATGACAAACTCCCATTGCGTGTCTGGTTCACCAAGCTCTTGTAAGATGTGGAAGTAGTGCCTTCGGAGCGGATTGACTGAAGATGGCCCATTTCAAAGCCTGTGCCTTGAGCTGACTTGAGGCTGGAAGAGCGGGAACCACTGGATAGAGGATCAAAATGGAAACTCTTGCCAAAGGTGGGTGATCGAAAACTTTCTGGTTCCAGACTTGGTTCTGAGCGGTAGCTGGGGTTTCGGCTGCTTTCAACAATAGACGTTGGCTCCTTCAAACTGTCTCCCCGACTTAGCTGTTATAGGGAATAAAAGATATAGGAGTCATTCAATAACTTCCTAGGCTCTGCATAAGAACTGAAAAATAAAGTATGTTATCTGCTTCTTCAAGGCATCCTATAGGCATATCAGAAGGAAAATAATTTTCTCAATATAGAGATTGAAAATTTGCAAGTTATTCAAGTCACATGTTATAGTAATTCACTTACTGAAAATCAGCATAATGTAACACAATCCTGAATATGGATCTAGCATACATATATTTAAATTCTACCTCAGCTATAAATGCTGTGGATGAGATGGGTTCGGTTATATTTCTAAGCCGAGTCTGTTATAATTATTTAATCAATTCATAGGGCATCAAAATTGTATCTTAAGCCAGAATACAATAAATTTAAAAAAAACCTGTTAAATACATAATAAATCATACAAAACCTTAAAATATTTCAAATGTTTTACATAGCTAGTCTGAAGATGAGACATCCTATATTACCATTTGGGTGGAGGAGAAGGTGGAAGAAAAGGGATGATGAGTGGACAATTAGGGGAGCAAAACTATGGAAAAATATAATACATTCTGGCTGCTGCAGCCTGACTGCCTAATTTGGCTTCTGATGCAACCATGGTTAACATAAATTTAAACTTGAGCAGGCAATGATTCTATGGTTGACAACAGCTGAAATTTTGTTAGATTTGTTTGTTGGATTTCTATCCCACTTTCATTCAGAAGCTTGAGGTGGATAAAATAAAAACCCAAATTGTTGGGGACAATATGCTGACTCTGTAAACCGCTTAGAGAGGCCTGTAAAGCACTGTGAAGCGATATATAAGTCTAAGTGCTATTGCTAGTGCTATTTCAGGGCCATTGTAACTTTGAACGGTCATTAAATAAACTGTTGTTAAGTTGAGGACTACTTGTAAATATTTTTTTAGAGTTTTGTATTTCTGGCATAAGAGTAAGTAATTTATAGAGCAGCAATGAGCAAAAAAATCTCTGGAAATTTTTCATTAATGCTCTCCAAAATCAAACGATTAAACAAGTCTACTTCTCAGTTCTAATTAGATTAACAGTCCTGTTCTGAAATAAGAATTATATTTATATATGTAAAGTATTCCCCCTATACATTATTCAACAGATGACTATTTCGATTCCTTGATCCATCATTTTTCATCTGCTCCAATTAGTAGGTCTCAGAGCTCTAGTAAAAACTAAGGCAGATCCAACAAGTCTGAAGTCTGCCAACCCACCCCTCCCCCCTAGTAAAATGTACATCAATCCAATTAAGGCGTTATAGTCTCAAACCAAATTCCCTTTCCTACACCTTCCCCTGTATGTTCATCTACCGCAGTCTATTCTTCATGCTAAGCAAGCTTATTTACCTTGGCACTGGTGGAGTGAGGCATTGCAGCTGAAGCACTGTTGCTACTATAGCCAGGTCGATACTTATACATGGTTGGAGTTGGAGGGCTGTCCTTACTTAGCAAACTGCTATCTGTAAAGAGAAAGAGAAAACAGTGTGGATGTCCTAGATGTTTCAATGTCGCCCTGGGTGTCTCCTTGAATCCTTGTCTCAAGTGCCATAGATAGCAAATGACTGAACTGTGAGAACCAAGTTACTGTAATTTGTCCCGAAGGTTAAGGAATCAACCAGGAACTAAAACGTGCACAAAGGGTGGAGATAAAAACAGGGCAACAGGAACGTTTTCCTTTCTATGAGATCACATCATAGATCGTAATTATAATGCAAATGCATACATTTTCAAAAAAAGAAAAAAAAACACTACACATAAAGTGCTTGAAAACTGAAAAATTACAGAAGAAAAAAACAAAGAATAATGTATGGCTATAATAACTATGTTTCACACGCACACACACACACACACAGAATTCGGGTTATATAAATGTATTAGAAATATTTATTTGTTTATCTATCATGCCCTTGAATATTATATTTCTCTCTGTCTCTCCCTCAGTTTTCAGCACTGCTGGATGGGAGGCAATAATACTGATCTGAGAACTCAAATGAAAATCTGCAAAACAAAGTGCCGAATACATCCACCCATATTTTCCTATATATTATTATAAAACACACAGATGTATATATAATATAGGTCAAATAACAACTAAGATCATATCTTCGATTTACTACAACAATTGAGCCCGGAATTTTGTTTTTAAGTTATGTAATGTAATGTAATGTAATGTAAATTGTTGTCATAAATCAAGTCACCACGTGACTGAACTCGATTTTACAGCTGGTTTTATGATAGTCACTAAACGAATTAAATGGTTATTAAATGGTAAATGTTTATTAAGCGAATCATGTGGCTGCTAGTACGAATCCAGATTGTCCAATGGGTGTTTTTTGATGGAAAATGTCAAAAAACTGTCACAAAATGCAATGTGACCATGGGATCCTGCAACCTGTCATAAGTGAGATGGTTGATCTCAATCATCAATGCAATCATGTGACTGCAAGGGTGGTGCGACAGTCACAGCTTTGAGGACATTTGAGGTCTTTATTCTTTTTCTTTTGAGAGCGGCCATTGGAATTTCATTTTCATGTGTGCCATTGTGTACACAGAAAAGCTTGTCTTGTCTTGTCTTATCAGACCTTGCCTCAGCAGCATTATCAGCTGACCCACTAATTACTTCAAAACTAATCATTACGTTTTAAGTTCAATAGCCTGGTTTTGCAGCGATGCAGACGGTATTTCCCTGATACAGACGATCACCCAGGCGCATAACTGACTGTCTCTCTCAAGCAAATCCCTCTTACCCTCATTGGTGGCCAGGGTTAAATGTGTCCTCAGACCTGTGTAGCGGCTGAGGTCTGGTTTGGGTGGCGGTGGTGGTTCAGCATCAGCAGACTGGCTCTCTGTTACTTCAAGGCTTCCTTTGGACTGCAGAGAAAAAAAAGCAACACACACTGGTACAATTGGAAAAAATGGCAGGAATCAATGTTATGAATATTGTCCTTGGTTGGATAAAGGTGGAATGCTCTTAAAATGACCAATTACTCCTCCGGCATTTCCACCAATGTTTTTGTAAACTGTACATGTATCTGTTGCTGGATGAGAAGTGAAAAGCAAAAACTAAATGATCTAAGACACAACTTTTATGTTGTATTGGTTACACAGGAGAGAAATGTAAGTTCAAGTTCAACGCCTGGAGAAGCAGAAACAAGGAGTGACATTACTAAGGAACAATGCGTGAAGGAATCATTTGATACCTACTCACACTGCCGAAACCCGGAGAATAATTTGAAGCCACTGCTTGTGCAGCATTTTCATTTCCTCCTCACCTTTGTTCTCTTCAGTTCAGCCTGGATACCATTATCCATTATCTTCATAGCAACCTGCCCATCTGATATTTCTGGCCGTAAGAATGGAGGCCTCACTAATACAGTCTGTTCTCCCTTTGGCCGCCCAAGATACCTAGTGAATAGTGAAAAAGGATTTAAGTAAAGTATAGTAAGATAGTGCTTTTAGTAAATTATTTATTTACCTGGCTTAGCAAGGCAGTGTAATGTCAGAATAAGGTTTGAAATATATACATTTTGCAATTTGAAGACATTTGTGTATAGGTAGACCGGTCATTTATCAACTATCAGAGTTACAACAGCTGCCATAAAATGTGTCCAGCCCCAGTGCTTTTTGACAGTTCATGGCAAAAACTGCTTGTTTGGCAGAATGAGTTAACACTTGGCATCAGCTACCCAAGCCCTGCTGTGCACACTCCACACCTCACCAGCCACCTGCAGAAAACCCTCGCTCCCTCTTCCACCCAATAGCAGCTCTTATCTACCTGCTGGCAAGCCACCTGTGACTTGCAATTTCCTCTTGGCTTCCCCGCTGACTTTATTGTTTGAAGCTGGCAGCAAGTTGTGAGAAGATACTTAAAGACCCATGATCCTTGCTTAATGATGGCAACAGAACTGCAGGGATTGCTATTGCTAAATGATATGGTCACATGATATTGCCTTTATGACGGTATCACTTAGTGACAGAAATTTCAGTACAACTGCTATGGTAATTTGAGGATTACCTTAATATTGTTTTCAAGTTGTAGAAAAATGATAGTAATTTATTAAACTTATATGATACCAGATTCCTAGTTGTACTGGTGGTTTACAGTTGTTAAAATTTTTTAGAAACAAAGAATAGTACAAAAGCACAAAAACAACAAAAACAAAGGAACCAAGGTGGCCAAAAAACCCCCCAAACTAAACTTGGCAGTTTCTAGAAGTAACTAGAAGTAATGAAGAACGTAACAGATAAAATGGCTGCTATATAAAATTACCTTGCAATTCCAATAAAGGAATAACATACAAAACAGGATTACACAATAGGAAATGTGTTCTAACCTTTTGTCCTTCCTTCCTAATTGATCTTATGGAAAGACATTGCTTTTCTGCACAATAGTTTATTTTAATATAATTTTATAAATGTGAAGAAATGAATACACGGAACTTTAGTATTGTTAGGCAGGGAAATGTAGTACCTGTAGATTCTGATTCATTACAAAGTAGATGTGTTGGGTGCAGAAAAATAATCTAAATACAGCTGCACAGTTAAGCAACAAAATCATATGCCTACAGAAAGCTGCACTGTCCTAATATATTTTAGATAGTGACAGAGGTTGAAAGGGAAGCTTGGTTTTATGGTAACTCATACAGTCTTCCTCTTTAATCATGCACAAAAATGTAACTAGTACAAAAGCAAGTTGCAACTGGAGGCCTCAGTAATAATATCATAATATTTTTAATTTGGAGCTAATTAGTGTTCCTTATTATCTAAAGTGAGAGTCAGTTAATGCGGTTAAAAGGCATCAGGCGAAAAACTAGGAAACTGAGTTCTAGGCACGAAGCTAGCTTGGTGATCTTGGGCCGGTCATCTTCTCTCAGCCCTAGGAAGCAACGGCAAACACTTCTGAAAACCCTTGCCAAGAAAACTGCAGAGCCTTGTCCAGACAGTCTGAGAATTGGACATGACTGAATGGACTAATATAAATCAGAAAGGTATTTTTTCCCAAAGAAGTAGAATGCTTGGAGCAGCAATTCATCTTCTGATCCAGGAAAGTCTTAGTTTAGATGACCAGAGTCAGAATTTAATTGCATTCATTAATTTGGGAAAACAGGCCACAGGCACTTTAAAAGAGATCACTCAGTCAGCCTTTATACCAAATTAATACTCCTACATCTTTAGATACTGATCAGCATGCACCCCTTACAATCTACAAGGGAGAGGAAAAACACAGCTGCTCTGTCAAACATCAGTTTCCCCAGGGAGAACCAGAGATCCTAATTCAGGGAAACAAACACGATGTGATAGGCATCACTGAAACTTGGTGGGATAATGCTCATGATTCATGCACAACATTGGAAGGGTGTAATTTATTCAAAAGAAGCAGACTGAATAGAAAGGGTGGGGGCGTTGCACTGTACATGAAGAAAAATATATATATATATATATATATATATTGAACAAAAATTCAGCAGAGAATGGAAATCCTATAAAAAGTATCTGGGTAACAATAAAAAGAAAAAGAGAAAGGAAAGTGATACCACTGTGGGAGTTTTTCCACAGACCACCTGGGTAGAGAGAAGAAATGGATGAGGCCTTTCCGTATCAGATGATCAGGCTTTCACAAAGGCATGTAACAGGGATAATAGGGGATTTCAATTAGCTCTAATAAATTCTTGTTATCTCTTGCTGATAACTTTGCCAAAAAGTGGAAGAAAGAGCAAGCTTCTTTCTGTTATTGTGGATTTAATCATTACCAAGAGGAGGAATTGGTTGAAAAGTTGAAGGTAGCTGGCACCTCTTGGGAAAATGAACGTGTTATCCTTTATTTGTGATAGCCAGAAAAGAAAGAACTGAGAAGAGTCAGACTGCATACTATACCAGGGTTTTAAAGAAATTACAGGTAGTCCTTGACTTATGACAATTGAATCCAAAATGTATGTAGCTAAACAAGACCGTTGTTAAGTGAGTTTTGTCCCATTTTACAACCTTTCTTGCCAGGGTTATTAAGTGAATCACTGCATTTGCTTAGTAACACGGTTGTTAAGTGAAACTGGCATGCCCATTGACTTTGTTTGTCAAAAGGTCACAAAAGGTGATCACATGAACCCAGGACACTGTAACTGTCATAAATACATGCCAGTTGTCAAACACCCGACTTTTCATTACATGACCATGGGGATGCTGCAACAGTCGTAAGTGTGAAAAATGGTCATAAGGTCACTTTTTCCAGTGCTGTTGTAACTTCAAATGGTCACTAAACTGATTGTTGTGTTGTAAGTCAAGGATTACCTGTAGTGCAATGACTGCAAAACCATTTTCAACTCGTGGATGACCAGTGAAGTTCCAGAAAAGAGCAAAGGTTATCCCCAATTTCAAAAAAGAGGAAGGAGGCAGACTCACAAAATGACAAACCTGTCCATTTTAGCTCTGCTGGTTGCCTTGGGAACCAGATGGGGGTATTCCAGGCTGGAGGTATCTGCTAGATTGATGGCAGACTCCATCCCCCTTGTTCTCTTGCTCTCTACCATCCTTTTTTTTTTTGCTTACCATATTGATGTATTATTCTCATTTTGTTCCTTTGTCACTGTTTACTTATTGTTCTATTATTTTACTTCTGTTTATGTTTTTTATTATTGTAAGCCACCTAGAGTAGCCTCATGGCAGGAGAGGCAGCAAATAAATTTAACAATTTTTTCCCCCATCTATATAGGCAAGTTTCTCAAGCAGATGGTCAAATAGCACGTTATGGGAGCAGGTTAATAATTAACCAAAGCCAGCATGGCTTTGTTACAACAGATCATTCTGGACTAATCTCATATCCTTCCTTGACAGAGTTACCACCTTAGCAGATCACGGAAATGCTATCAACATAGAATGGAAGCCAATAGAAAACCAATGCAGTGCTCAAAGCAAAGATGCATTGTGCTCCTATTAGGGAATAGGAGCTGGATAATACACAGGCTGAATCAATTGAAGCTTTCAAGCGGTAACTTTAAAAGCAACCCATGTTCTAATCTGGGTGAGTAGTGACAATGTCATGAATCACTGTAGTAAGATCCTCTTGCTCCAGTTAATGCTGCAACTGTACCAACTAAAGCTAGCCAAATGCTCTCCTGGCTTCCACCTACTCTTCGGGCAGAAATCACAGATCTGTTCCTTCAGGAGTAGTTCTTTCAACTATAAGCGATACCGCTGGTATTGCCTGAGCAACCCACTGGATAAACAGTAACTTTGTCTTGCTAAAATTCAAGATTAGTTTGTTCTCTCCCATCCATATTGTGAAGGATGTGGAAAACAAAGCTCTATGAAGAATATTAAAGGAGCTAGGATTATTAAAAGGCAGCTGTTGGGGACATGTGATGTTACTCTAGTCTCCAAATACCTGAAGAGTTGTCATACAGAAGAAAGCCAGATTTCTTCTGTTGCCAGGACCTGGAGAATACAGGTAGCCCTTGGTTAACAACCACTTGTTCAGCAATGGTTTGAAGTTACCTCAGCACTGAAGAGTGGTGGTTACAATCAGTCCTTGAAGTTCCAGTGGTTCTCAGGGTTTAGCACTTAGATGCTTACAGCATCTTGTGGTAATGTGATTGCAAATTGCAACCTTCTCGCAAAGTCAATGGGGAAGTGGGCAGAGAAAGTTGGAAGTTGATTGGGTAACTCCCCTACCCATGCACCTTCCCCCAGCCCTTCTGCAGTTATGCCTTCCAACCACCCACACACGCTCACCGAGCCTTACTGTGCTTGTGCCACACCTCCCTGTCCCCTTGTGCGTCCTTGCACGCTCTTCCCAAGCCTTGTTGAGATTGGGCCTTTCTGGCCAACTTGCACAACTGTGTATGCTCCCTCTCTCCCTGGCAGCAGCCACTTACCTGCCTGCCGGCTTGCTTACAAGACACCTGAAACTTGCAACTTCCTGCCAGCTTCCCCACTAATTTTGGTTGCTGGAAGCCAACAAGAAGTTGTGATGAGGTTACAGCTTAAGAATCCACAATTCTTGCTTAACTATGGTAACAAGAGACTGAAGAAATTGCTGTCGCTGAGTAATACGGTAACATGAGGTTGCACTTTATGACCACACCGCTTAGTGACAGAAATTCCAATCTCAATTGCCATTGTAACTCAAGGACTACCTGTAGGTTTAAATTATAAGGAAGGAGGGTCAACCTAGACAACATGAGGAAACTTTCTGCCCGTACAAGGTATCAGTCAATGAAACACGTTGCCACATAGAATGGTAAGTCCTTCTTCAGAAGTCTTCAGACAAAGACTGGATGGTCATCTGTCAGAGATACTCTAATACCTCCTGTACCAAGTAAGGGAATTACTTTGATGAATCTTACAGTTTCCCATTCTAAGAGTCTATGATTAAGAACTAAAATGATTGTTAGCAATTGCTTTCTGCAACCCAGCATCTCCTTGCTGAATCATTCATACAATTAACCGTGTCTATGGAGATTCTCAGTCATCCAGGTCATGGTTGTCCCAAAGGTGCCTTTTCAAGAGGCAACTAGACTTTCTGATCCAGAAAGTCCAGTTGCCTCTTGATAAAGCACCTTTGGGACAGTTAGCCGTGAGAAACTTCCTCTCACTTTTCACACTAACAATGAAGACAGTAATTCTCATTTCTCCTCTTCTCCATCTTACTTTGGTGGAACAGAATTTACCTGGGAGCTGGAGAGCTGCAGAGGACACGACTGACATTCTTACAGCAGCCATTGGTAAATGGGTTTACCCCACCTCGGAACTTGCCTGTAACCTGTAAAGACCAAAAACTGGTTAGGCAAAATTCAGTGAAATGAACAACAAAACAAAATGGGAAATACATACTTGTTCATTGGTCGTGCGACCTCTGGCTACTAGTACCACATGGAATCCTGTAAGGCCAGCTACAGGAATAAAGAACAAACCAGCCACACACATCACGGCCATACTGCAGCAAAGTCAAGGAACAATACTGAAGGATCAAAATTCATTTCTTATCTGGAGATTCATTTCCCACCTGATAGGTGGCACTGTCTTAAGCAGATCTAAAAATTCCTTGCCAGGGTTCATTTTTACCAGGGAGCTCCTCTTTTTTTTTTTTGGAAAAGATTAAAGGATACGTAACAGCCATGCGGATTCCAGAGAGCTCTTCCACTTGATATAGGACATACAGTAAACCAAAACCAAACACACCCATGATGTGCACTGTAAGTGAGAGCAGGAACAGGAAGAAGTAGCGGTAGTTGCGTCTTCCTATGCAGTTGTTCACCCATGGACAGTGATGGTCAAATTCCTTCCATTAAAAAAAATAAAAGGTTAGGAAAATAATCCCTCTAGAAAGCCAGGCTATAGTTTTATATTATTAATAAAATCATTTTAAACTACAGCACATCTGACTACAATTCAAGTATTTATTTCCATTCATGATAGAATTAAAATGTAACTCCCGTAAGAATGGTATAGCCACAATGAACTCGTAGACCTTCGATCTGATTGACCTTATGCCTTTCCTCTCTTTTAATGTATTCTGTGTGTTCGTGCGTGTATGTGTGTATAGACAGACAGATGAGTTTTGACATAAGGAATGTCAGGATATGCATTCTTCTACAATCACTCTGTATACAGTTTGTAACATCTAGCCAATTTCCTAGGCCTCACAAGCAGAAATAACAAAGTTACTGAACATGTTCCCAAACATTACTGTTGAATTGCTCAGCAGAGAAAACCCGATTCAAATAGTTTGCTTCATCTCAGATAATTTTTCCTTGCTTCAGCTCCAGAGTGGAATTCTGAAGCATAACAATGTTCTGTCTACACTGACTATGATGAAACCGTGGAAGCGTAACCCCACTTTTTGTCAAAGACTCTTGGAATGCTTCCCTCCTTGGCAGATGAATAACTTCCTTCAGACGCTGTTTTAAGAACTGCATTCCCCTTCCCACCCCCATATTAGCCAGTGAAAGTATCAATGTCTTCCTAGGTTTACATCTGAGGCAACCCATTTTCCATCTCTGTATTTCCAATATGCCTTGGCAAGTCTCCCCCCCAACCCCATCATTTTGGCAACTGAAGAGCTTTCCTTCCTAAAGATGCTTTTAATCTTCAGAGCTACCCTGCTATACAAGTTTAAAACAATCCTTTTTTGGCCCTGCCAGTCTAAACCCTACTCTGAACGTCCACAAATTCTCAATGCTATCTTTAGAGTAGCCCCAGTATTTTAGAAGGAGCATCTTGTGGCATCTGACAACTTCGGTGTTGAGCTTGGATAATTAAAAAGTGGTGGCCTATATGAATTGGTATTGCCCGAAGACAAGAAAAATAAACCTACATTCAATGACAGGTTATATGTATCCTGTGACTAAGGTATAATCTGAAAACAGGTGAAACTCCAATCCTACTGAAGCTAAGCAGGTCTGGGGCTGTTCAAACGCTGGGTGGGAGGAATCTGAAAAGCTTATTTCAGGAAAAAAGGTGACATAAAAGGAAAAAAGGAACAGCAGATTTAACACCACCACCCCTTCTGAAAGTCCTGTGAGTTCCCTTATTCCCTTCTCCTTTCCTTTTTCTTTCTCAAGATTACATTATAAAACCTGACACTCAATACTCAAGTTCTGGAATTGATTAAAAGCAGCCCAGATTATGTCAAACAACATCCCATGTAGAATAAGCATTTCCAATCTCTTTAGTCGGGCTCTCTTTTCTCATTTTATCTTCTTACCTCCACACAGTTGTCACAGACACTGCAATGGGAGCAGCGTGGGGGCCGGTAGAATCTGCATGTTGCACACCATTTCATGCGCACTTGAATACCCTTTATTTCCACAGTTTTGTATAAGGGAGCTCGGAAATCATCCTCCTTGTCCTCATCTTCTTCAGCTAAAGCAGAAGAAAGCCATCAAATGCAATAGAAGAGGGAAGAAAAAAAACCCCAGAATCAATATATTTCCACCTTCCAGATTTGTAATGATAAATAAGTTATACTGATGGCAAGACAGATTTTTTTCAGAATGCTGAAACCAAAATTATTACAGGTAGTCCTCTATTTACAACTGTTTGTTTAGTGACCATTCGAAGTTACAACAGCCCTGAAAAAGTGACTTATGACTGGTTCTCACACTTATGACCATTGCAACATCTCCATGGCCATGTGATCAAAATTTGGGCGCTTGGCAACTGGCATGTATTTATGACTGCACTGTCCCGGGGTCATGTGACCAAAATTTGCAACCTTCCCAGCCAGCTTCTAACAAGTGAAGTCAATTTGTTTAAGGACTGCGTGATTCACTAAACAACTGTGGCAAAAAGGTTGTAAAACGGAGAGCAACTCGCTTAACAACTGTCTTCCTTAGCAATGGAAATGTTGGGCTCCCTTGTGGTCATACATCGAAGACTAATTTTATAAGCTGTTGACTGAAGCAGTCAAGACAACATGGATTATATAATGTAAGCAATACACCAATAATCATAACCAAGCCTGTAAGTCAGACTCCCTGGCAAAAGGAACCAGGCAATAAAGGAAAAGAGCAATGCGTTCACTGCTAAAACTGAGAAATTCCAATTTACTACCTTAGGCAAATATGGTCATGGTGTCCAATAATACTGACCAAGTATTTAAAATTCTCAATATTCACTCTTGGACCTATACTAGAAAGGCAAATATTTGCATTTTTACAGGTAGTAATTGTGTTACACGTAACGCAATTTCCGTTGCTAAGCAAGGCAGTTATTAGGTGAACTGCAGCCAATTTTATGGCCTTTTTGCCATATTTGTTAAGTGAATGATGGCAGCTGTAAATTGTGTGGTCATTAAGCAAACCCAGCTTCCCCCACTGACTTTGCTTGTCAGAAATCAGCTGTGAAAGTCACAAATGGTGATCATGTGACCCTGGGACACTGCTACCATCATAAATACATGCCGGTTGCCAAGCACCCACATTTTGATCATGAGTCTGTGGGGAACGCCACAACAATCATAAGTCTGAGGAACGATTGTAAGTCACTTTTTTCAGTGCTGTTATAACTTCTAACAATTGCTAAATGAATGGTTGTAAGTTGAAGACTACCTGTATTGTGAAAAAAAAAATCTTATACAGATGTAAAAAAGAAAATGCCTCACAGATGAAAAATTGAAATAACCATAGTCATAATCCCCATTTTTAGATTTATGATTTGCAAGAAACCGGAACAATGCTTACCTCTAGGGAATATGCCAGGATCCATGAAAGTGGCCATACTGAAGTTGGCCAGCACAAAAAGGAAGACCACAGCATTGTAAATGGGTATGATTGGGGAGATGTAAAAGCTGAGTCCTGGACACCTGTACAAGAAAAAGCAATCCAAAACAAAAAAGAATAACTCTCTCAACTTTATTAACTGCATTTGATATTCAAACATTTTCCTTAATAACTATATACTTGCACTTTGTCATTGCAAATTTGTTCAGAAGCTCATGGAACCAATTAGCAGTGAGAAAGTATTGTTCTACTCAATTAACAAAATTACCTAAATATGTAACATCTAATCTGAAACAGAAGATGAATTACTTGAATTCAACCTCATTGGACAATTTGTGGATAACCTAACTCACAAGTGCACCTTCAAATCTATAGTAGACCTACACAGTACACAGAGTAGACAATTTCAAGGTGATACTCCTTCAACATGTATTACTAGTGTGTATATTACATCCACTATGTAGAATAATCTCTTCTCCCATAAGAGAAGCTGTGTAAGAATGCTATTTAGATTAACACAAACATACCGCAGCAACCCTGGACATCAGGAAAAGGAAAC
Organism: Thermophis baileyi; assembly: GCA_003457575.1. Taxonomy (NCBI): domain Eukaryota; kingdom Metazoa; phylum Chordata; class Lepidosauria; order Squamata; family Dipsadidae; genus Thermophis; species Thermophis baileyi. The sequence continues at coordinate 3,153,721 of QLTV01004389.1, forward strand.
AGAACACTTATACAACATCTTGCAACAAAATGGATCCCATGTAAATTTATCAAAAAGCGCCTAACCATTCAACCCTCTATAGCACAACCAACAAAAGCTATGAAAAAGATAGCACTGCTATACATCAAAAACATATGAGAAACAACCAACAGACTATTGCAACCACATGGCATCATAGTAACACACCAACCAACTAAAGCCCTCCAAAATATTTTAAGTAAATCAAAAGACCCCGTAGCCAGAAGAACAGGAATCATCTACAATCTACAATGTAAGAACTGTAATACAGCCATTATGTAGGACAGACGGGTAGAAAACTAGCAGACTGCATCCATGCACACCAACTAGTAGTCAGAAGACATGATGAAAACTCCTTAACTGCACAACACAAGGACAGTCTTAAGCATAGTTTCAACTGGAAAACTATGAGCATCCTAGACCAAGCTAGCCCCCCCCACCCCCAATGCTAGAGAATTCCTGGAAGCCTGGTACTGAGACAAATCAGCCATTAGCAGGCACATAGAGATAAGCAACATTTACATATCAATCAAAAATGACAATCAAAAAGCTACAAAGGAAATAAAAGATCAAAAACACCTCACCAGCAAGGGATCACTCAGATAAGCAGGGATTAATAACAAAATTAATAGCAGACCAACAGTCAAGAGGTAACCAATTCCCCAATCAAGGGACTACCAACTCAGACAAACAATCAAACACTAAACAACAGCCACTTTTAGCACTGAAGATGTTGCTTGCCTGGGTAACAAAATGTCTGCAAAAAAACAACCAAGCATAGAGAGCACCAAGGACTCCTCATTTCAACCCTGAGCTATAAATGTTCTCTTCTTAGTATTAAAAACCTCCTATCTGTATCTTTTCATAATATTTCATAATACTATAAAGTAACAATTTCCCACTTACAGATTCAGATTCCTTAGTCATGAGAAGATCTCACGCAGAAATACATTACCTACTGAGATAATTCTTTATATCCAGATTGCTAAACTTAGTATTCATTCAGTGATGAGCATAACAGAATGAAATAATTCTCTATTCCAACTGACAAAAAAGCTCCTCAATAATGCTGATGTTACATTCAGCTCAAAAGAGGGAATATCTATTTTTATTTTTTTATTAAATGCAATTACATGCCATCATTGACAATAAATTTCTACAGAGGAATGTGCACCTTGGATGTGATGGATTGGGCTCCAAACAATAATAAAGGTATTATACCCTATTGTCCCCTTTCCTGGGAAGAGCCACTCTGATAATAGTGCCACCAGTCATTTTTTTCCTGGAGAAATCCCTTTCTGTCTTGGTTTACCCAGGAGGAGGAAAATAGCAACCTATTTACATCAGGAAGGGGGATATTCTAAACGCTTCCCACAAAACAAGTGTCTTAATTAGGTATAAAATTAGAACAAGGTTTATTGTAAAAGCTGCAAAAGAAAGGGAAAAAATGATTTCCAGAGAGGTTGATTTCAGTCATTATCCCTTCACTCATCCCTTATCTTTTCTATAATTCCCTATTCTTCTTCATGGATTTCTGTGGGTTGGGGTTTCCTTTCTTACCTAGCTTTTTCAACTAGCTATGAATATTCTCCTCCTTTTAAATAAAAACCCATCTGATGGGCTCTTCCATAACTGATTAACTCAGGCCCCCTATTTGGATTGACTAGTCAGCTCATTTTTCTCTGTGTACTTTTCCCTGCAAGTCTAGAACACAATAAATGTTGAACCAACCAATCTGACCTTCATGAAAAGAGAGTTCCATCTCAGGAGTGCTTCTAAGAGAAGAGACCACATCTTATATACATACCCACTAGGCTAAGATCTGATGAAGACTACAGATCATTTCAAAAGGGGCTGTATTCCAATTACACAGCATTAGCAATTGTACTGAATGAGATAAAGCCCATTCAAAGAAGTTCAGACACTGTCAGTTGAGCAAAAATTAGCTGATCTGTCGATCCAGGTAGTGGCCAGAGACAATTGAAGCCTCAGAAAAATCAGAGGCTGAGAACCAAACAAATGAGGTTTAGCTTGAGCTGAAGACAACCTCCATTTTCTTTCTGTCTCTTTTTCTTCTATCTCTCAGAAGAAGTGGAAGGATCTTTTCAAAATGGTTGAATTGAAAATCAGGTTAAAAAAAGAAAAAGAAATACCAGTCTGTAGAGATGTGTTACAAATCAGGGAATTATACTGCATGCTGGGGAATAATGAAAGTAGATCAGATTATTCTATTCTATTCTATTATTCTATTGTTTGACAGTGGTTTTCATTGCAGAACAGTGTCCCTGTGTGATTCTGACTGAAGGAACAGAAGCGGAAATCAATCTTTAAAGAAGTCATTCTTCATTTTTTATTTTTTTCTTTGTCTCTTTTCAATTTCTTCTTTAATCTGTATTATGTTAATGTACCATAACATATTCTTGAATTCTTAATGGATCGGTATGATTAACTTTAGCACACATTTTTCCTTCTCCAGTCAAGCTGGGCAGTAGGGGTGGATTGCGGTGGAGTGCAGAGCAGACCAAAAGGCAGAGATGGGGCGAAAGATAGGCTGGCGGGAAGGGAGTTGAAGCAGATGATGTAGCTGTAAATGCAGGTTGGGGGGGGGGCAAGCACCCACATTTTTATCACAAGGCCCTGAAACGTCTTTAACATCAAGGACTGTTTGAAACTATTTGTTCAGCACCATTGTAACTTCGAATGGTTGCAGAATGAGTGGTTGTTAAGTGAGGACTACATTCTTCCTCAACTTACTCAGTTCTGTGACACTGTAATCACTACTGACTTTTTTTAATGTAAAGAATAACAGTTGGGTACCTAGTCAAAATACTTTGTCTATAAGGCTGGATATCTTGAACTTTCTAAAAGCAACTGCAACTTGCTTTGTCAAGGAAGAGGACTTAGCAAGAAAGGAAAACAAGACAAGCTAGTCTGACTAGATGGATAGCAACAAGAGTGTTGCACTAAAAATAATGCTAATGACTGGAAGAGAAGCACAGCAAAAGCCCACTTAGAATCAAGCTAGATAATCCTTAAATGTTTACTAATGTACTGAAGATATTAATGGAACAGAGATAAAACTATATTAGAGCTAACTCATTTTAATTTTTAATGGAACAGAAAAAAACTCTCTATGCTTTAATGAAATATGGGAATAGCCTTAGGATCCAAGCTACCTGAATGTAGATATAATGAAGAATGAAATTTTATCATGGGCAATGACTTCAGATTTATCATTAATAATTAAGTTCAACATTGCTTCCCTCATAACTGAATATAAAGAATACCTACCTGCTTTTGAAGCCAAGATACAAATGATTCAACACTGAATGGTTGCACATAACTACTACCTTCTATAGTGAAAGGATGAAAAGGATATAATTTTTCAAGCCTTCCAGTGCATAATAAATTGGGTTTAACAATTAAATTAAAAAAAAAAAGGATCTGCAGGTTATTATTCTAATTTAACTGGTCCAAAGTAAGAGTATGATAATGAGTACAAAATATCAAGCAAGGATGAACAAATAACAACAAAGACTCAAATGCATTTAATGTTAATCAGTGATATCATAACAGGGACTAGCCTCTTTGGGCTCAGAGCTTCATCACAGAACATGGACAAGACTTAGGATAAACTTTAAATGATTAGCCTAGAAAATCACAGGAATTATACCTCAAAATAGTTCTACAGCTAATTCTATGCACCAGTTTGTTCTCAAGCCCATATAATAAAATTGTAATTACTTTACAACTTTGCATCAGATGAAGAAAAGCTGAGCTAATAGGCGAAGAGAAGTACCATTTTTTAAAATGCTGCCTTGTTATAAGACAGCAAACAATAATATTAAATACAACCTGATCAATCCTAGCAAAGGGTCAAAGAGATTTTCAGGCAACCTGGTGAACTCAATAGCTATTTTATTACCCTTCATATAAACTAGTGAACGCCTACCGAGGTTTGGCTTCAGTGGTGGGGCCTGGAGGTGCTCCTTCTCGGTTGTAGTGCTGGTCCTTTTGAATTAATTCTCAGTGGAAATCAGGTTAATTCCCATTTTAACTAACTAGAAGCAGGTTAAAACAGATCTCTTCTGGAGGGTGTCTGGATTGTGATGTTGTCTTGGCTGAAATTTACAGATTGGCTGCTTGGGGTTGTTTGTGCTTTATTCATTTATGTCTTTTTATTTTAAACTCAGAGTGGGTGTTTCATTTGTAATTGCACAATACCTGTGAACCACTGAGAGCCATTTAGGATTGTCTCGAGTTACAAAGTAATAGTAAAAACCGTATGGTGGAACAACTGGGGAGGATCAAGCTGCCCTGGATCATGGGAGAAATGTCACCCATATTCTGGATAATTCTGGATAATCATATGTTGGATAATTATCAAGAGATAGTAGACACATTCGATAATTAGTAAGATGGTAAATATGTCTTTAGAGCAGGGGTCCCCAAACTTGGCAACTTTAAGATTTGTGGACTTCAACTCCCAGAATAGCTGGCTGGAGAATTCTGGGAGTTGAAGTCCACAAGTCTTAAAGTTGCCAAGTTTGAAGACCTCTGGTTTAGAGGCACCAATTTAATATACGGTAATAATTACAAGAATGGTGTGTATGATTTTACAGCAGGATCTCCCAAAGGTTGATAGGACTATTCAAAGGGTTAATAAATGTCTGAGGGTCAAATGGGGGGCAGTAAATATCTGGGGATCAATAGGTGGTCAATAAATGACGGAAGGTTGATTGGGGTTAATTAATCTATTGGGTTTTCTGTAGAACTCCAAGCAAGCCCCTCATCCTGAAGGTGAGATGACGAATGGCAATCTAGTGTTACTCAGGGTTAGATGGTCAGCTGCCAGTGACAGCGGCTTTGAGTTGTCATTATTATCATAGTACTATTAAAGTAGTATTTATTATTTTCATATAATTGTTTGGGAGTTGATGAACAATCTGAAACTTCATGAAGGGATTGTTAGCTGAAAATTTTGAGAACCCCTACGTTCCAGTGACCAATACAGCTTAGATGGGAGTAACAGTGACTATGGGATGAAATGTTATGCCAGAATGGAAAGAAATATTTCTCTGGACCCAGAATTTCTTATGTTATTCATGGATGAGAGGTCTTGAATGAAATTGATTATTTCAATGCAATTTTTAGTTTTGTTTGGAGATGGAGATAACTTTCAATTGCCTGTCTGTACAGGAATTGGAGAGTTGTCCTAATCCACTCAGGGGTAAAATAGTCATCTATATTTTTCAATGATTCTATAGTTTTTCCAGGAGCTTCATTATGCTAATGACATGAGATTTAGTATAAATTCAAACCCCAAAGATCAGCTTTTACTTTTTCATATCTAAATAAATTGTTTGAGGAAATCTCTTAGACCTTTTAAGTGTGTGACTCCTGTGAAATAGTTACCATTCTGAATCAATGTTTCACCAGATGAAAGTCAGCAAATTAAAATTTAATCAAAACAAAAGTGTCTGATTAGGAGAGGCCCCATCTGGGGACAAGGATTTATCTCATTTTAGATGAAACAGCTTTTCCTTGAAACAAAATTGTGTGAAATCCTGGATTTCCAGGTAGCTATGATCAGGAAAAGTTTTATGCAGCATATATTGATTATATGCTAGTTGGATATTTTAGAAATATCCAGACATGGCAGTAAGAATCTTGGTAAGTGTGCATCCCTGGAAGCACCCAAGAACAATTCTCCTGTAGCTGTATTGCCCTCCATTTTATTTTCAGGTTCTTTTTATCATCTTAAATGTTCTCTTTTTCCATGACAGCATTTTCACACAGCACAATTTTCCCTTTACTCCCACACCAAATCCCACACAAACCAGTCTGAAGCTGACCTTCAATTGTTTCAATTCTGCTGTTCTTGAAACTGTGAAACAGTTAGGGAACAGCTAATGAGCCACTTTTCTTTCTAGCTGACCAATAAGATGGGTCTCAAATAGCATCTCTCTCTGAGCCGGCAGCCACAGCTACTAAGTAAGAAACATTACGTATTCTCCATCATACATAAAAATACTAAATGGCTTATTGTGCTCTGCTTCAGTTTTTCAATCTGTGTTGTAAAGTATCTGTCTGACCATTTGTAAAAGGAAAAAAAGAGCAACTGTAATGAGGAAACCATTCTGTGATGAAGATAATATTTCTTTTACTTTTAATAAAAGTCTACTAGCAATGCTGCTGAAAGAATACATGGCACCATTTTTGCAGCTTTTCACAATAGTTGTAAACATAGTTATAGGCTGCAGTATAAGGCCTTTTATGTGGCTCTGGAAGTGGGCAAAGGTAAAGGAGTATCAGTTTGCTTACTTGAGCCTAGAGACTAAGTGAAGGAAATGTCTGTATGCGGTATATATATCTCAACATGGAAAATCATGCTGAACAATTGAATTTGTAAATTGTGGAACAGACTAGAAGAAATGTGATAGGATTACAACACTACTTATATAAGCAAGAAAATCAAGTTTCATTAGCAAGGTTTTTTTGAAGTCCTTTGCTAGGACAGTTAGCTTGCAGTAGGCACTGAATAAGAGCTTACTTGTGCTCAGGAATTGGAAGGTATGATGAAACAAGAGCAAAGTCAATTTAAAAATAGCTTAGCAGCGCCGATATTGAAAAGAAAATCTAATTTTATTTGGTTTTAGAAAACTAGTATAGCACCGAAACAAAAATAAATTCAACTTTCAAACTAGCATCAAAGACATGGACAGATCCAAAGTCAATCTGGAAGTGCACAAGGAATAAATGCCATGAGCGTCTCTATTCTTTAAGATGTTATAGAGACAATAAGATTTTAAGGATAGAGGAGACAAGTCTGTGTATTTACTCATTTGGTAGCACTGAGATAGCACTATGGAGACTGAGGATAACTTAATTTTTTTTTCCAGTTAAGAGGAATGGAAAACAATACTGTACATTAAAATAATGAAAGAAAAGAGAACAATCAAGTACAATAAATTTTGCACCAGAGGGATAAACAATCATCACACATGCTACAGCAGAAGGCCTCTATCCTCACCCCTTTGAAACACCCAGGTCTTAAGAACATAAGGACACAAGCAGGGCTCTGTTGGACCAAACCTCTGGCCCATTTAGTCCACAAGTCTGTTCTCACAATAGCAAACCAACTGCACAAGAAAGCTTGCTAGTTTCCCAGAAGATGGCCTTCAGAGGCAGCCACACCACCATCCAGTAGCCACTGATTCCTGTGACATCTGTGAATTGATCCAATCTTTTTTTGAAGCTAGTCAAGCTGGTACCCAGCATATCTTGTGGAAGCAAATTCCAAAGTTTATTTATACATGATGTAAAAAAAAAATCCTTTTGTCTATCCTGATTCTTCCAGTATTGAATGATCCTTATTTCTAGTATTTTAGAAAGGGAAAAGTTTCTCCTTGTCTATTTTATCCACACTTTGCATAATTTTGCACATCTCAATTAGGTTCCTTCTCGTTTCCCTTTCTAGACTAAAAAGCCCCAAGTATCACAACCTTTCCTCATAAGGAAGCTGCTCCAGCCCTTTATTTTAGTTGCCTTCCTCTGAACTTGCCCTAGCTTTACTACATCTTGTTCTAAAGTACTGCAATCAGATCTGCATACAATCTTCCAGATGCAGTTGCATCAATGATTTACTGTACATAAAGCCATTAAGATATTGGCACTTTTTACTATACCATTTATTAAAACCTAACATGCTGTTGGCCCCCTTTACAGCAGATACACATTGTCTTGATAGCTTTTTAGAATATTAACAAGTCAAAGCTATTCTAATCTCAAATTGGAAGCAGAGGGATGTCTGAAAAGGCTCATCCCCAGGATTCCTACAAATCGCATTCACTGAAAGAAGGGTTCTGATTAGAGCCTATTCTTCCTGATCTTATGAATGAGAAGAAACCAGTGGGAGCCGGAGACCCAAAAAAATATTCAGGCCCCAAGCTATGTCGGGATTTAAGGTATATATGCTAGGCAGCATCTTGAATTTCATCTGAAACTAACTGGTAACCAGTACAGCTCCTAAAGCAAAGATGTTACATGAGGATGCTTAGTGGTAGCTGCTGTTATTGTGCTACCGTATTCTGGACCATTTGAAGTTTCTGTGTGATCTTCAAATGCAGCTCCATGTAGAGTGCATTATAGTATTCCAAATAAGAAGTGACACAAGATGGGAATGATCATAAATAAGGCTTTCATGTCCAGATAAGGTCTTAACTGATGTAGCAACCATGTCTGATTCTTGAGCTTGCTAAGGGCCTTTTCTTTATTGTAAAACTGCCATATTCAGAATCTTGCCTATTCTCTTTGAAACGGTGCAAACTCTTTTTGTCAAATCTCCGTTTCGGACTCCAAACGGATTCTCAGTTTTTCTACCACAACCACCTATAAAGAAAAATGAATACATATAGCCCTCCCTGCACTATGAATAAATCTAATGATTTCACTGGGGTTACACCTTAATATACCAGTAGTTTTAACAATTAAACATCTCATAGTTGAATATGTTTTACATGGGGCTGACTCTGAAAACTAGTCAGATGCTATAGCTGGTCCAAAATGTATCATCTTCTAAACAACCTTCCCTAAAAATAAAATATTTGAGATTGAACAATAATTCTGTAACATTGCTGGGCTAAGCAATGGCTTTTTTAAAAGGAAGAAGCACACTATTATCACTTTCAGGGTTGGAGGTAGCCACACACCCCAAAAATGCATTAAACCCTGGTATGACCCAATCCCGTTACCTCACTTTCACCAACTACAAAGACCAAGATCCAGACTATAGGTGGCTATAACTGTTATCACATGGACCCTGTCCACTTTTTCAGAATCAACATTTTCAAACTCATCTCTGATAATATTACACTGAGGCATCTCCATAGGACTAGTTTAGCTGGCATCCAGCTCCAAGTGAATCTGAATGATTTAAGACAGTTAGGACATTTATAATAAATGACTGACTGATTGAACTATCTCTAGGTCTATGCTAATATTAGCATTTTCTTTCCTACAAATTTAAACTGGCTTCCCCTTTATTAATTTTCTACAATATGGTAATATTTTGGCAATGATACTGTACTTTTAAAAAGCTTCTTTCATTGCTTAGAATATTTTGTAGCTTCTATTGCCACTTAAAATATATGACAATATTTAATTGGTAGTTCATTTATGCTGCTCTAAATTCCCTAACTTCCCTTTTATGCTGCTCTTTCACTATACCATATTTTTTTCTAAATAAATCATACCAAACAATACCATACTGCCATATCGCTACTTGCTAGTTCTGTTCATCAAACAGAAAATATACCAATAGAAATCATATTATAATATCCCCTCAGTTTCCTCTGGTAGAATAAATTCTTCCAGATTCTTCTAACAGGCTGGGGGGGGGGGGGAGGGGAATTACATAAAATATTTCCAACTGTAAAACTGCAGGGGACAATACAGGAAATAAAAATGTGCAACTATTTCAACTGACTTTTTATAAGCAATGGATGATGGACTGGGAATCAATAAGAAATCACATTTATCAGTTTGAAACTATCAGTCCACTTGCTCCCTTTGCTCAGAATAAGTATTTATCAATACAGGTAGTCCTGGACTTTCAACTGATTGCTTAGCAACTATTCAAAGTTTTGAGGGATCTCCCCAGAGCTACTTACAAGCCAGTTCCGATGGCCACCACCTTTTATGGTCATGTGATCATATTTTGGGAGCTGTGCAGCCAGCTTGCATTTACAACTGTTTGCCATGTCACACAGTAATGTGACCGTGTTTTATGATGCTTTTTTGCCAGAAACTAGTGTCTACTTCTGATTTCTGGCAAAAAGTGGCCATTGGATACAATGGATTTGCTTAATGACTGTGGCATTTATTTAACAATCACAATGTTTGCTTTGCCACTGCAAAAACGATCATAAAATCAGGTGCAATCACATGGTGACCCGCATAAAAACTGCCATGACTTATGACCGTAATTCTGGGTTCAATTATGGTTGTAAGTCAAGGACTACCTGTATATTAAATTCTATATAACAGCATAGTAAAATGCTACAAAATAATATGACACCAACCCTTTAGTTTCTATGGAGATTGTCAGTCATCCAGGTCATGGTTGTCCCAAAGGTGCTTTTTTTCAAAAGGCAACTGAAAAAAAAGCACCTTTGGGACAACCCTTTAGTTTTTTTGTTTTTGTTTTTAACTTTGCATCTAACTGTTATGGGCCAAATCCAGATTTACACCAAAGAAAATTAATTTTGTTATGTCATTCTTTTGCCCTCAAAGAAGGCAGCAGATAGCCAATTTTGGAATCTATTAACAGGCTCAACCATAACTCGCATTTGGATGGAGGCTCAGCTGGGAATTCCAAAGCTATTGCTAGTCTGGCAAGGTGTAGAAACATTGCAGATGACAGTGGCAAATCACTTCCCTAAGACTACCAAGAAAACTGCACAGATATAAACAACAGAGCTAAACTAGATTGAAGATTGCCATTATTTTTTTTAGACCACCCATTAGGATGCACCAAAGTCACAAGGAAGCATTGGGAAGGGGTGGGGATTTATGTAGTGGATTTTTAATGTTGTAAGCCACCTGGAGTCACCTGTGAGTTGGGCAGCCATATAAATTTGTATAATAAATAAAACATAGATAGAATCTGGGCTACAAAGCTTAATTAAAAGATGGGAGGTGTCGATTAAGGCTGCCTTCTGAAATAATGAGATTTAACTGAGAGCAGAACAAAAGAAAGAAACAGGGGCTAGACAATTATCTGGCAGGGATGATGCTGTTATAAGAGGGGAAGTGGAGGAAAGGGTTAAACAGATTTGCTGAGAAAACTTCCCAGGTACCTTTCAACTCTAAATATTGATGGTAAAGTTCACTAAAGAGTCCGTTCTATGGAAAAGCCTGGGCTCAAAGGCCAGCAGTTTTTCTCCTTGAAGCTGATGGTATAATACCCTAATCTGCTTTGTTGCTGAGAATTTAATCCCACAGATTTAGGGCAGCATCTGTCCCTCCTTCCCAAGTCAGAGCATTCTATGATAAACAAATAAATTTATACAGCATGAGCCAACAGCCAAGAAGATAAATGTATAGGTAGCTTGACAAAATGACATATGTACTGTAGCAAACTAGGTAATTTTTAAAAGTTGCTTCTAAAACTGATAGGGAATCAGCAACCGTTACGTAATTAATCGGCAGACTCCTACTTCTTTGCATCATAAGATTGTGAAAAAGACTCAAAAGGTTTCTGCCCTAATGTATGTATAGATATATTGGTTCTGAAAAATTAGTTCATATGACAGAATTCTTATCAATTGCCACCCGCATATAGCTTGCTAAAGAGGGCTTGATGAACCTTCTGCTTGGCAAAAATCAGTTTAAGCAGCTATCAAAAGTGTGACATAGTATGAGAGTTGGATCAGAACCCAAAAAACCTGTCCAATATGTCACTACATTAGCAATGGGGATGAAACACTCCTCCCCATATATTTTAAATTCTCCCCAGGATCAAACTATCTATAAGGCAAACGCCAATTCAATTCCATCTTTATTTTGTTATGGGTCAGTGGGAGGCAGAAAGTAAAACAGAAGCAATGTCAGAAACTAAGTAGCAATAGCAATAGCAATAGCACTTAGACTTATATACCGCTTCATAGTGCTTTACAGCCCTCTCTAAGCGGTTTACAGAGTCAGCATATTGCCCCCCAACAATCTGGGTCCTCATTTTACCCACCTCGGAAGGATGGAAGGCTGAGTCAACCTTGAGCCGGTGAGATTTGAACCGCCGAACTGCAGCTAGCAGTCAGCTTAAGTAGCCTGCAGTGCTGCACTCTAACCACTGCGCCACCTCGGCTCTTAAAGTATATTTAGTTTCTACAATATTTAGATATTGTAGTAATATATACTCTGAATATGTGTGATCAAAGTGCTTTGTACACCTCTCATTGAGGTACCGAAGTATCCCTGGAGTATCATTCTAAATCAGGGGTGTCAAACTCAAGGCCCGGGGGCCGGATCCAGCCTGTGGGGTGCTTAGATCTGGCCCGTAGAGCCACCCTGGAAACAGCGAAGGACCGGCCCGCAGTACCTCTGCCAGCGAAAACGGAGCTCGTGAGGACTGTACACGGCCCTCCCGAGCTCTGTTTTTGCTGGCAGAGTGTTGCAGGAGGCCGTTGCAGCCGAAAACGGAGCTCGGGAGCCCATTTTCACTGGCAGAGTGCTCAGGCCACCACAGGTGCTCCCGACACGAGTGACGTCGAGCTGGCCATGCCCACCCTGGCCACGCCCATCCCGGCCCCCGAGGTCAAACAGAACCCTGATGCGGACCTCAATGAAATCGAGTTTGACATCCCTGTTCTAAATAGAAAAGAGACAGGAAAGGACCACAGAAACTTCCATCTGGATAAGTGAGATAAACAGCAAAATTTGATAGGAGTACCACATGTAATCATCAATCATGTTGTATTCTTTTTTTAAAAAAATCAAACAAAGATGGAACTTAAAATACACCAAGAATCGGGGTGCAAAATAAAAAAAAATCTATTATTTTATCCACCATTCAAAAGAGAACTCCACATCTATTTAATGATAAAGCCTTCAACCATAGAAAAATAAAAGAAAATGAAGAAAAATAAGAAATGATAATGGCACCTAACCTTCCAAAAACATTAATTACTGTCTAAACTAACTGTGGCCGTTAGTGAAATAACTTTTGGGAAGAGGAGAACAAAGGCACTGTTTGGGTGAGCTGTATACCAATAATAACTGAAATAAGTTTGCACTGATTACTAATACATGTGAGAAAATTCATTTGCCAACCTTGGCATTCAACTTCTTTAGAATGCTGACAAGTACAGGTAGTCCTTAGTTTATGAGGACTTAGTGACTGAAGTTACCAAAGTTATCACTTAGCAATCTGTTATTATGCCTGACCCCAAAAAAGGGGACTTGTTGTGGCCCGCCAGCTGCCAGCAGGAGGAGGTTGGGGAGGAACTTGGGCCAGTCCTGGAGTCTGGGGAAGGCTCTGATGGAAGCGGGGAAGAGGAACAGCTGGGGCTTGTTATGCGCAGAGCTGTCAGGAGTGGAGAACAATTGAGGACCAAGGGCCGACTCAGGAAGAAAGGCACACGGGGATGCTGAATGGCCCCTCCCTGGCTGGGGAATATATAGAAGCAAAAGGGGAGGGGTGTTTGCAGGAGACAATTAGTTCGCTTATTATTGTGAAGATTTGCTTATCTGAGTTTGTGCCTCACAGAGACTCCTTGCCAGGTATTTCATTTTACAGCAGCGACTGGAAGCTCACCGCCTGGCAACTATCCAAGGACTGATAAGGTCTGTTTTTGCAATTAAACCTTGAAAGGCTTCTTGCGGGGACTTTTCTGGATGTGAATGCCAGGAATTCACATTAACCAAATAAAAGGGGTTTTTTTCAGGACAAGGAGTCTGTTTCGTGATTCTGTTAAACCTGGGTCAGAACAGGACTTATGACCAGGATCTGAAGTTCCAACAGTCAGACTCTTACCACAGTCATGTGACCAAACTCTGGACACTTGGCAGCACGACTGCATTTATGGCTGTTTGCAACTGGGGAAAGAAAGGTTGCAAAATGGGGCAAAACTCACTTAACAACTGTCTCAGCTTAGCAACAAAAAATTTAGCCTCAATTGTGGTAGTAAATCGAGGACGTATATAAGGAGTTACGGTATTTATAGAAATTTGTAACATTTTTGCAATTCCTTCTTGTTGTAAAGCCATCAAAAAGTTGGTTTTCAATTGATTATATGGCTGCATTGAATAAAACGTTTGTGAGCTATTTCAAAAATACCCTCTGGATTAAAAAAAATTTATCAATTAATCTAAGAGCACTGTTCAATTTTATATGCAAGCAATATAATAAAAATATACGCAAGTGATACAGTTGGTTCAAAATGCAAACACTGCCAAAAACACTACTATGATAAACTCTAACCAATAAAGTCAAGATAATAGTGAAAGTAAGTTAATAGTGAAAGTAAGTTTTCTAAGCTAAAGGTTTAATCTTTTAATACCAGACCTTTTTTTAAAAAAAAAAACAAACTGCGGACTTGGGCCTTTATAATGGAGTGAAACTCATTAAAAAAACTTACATTGTAATGCATAAATGGAAAGTTTATCACTATGGTTTGGCAGTGACATCATTACACAGCTGAAGTCACAAAGAAGCTATATGAACATATGTCTAATTTTTTGTAAGTAACAGTAAGTTTAGATATAAATATTACTATGGAGTTTTGAAGCCTATTTGCACGCAGTATAACTGAAATTAAAAAGATATACTGGAACAATCCATAAAACTTAATGGAGTTTTATTTCAATTACATATACACTGGTTTAATATACAAACATCACCAAAAGGTAGATATTACACGTTTTTAACTCCCACTTATATCCTGCTTCATTCCATAGATCTATTCTTGGAAACTACAATTGATTTCTATTTAGAACTTGTGTTGGGGACAAAATTAATTCTGACCATTCATTTTGAGTTTAATGTAAAGGGGTTTATTTGACAAAAATATAATTTATATTATGAAATGATAGATTTATCAATATTAATATTTTAATGGGTTATTTTACACATAATATAAAAGAATAACTAGAAAACATACAGTTTTCATTATGCTATAATCATTCCCAATTGACCAATTCTTGAAATTTTGACTATTTTAACTAGCCAACTCCATCATCTGAATAGTCTGCTAATTTGAATATTCAATCCCTGAGCCAACAACTTTCTAGATTGTCTAGCCAGCCTAACCATGAAAGCTAAAATTAAACAACTATCAATACAGATTTCTTCTAAATGGATACCCCATAGGAAGAATTTGTGTCTTGATAAATCAACCTCACGTGTATGACAAATGTAAATAATTTGTTTAGACTTTTATCCTGCCTTTTTTTCATATACAACTCAAGGCAGTGAACACTCCTTCCTATTTTCTCCACAGCATCCTGTGAAGTGATTTGGGCTGAAAAACACTGGCCCAAAGTCACCCAGCAGGTTTTTCATGCCTAAGGCAAGATTAGAACTCACAATCTATTGGTTTCTATGCCAACACCTTAACCACTATATCAATCTTTGTTAATGTATGCTCCAATGAATTTTTGTGAATTCTTATCAATGTATATTCTAGTAAAACCAGATCAAATGCACATGGCATTAATCTTCGCCATTTATGTTTTCTTCGTATCTTCCCTCCCTCATTTGTTTATCCTTCATTCTTTTCATCTAAAGCAGTGATGGCGAACCTTTTTTTGCTCGGGTGCCAAAAGGGCGTGCGTGTGCATGCCCACACCCATAATGCAATGCCCTCCCCCCCCGTGCATGCACGCACAACCCCCCGCGCATGTGCACAGGGCTCACTGAAGCCTCCGGAGCCTGTGGATGGCGAAAAACGGACCCAACGGCCCAACCGGAAGTTCGGAAACAAACTTCCGGTTGGGCCGTTGGGTGTGTTTTTCGCCATCCACAGGCTCAGGAGGCTTTCCTGAAGCCTGGGGAAGGCAAAAACGACCTCCCCCCGCCCAGTTTTCGGAAGGCCGAAAATCAGCTGGCCAGTGCGCACATGCGCACTGGAGCTGACATAGGGCAAGCCCTCGCGTTCCCTCAGATATGGCTCCACGTGCCACCTGTGGCACGCGTGCCATAGGTTCGCCATCACGGATCTAAAGTTTTATTTGACTATTCAATGTGTTGTGTGCCTTGCTCAAAAACAGCAGTCCACATTCTTTTTCCTTTATTTTGTCTCTTTCTTGCTTCTTCTGTACACCTTAAGAAAGAGTGAAGATTTTTCTTCAGGTTTGCACATCTTTCCCGATCTCCCTTAAATATCGAAAACCTTTTTACTATTTAATGAGAAGTGACAGTACAGGTCATATCATCTATAGTACCAACTATCTTGAATGGGAAACTCTTATGATGCCACATATTTTACCTCTCTGGGTTATACTGTGAAATTCATCCGTTTTTTATCTGACACAAAATTATGGGGCTAAGGCCTTGAAAATGGAAAGTACATACGATTATTTCACATATTGAATTTGACTTGGAGGCAACAGTTAGCAATTCTGACAATAAAATCACATGGGGGTCATGTAAATCACCTTTTGCAAGCTTCTGACAAGCAAAGTCAATGGAAAGGGGCGTTGGTCTTACCTGATACACTCCTTCTCGGTGTGCTGAGAGAGAATCCAAAAGCATGGGTTAACTCCGCCCTTTTGCCCTGAGAGACTAAATCCTTTTTACAACTTCGTAACCACGCCTCTTGACTGTGTGCCAGTTTTGATGAAGGCGTAGCTGTTGTCTTGATGCGTTACTGATCTTGTCATCCACTCCTGGACTCTGGACCAGACGGTCGCCAGGGTGGGGTTGGATTCTCTCTCAGCACACCGAGAAGGAGCGTATCAGGTAAGACCAACGCCCCTTCTCCAGTGTGCTGAGCCGAGAATCCAAAAGTATGGGACATACCAAAGCCAGTTTGTCTTAAGGGTGGGTCGTAGTCTGGTCCCGAGTCTCCAAGTCTGAGTGTACTTTTTGGAGAACCCGTCTGCCGAAGGCCGCTTCAGCCGAAGCGAACGTGTCCAGTTTGTAGTGTCTGATGAATGGCGACGGTGAGGACCAAATCTCTGCCCTACAGACTTCGAGAGAGGCCTGTGTCGCCCATGCCGCCGTACTGGCTGCGCTCCTGGTAGAGTGAGCTGTCACTTGCCGGGGCAACGGAAGAGCATGAATCTCGTAAGCTTTGGCGATGCATGCCCTTATCCACCTTATCGACCCACTGTCGTTGCCGTGACCTTGTTACCCAGCGTGGAAGGCTGGAATGACATGAACAGGGACTCTGTTTTCCTGAACGGAGCTGTTCTTTTAATGTAGACGCGGAGGGCCCTCCTGACGTCCAACGTATGCCACTACTTTTCCAGGGCATGAGTTGGGCCCGGACAGAAGTCTGGCAAAATGATTTCCTGTGCCCTGTGGAACAAGGAATTAACCTTGGGAAGAAAGGAGGGAACCAGCCGCAGAACTACCCTGTTTGAATGTAATACACACAAGTCCTCCCTGATGGAGAGAAGCTGTTTCTCTGCCCAAAGACCCAGTTTCTCTGCCTCTCGCCTGAGAGATCTGGAATGGGTGCCCCCTTGGCAATTGATGTGTGCCTTGGTGGCTACGTTGTCCGTCATAATGAGGACATGATGGCCAGAGATCTTGTCCTGGAACGACATGAGAGCCAGATGTACTGCTCTGAGTTCCAGCCAGTTGATATTGTTCCTCAGATCTTCCTGTGACCACTGTCCTTGTGCGATCTGTGATTTAAAGTGAGCACCCCAGCCAAAGAGGCTGGCGTCCGTGGTGATAGTCAGGCAGCTGGGCTCCTTGAAGCCACCTCCCATTGTCATGGCCCGGGACCTCCACCACTGTAGGGACTGGAGTACCTTGTGTGGAACCCGGACCTTGGTGGGAGAGTCGCTCTTGCCGGACATTTGGTAGGGTAGAAGGAACCACTGCAAGGTCCTGGCATGAAGACGCGCCCAGGGAATGATTGCGATGCAAGATACATCTTGCCCAGGAGTTGTGAGAGTAAGGCCAATGGAACTGACTGGATCATTCGGATCTGGTTTGCCAATTCCTTTATGCTGTTCTGACGCTCCTGTGATAGGTAGACCTCGCATAGCGAGGTGTCTATGAACGCCCCCAGGTGATACAGCCGGGTAGAAGGAGTCAGGTGACTCTTCTCGTAATTGATGGAAAATCCGTGATCCTGTAGGACTTGGATTATGATCTGTAGTTCCTCTGCTGCCCGAAGGTGAGAGGAGCACTGGATTAAAATGTTGTCCAGGTAACACTGGACACGGATTGGGATTGCCCTGAGCTGCCAGAACCGCCAGGATTTTGGTGAAAACCCTGGGTGCTGAAGACAGACCGAATGGCAGCGCTCTGTATTGATAGTGCCGTCCCGTGTAGGAGAAACAGAGGAACCGGCGATGGGCAGGTAGGATAGGCACGTGGAGGTACGCCTCCGTCAGATCTATGGATGTTAAGAAGTCGCCTTCCCGGATGCTCTCCAGTATGGATTGGAGAGACTGCATCTTGAATTTCTTGTAGATCAGATGGTTGTTTAGCCTTTTTAGATCCAAAATTGCTCTCCAACCCCACCCCACCCCCGAGGACTTTGGGACTACGAATAGTATTGAACAGAATCCCTGCCCCTGCTGATCCACCGGAACCGGCTGGATAGCCTGAATGTCCAATAGGTGTTGGATTGGGGCTTCCATGAGACCCCTTTTTGTGTTGTTCCTTGATATGGGGCAATGTATGAAGAATCTCGGGGGTGTGAAGAGAAATTCGAGCGTGAGGCCTAGTCTCACTGTGTTTAGGACCCAGGTGTCTGTCGTGGTCGCCTCCCATTGATTTGTGAATAGCCCTAGGCGGCCACCAATGGGAGGGTTGGACCTGAGGTCACTTGTAGCGTCGGAAGGGTCGACCTCCAGAGCCATGAAATGGTTTCCTGTTCTGGAATTGTTGTCTGTTTCTGTCTCGGAATCCGGTTCTATCTGTCTGGTGCTCAGCTCTGTTGGAGTACGTCCTCTGGGAGTAGCCCAATCTTGTGTCTGCTGGCCGAAAGGAAGGCCTGCAAAAATAAGGCGAAGGGCGTCGTTCCCTTCGCCTGTGTAGGGATGGCAGGATCTTCCTCCTGTCATTGGTTTCCACCAAGATGGGTTCCATGACCTCTCCGAACAGCTTGCCACCCTTGAAGGGTACAGAAGTTAGCCTCCATTTGTATTTTGTGTCTGTCTGCCAGTGGCGAAGCCACAGCAGATGACGAGCCGTTACCAACGATGCGATGGGCCTGGCAGCGAATTTGGCTGCGTCTAGGGGGCATCCGCTGAAAGTTCCGTCGCCGCTATCAACTTGTTGATGTCCTGCTGGAGGCGCTGATCATTGGTTGCAGCTAGTTTGCATCTGGCAAAGCCAGAGTAAGGAGACTCTATTGAAAAAGGAAGCGGTAGTTGTTGCCCTTACTGCCCAGGCCGCCGCCTTGTGGTGGCGCAGTGGTTAGAGTGCAGCACTGCAGGCTACTTCAGCTGACTGCTAGCTGCAGTTCGGCGGTTCAAATCTCACCAGCTCAAGGTTGTCTCAGCCTTCCATCCTGCTGAGGTGGGTAAATGAGGACCCAGATTGTTGGGGGCAATATGCTGACTCTGTGAACCGCTTACAGAGAGCTGTAAAGCACTATGAAGCGGTATATAAGTCTATAGAGCCGAGGTGGCGCAGTGGTTAGAGTGCAGTACTGCAGGCTACTTCAGCTGACTGTTCAGCAGTTCAGCGGTTCAAATCTCACCGGCTCAAGGTTGACTCAGCCTTCCATCCTTCTGAGGTGGGTAAAATGAGGACCCAGATTGTTGGGGGCAATATGCTGACTCTGTGAACCGCTTAGAGAGTGCTGTAAAGCACTGTAAAGCGGTATATAAGTCTAAGTGCTATTGCTATTGCTAAGTGCTATTGCTATTGCTATTGTGAGCTCTGCGAAGGGTCAACTCAGCCCTTTTATCCTCAGAGCATCTGTCGTGTCCTGGGATAGGAGAGTAGAGGATGTTAAGGCTGCCACGGGCCCATCTACCGTTGGTAATTGTAGCTCCTCAGCGAATTCTGGAGCTACATTATAAAGTCTGTCATTCCCACTTGGATTGAGGTAGGTTCCTGGGTGCTCCCACTGTCTCCGGACCACGTCTCGGAACAATTGGGGTGAAGGGATCTCCTCACTCTCCGCTGTTGGCTCTGTAAAGAGGAGCTCATTTGGGTCTCGTAACCCCAATGCTGGTTCTGATGTACATGGCTCAGCCCCCATGTGGGCTCTGGTCTTGGCTTTAAACAGGAGATTTAAAGAGGGCTGTGCGAAAAAGCCCTGTAAAGGCTGGAGGGTCGGGTGCTAACCCTTCATCCTCCGAGAGTATTAGTTCTCTCTGGTCCTCTTCTCCTGAAAGCCAATCCCTACTTTGAAGGGATGAATTGGGAAAGTGAGGTTCCCTAAGGTTCGCCAGGTCTTCCTGGTTCTGTGAATTCAGGAATTGCCTATGCTCTGGGGATGAGTCTGAGGCTACAGCATTAGGCTGGTTTCCTTGCTGTAAAGTTGCCACAATACCCTGCGTTAAGGAAAGCAGCAATTTCATTTGCTTGGAAATTTCTGTTCCTTGATTTTCCCCTGGGCGGAGCCCCGCCACTGTGGGGTAAATGTAGCCTCTGGTACAGTTTGACTTTTGTTTAAATTAGGCTTCCAAAGAGCCTCTGCAGGTAGTCTATTTAATTGTGGTGCAAAGGGATCCTCATTGCTTTCCTCTATAGAAGGCAGCTGTGGAGATAATTCTCTGGCGCCCCCTGGTGACTTAATCTTGGAGCTCTGAGGCTCCTGTCTTTGTCGCTCGGCTTGCCTCTCAGCCTTGGATATTTCCCTCTCCAAGGCTCTTTGGTGTCTGCAGGCATCCTTTTCCTCAGCTTTACAGGCTTTTCTGGGATGCAATGCTTTTGCCCTTATTCGGGCAGCTGCTCTTCTGCTGCCCGCTCCTATTGCTGAGGGGCCTTTCTTGTTAATACAGGGCTGTATTGGTGCCCTCCCTTCTTCCCCACTCACGTGAGCCGCCTCGTGGCTCGAGGAAGCAGTAACCTCCATCCTTTGTTTCTCCTGCTGTGATGGAGATTTTCCGGCTCCCTGCTGTGAGGGCGTCAGGAAGTCTGCTGCTGAAAAGCGCGCCAAAGGCCAGTTCCTTTAAGTGAGGGGAAGATGGCAGGTGCGCTGGGGGAAACAAAAGCGCCACTCACGCTGCTCTCTCGGCTGTGCTGGTCTTGGAGCTTAATCCAATTGCTCTAACGGTATATGCCAGTTCTAGAGCTTGATCGTTGCGGTGGCTTTGCCGATCAAACGGGGAGCCAACCAAATCGTTGCGGGGGCTGTGCCGATCAAACAGGGAGCCCCCAGAGCGTTGCAGCGGCTGTGATGGTTAGACCGGGTAGCCAGCTGTATTGGGGTGGTTTTGCCTTAATAGTGCGGCCAGCTGCGGTGGCGGTATCACTCGCTTTAAATAGCACGCCGTTCGCTGAAAACCAGCTGACGGGAATCGTTCCTTCCCCCCAAGACAATGCCTAAAGTGGCAGTAATACTCGCCCGCCTCCGCGCTGCTCCGCTGGGCTGAATCGGCTGAGCTGATCGCCGAAAGCCACGCTGTTCCCCAAGTCACGGCTGATTAATTTTAAATCCTTGCCGCTTTCACGGCAAACAGTTGATTGCTGTGGCGCTCTATTTCTCACCCATATCTCCGTCGCTGAATTGCTGAGAATCCAAAGCATCAACTCTGCTCTGAAGAGCTCTTCCTAAATGCGTCTCTTTTGAGCTTTAGACTAAATCGAAACTGGGACACAGTCAAGAGAGGCGTGGTTATGAAGTTGTAAAAAGGATTCAGTCTCTCAGGGTAGAAGGGTGGAGTTAACCCATGCTTTTGGATTCTCGGCTCAGCACACCGGAGAAAGCCAGATTCACTTAACAACCATGTTAAGTGAATCAGCAAGAAAGGTGTAAAATGGGGAAAAATTCACTTAACAAATGTTTCACTTAGCAACAGAAATTTTGGCAATTGTAGTCTTAAGTTGAGGACTAACTGCATAATCTTCCCTACCCCATGAATAAAACGCATGATTTCACTGGGGTCAGTGTTGTCTCCTAATATACTATGTACTATATTTTAACTATAGCTTCATGTTTGAATATGCGGGTTGACCCTGAAAACTGGTCCAGAGAGCGGCAGTGCAAACAGGGTGCCTATGTAACATTGTTGCACAAGGAGCACTGGTTACCATTTGGCTTCTGCGTGCATTTCAGGGTATTGGTAGTTATCCATTAAAGCTCCTTACAGTACAATAAATAATTAAACTATACACAGCTGCCCAATATTTATATTTGTCCTGTAAGACTGGACAGGGAATGGGATGCTTGAGTTCCATCAATTAAGCAATGTCATCGTATGGGCCTCAGGAGGCATGCTTTTTCTGTTGTTACTTGCCCTTTAGAACAGTATTTTCCCTGAGATCTGTACAGCCCTGTTTCTGCTGGCTTTTAGGAAGACAATTAAGACCTGGTTCTTCCACAGCCTCCTTGCAAATCATTTGAGTATGCGGGGTGTTTGGGATTGATTGGTTTTCCTTTTCAGCACTGTCACCTTTTAAAATGTAATATTTGATTTTAATTGCTTTTAACTTTGTAAGCTGCCCAGAATTGTTTGGCAAGTGGTTGGCCTTAGAAATGTATTAAATCAAATAAAATGATAGAGCTGTTTTAACAGCTTTAAAAATAAAATAGATAAAAATGATGAACTACACTAACATGTATACTTCTACAGACACCCCAGAAACAATGGACATTAGAAACCATGCCAAGAAAATGCCGGAGACAAATAAATACTTTTGAGAGAATCCATACCTGATTTTTGAGGTCAGCGCTAACTGATTATCAGCATAAGCTTTTGTGAGCTACAGTTCATCAGATACAGTGTGGCTAGATTGATGTAGGATTTAAATTGGGGAGAGATGGGGGGGAATTGTGGGAGGGGAAGAAGAGCTAGGTTAGCTACATGTGAAAAAGATTAGTTTATCAATTAACAATTATAATGTGTTAAAAGTCAGAGTTTTTAAAACAGGAGATTGTTAAATAAGGTGCTTTTAATCTGTCTCCCAGGTAACCTGTACTTGCATAACTAACCTGTTTTACCCTCCCTTCCCCCATCTCATCCCAATTTAAATCCTGCATCAATCTCTAGCCACTCGATGCATCTGATGAAGTGAGCTGTAGCTCATGAAAGCTTATGTGCCTTAATAAAACTGTTAGTCAGAAGCTACCAGAGTCCTGTTTCCCCCCCACAGACTAACACTGCTCTCCTCCAAGTGATTGTCTGTTATGTTATAATAGTTTGTCACATAATCAATAGATGGCAGTTGTTATACTCAGCAGAAATTTTGTGCTTTTCCAAATGTTTTAAACAAGCTTGCCTGTCTCCCAACTTCAGGTTGTTTGCAATATCTTGGTTTGAGAACCCTTCTTCTAAAGCTTAATATCCCTGGTTGTGCTTTAGATTCAGGAGTAAGTAGTTTGCATCCATCTCAGGTTTGCTGAAAATACTGAAAAGGGGATTAGGTTATCTTTCTCTACAAAATAAACTAGTGGATCAATTCAGGAAAAAAAATCAAAGCAAAAAATAATTACTAAGAATTCAATGGGGCAATGCATTCTACATTTATTTTAACCCTCTTTGAAGGTTTTTTAAAAAAATAAAAATTCTGTAAAAGTTGCACTATATAATTATTCACTAATATGCCTTCTCTTTTTCCTTGAAAGATGCAAAAAACAAAAACAAAAACAAAAAACAACCCCCCCCCCCCCCCGGTAACATGGAATAGCCAGAATTTCAGGATGACAACAGAAACAAGAATGATTCCAACATGAAATTATCTGTGACTGAAAAATATATTCTCAGAATTAGTAAAATTGTTTACTGGAAATATGATGTTCCGGTTTTCTCATGAGCTTTAAAGTTTGATCTATAATTCTAGGACAGGAGTTTTAATTCCTCTTTTTCATGATTATCCTGATTCACATATTCCACACCCTCCAGCCAGCTCTTTATTTTGTTAGAAACAAGAAATTCTTGGGCATCTATAGAAAAATTCATTTGGAAAATAGCCCGAAGTTCTAAAATAAATCAGGAAGGCCAAAGCAGCAAAGTTGTCTAGAGTTCTTACAAAGGAATCACCATAACAAAGGGCAGTAGGAAAACAGCTCATACTAGTTAAAGTTTCTGATTGACCTCATACAGACTGTTGGACTTGCAAAACTTGTTTAAACTGGGACTCATGTTCAAAATGATTTGCATTTGTCTGAATTAATAAAAAACCAGCCACAGCAATATGAACAAAGCAGTAAAGGCACTCTTGCCCATTTCAGTCACAATTTAATAGAGGCTTAAATTTAACTCAAGACAAACTCTTAGAGTTGGGGATAAAAATGTTTTCTTTTCACAATAAGGAAGTTTAAACAAGTTTTGGAAAAAATGTGACACCCTACTATAATCTATCAGCTATGAACTACTATGTTACAGAACTAGAAATTATTGTGCAACTTGTGGCAAACTATGAGACAGGCAGCAGTACAAAATTACTATCCTAAAGAACTTTCCTCCAATGATAAACTTATCTCTGGAACATGTCAAGCATTTTTTTTTCTTGATTTCCATGGGACCTCTCCACTACAGCAATCAAGAAAAAAATACATCTAGTTTATTTAATGCTACTTTAAATGAGATTCATGAAATAAGATGAATTTCTTGAATTAATTTCATGTAATTCCTAGATAAGGATTTTTGTGAGCCAATTACACAGTTTATGATTTGTAAGGATCTTATATAAGATAAAAATGAGATCACGCAATTAAATAACTTCCATAAAAATATAGTTATTCAATTAAAACTCTTTTTCCAGGCATTTCAAGTTCTAGTCCTGCCTAGGCTGGACAACCTTGGGCCAGTCACATTCTCAACCCTTAGGAAGAAGGCAAAGACAAGCCAGTTCAGGAAATCTTGTTAAGAAAACTGGAGGATCCAATCTATTCACCAGGAATCAGTACAGATGTCAGGCCGAAGCCATTTTTTTTGGATCTTTGGCCTGCCACACTTTGTATTAGTTTAAAATGTATTCTTTGCTGTGGGAATTTGGGAGGGGCAGTTGCATGAGGGATGTCTGCATGTAGCCACAACAAATTCCTTCTAGATTGTCAAGGTCATCCTTTGTCCTGCACCTGCACAGAAGAAGGTGGAGTTCCAACCAAGCTACCAGAGGATGAAGCAATGAAGATTGGTTCATGTGATGAACTTGGGGGTGTGGGGACAAAGGCTTGAACTGTCAACTGGGTGGAGAAACCCCGAAGGCTTCAGATTCGGGATTTCTATAGCAATAGCAATAGCACTTAGACTTATATACCGCTTTACAGTGCTTTACAGCACTCTCTAAGCGGTTCACAGAGTCAGCATATTGCCCCCAACAATCTGGGTCCTCATTTTACCCACCTTGGAAGGATGGAAGGCTGAGTCAACCTTGAGCCGGTGAGATTTGAACCGCTGAACTGCTGAACAGTCAGCTGAAGTAGCCTGCAGTACTGCACTCTAACCACTGCGCCACCTCGGCTCTTACTTTGCCTCGGACTCTGATTTAATTCCAGATGCTATTCGGAACCCTGACACCAGACTTTGAAGGTCAACATGCACACACCCACAGGTTTTCTAGGGACTACTTCTTTCCAACAAAATAAGTACTACAGACTAGGAATTCTGCAATAAAATGCCTTTCTCTGAGTAATCCTGCTGGAGAATATATGAAATCAAGAGCACAGCTAGTCCTTGACTTATGACTATTTCTTCAGTAATCATTCAAAATTACAATGGCATTGAACAAAGGGACTTACAACCCATACCTGAAGTTACAGTCATTGCAATGCTCCCCTGCAATCAAATGATCAAAATGCGGGTGCTTGGCAGCCCACCTGCATGGGAATTTCAACTCTCCCACCTGCCTATTTGCCCCACTCTATATATACTTTTAGTCCTCTGCTGCCCTACACTTTGCTGCTCCAGCTGATCTTTGCCAACTTCTTGTTTCCGCTGCTGACAAAGCATGCTTCAGCTGCAGGGGGGGGAAGACCCCCAAAACTGCGGTGCACCAAAAAAGCTTCTTTGTATTGCACTCCTGGGTGAGCTGGGTGGGTTTTCACTCCAAAAACCCAAATAAACAAAAAGCATCCCCAGAGCCACAACAACAACAAAAAAAAAGGGGGGGGGGCGTTGGTCTTACCTGATACGCCTCTTCTCATCAGGAGGAGCCAGCAGTCAGGATGGGTTGTCCCTGTCCATCAGCAATGAGGGCCGAGTCAAATTTGCATATAACTGGATCCGCCTCCTGGTTACCCAGTTCTGACGAATCCAAAGAGTAGAGTCGGCGCGGCGAAGAAATAAAAACGATGCACCCAAAAAAGGGTGAGCTCACATCCCAACACAGCGGAGACTGGTGCAAAAAAACGAGCTGAGATCAACGGCCAACAAGGATCCATCGGCAACACAAACGAAGAAGACAAGGAGGCCAACAGAACAAAAGGGAGGGACTGACTGCTGGCTCCTCCTGATGAGAAGAGGCGTATCAGGTAAGACTAACGCCCCTTCTCCATCATGGGAGGAGCCAGCAGTCAGGATGGGACATATCAAAGCTTGAAGTCCCAGCGGGAGGGACCAATCAGGTAGAAGCCTCGACAACCCTCTGAAGAACCCTCTGACCGAAGGCGGCGTCAGCCGACGCGTACTTGTCTATTTTATAATGCCGGATAAACTGGGAAGGAGAGGCTCAAACCGCGGCCCGGCAAAGGTCCTCCAAGGAACATCGGGTCGCCCAAGCAGCCGACATGGCAGCGCTGCGGGTAGAGTGTGCTGTAATACCCGCCGGACGGGGAAGCGCGGCCAGCTCATAGGCCTTGGCGATGGCGCCCCTGACCCAGCGCCCGATAGACGTCGAAGAGGCCTTGAGACCCAAAGACTGAGGTAAAAACGCCACGAGCAGGGCCTCCGTCCTCCTGAAGGGGCGAGTGCGCTCAATATAAATTCGGAGAGCCCGTCTGACGTCCAACGTATGCCACCGCCGCTCGGAAGGGTGAACCGGGTTGGAGCAAAAGGAGGGCAGCACCAGCTCCTGTGCTCTGTGAAAGGCCGAGTTAACCTTTGGCAGGAACGAAGGATCCAGGCGAAGCACCACATTATCCCGGTGAAAAATACACAGGTCGTCATGGACGGAGAGTGCCGACAATTCCGAAATCCTGCGAGCAGACGTTATAGCCAACAAGAAGGCCACCTTAAAGGACAGGTGCCTGAGGGAGGCCTCCCTCAGGGGCTCAAACGGAGGAGCAGTCAGCGAATACAGGACTTTGGGAAGGTCCCAGGTTGGGAATCGGTGGACCACGGGCGGCCGCAAGTTCGAGGCCCCTTTAAGGAAACGACGAACAGTGGGCAACTGCGAGAGGGAGTCGAAGGGCCCACATGAAAGGACCGACGAAAGAGCCGCCACCTGGCGCCGAAGAGTGTTGGGCGAAAGACCTTTGTCGAGACCCAGCTGCAAGAATTTCAGGACCTTGGGCAACGGAATCCGGAGAGGGGAAAGACCTTGGGAAGAGCACCAGGTGCAAAACGCCTTCCACGTCACGGAGTAGATCCGTTCCGTGGACGGCCTGCGGGAGGCCTGGAGGGTCAAAATGACGTCCTGATCGTAATCCAGGCGACTCAAACTGCCCCAGGCGGTCAACTGGCACCACTGAGGGTCCGGGTGAACCAGCGACCCCTGACTGAGTAGAGCAGGAGAGACGGGAAGTCTCCAGGGATCCGCTACAGAAAGAGCCCTGAGGTCCGCAAACCAAGGCTGTCTCGGCCAGTACGGAGCAAGTAGGATCAGCTCCGCCTTCTCCTGGACCATCTTCCGAACTACCAGGCCCAGCGTGGGGAGGGGGGGAAAGGCATAAAGAAGACCCGACGGCCAGGGGCTCCGAAGCGCGTTGACCCCCTCCGCCCCCTGGGCGGGAAAGCGGGAGAAAAACCTCGGAAGCTGGGAGTTCCCCGGGGTCACAAAGAGATCCACCAGGGGGGGCCTGAACCTGCTGGAGATGGCACGGAAAATGGACGGGTCCAGACGCCACTCAGCCTGGTCCACCGTCGAACGACTGAGCCAATCCGCCTGCACGTTTGCAACCCCGGAGATGTAATCCGCCGACAAAGAGCGGAGATGACGCTCCTCCCACAGGCCCAATCACAGCGCTTCGGTCATGAGGGCCCGAGAGCGCGTGCCCCCCTGCCGGTTGATGTGCGCCTTCGTCGTTATGTTGTCGGTCAAAACTAGCACATGGCGGCCCGACACCAGACGATGGAAGTCCCTGAGTGCTAACGACACTGCACGCAGCTCCAGCCAGTTGATAGAGCACCTGGCCTGCTCCGCCGACCAAAGGCCCTGAGCCATATGACCCTGGCAATGGGCGCCCCACCCGGCAAGGCTTGCGTCCGTCATGACGACGACATTGTCCGGAGTCGTGAAGAGGGAGCCCCTGGAAACGGCCAGAGATTGCCACCAACGAAGGGAACGCCGAACCTTGGACGGGAGTCGGATCTTGTGGCTCGCCGACGCCCGCCTTCTGAAAGGGAAGGAGGAACCACTGTAGCTCCCGAGAATGAAGTCTCGCCCAAGGGGTAATAGACAGACAGGAAACCATCCTCCCCAGGAGGGTAGACAAGACCGACAAGGGGGACGAGGCCGCGCACTGCACCTGTGCCGCCAGCTCACGAAGACTAACCTGCCTGTCCTCGGAGAGAAAAACCATACAAGCCCGGGAGTCGATGACGGCTCCCAGGTGAACAATCGAGGTGGAGGGGGAAAGATGGCTCTTCTTGAGATTGATAGAAAACCCGTGATCACGCACGGTGGATGAGGCCACCCCGAGGTGCTGAAGCGACAGCTGCCTGGAGGGCGCATGCACCAAGATGTCATCAAGGTAGCACTGTACCCTGATAGACAACGTCCTGAGGTGGGCTGCCAGGACCGCCAGGACCTTCGTGAACACCCTCGGGGCCGAAGAGAGCCCGAAGGGAAGGGCCCTGTACTGAAAGTGCCTACCTGCATAGCAAAATTGCAGATATTTGCGGTGATGACAAGCAATTGGGATATGCAGGTAGGCCTCTGTCAGATCCAGCGAGGCCATAGAGT
>QLTV01004389.1:3182840-3203202 GCA_003457575.1 Thermophis baileyi
ACCTCGGGGGGGGGGGGGAGAGGAACTCAAGAGTAAGGCCATAACGGACGGTGTCCAGCACCCAGGAATCAGAAGTGGTAGAAGCCCAACGGGACGCGAACCTAGCTAGGCGACCCCCAATAGGGACGTCCAGAACATCACCACCTGCCCCTTCTAGTGGAACGACCGCCTGAGGCACCGCGGAATGGCCTCCTAAATTGCTTCCCCCTCCCGGCCCGATCCTGGTTGGAACGCAATCGGAACCCGAACTGACCTGGGGCCCGGGAGAAACTGGAGCCCTGGTCAGGTTGTCGAAAGGGCCGCCGGAAGTAAGGAGCCTGTCTCGGGAATCCCTTGCGGGAAATCGACGGGAGGACCTTCTGCTTGTCGCGCGACTCCACGAGGAGGGGTTCAATCGACTCCCCGAACAGGTGTCTCCCATTGATGGGCCCAGAGGCCAGGCGCCACTTGTGGCGGGCATCGGCGGTCCACTGCTTCAACCAGTGCATACGTCGGGCAACAGTGGTAGCCGCCAAAGCCTTCGAAGCGAACCTGGAAGCATGCAACGAGGAGTCAGAGAGGAACTGGCAGGCCGCAAAAACCTTATTCAGGTCCTGTTGCGCGCGTAGGTCGGAAGCTGGAAGATGTTCCTGGATCTGCCTGAGCCAGACGAGAGAAGCCCGGGCGAAGAAGGACGAGGTAGATGAAGCCTTGATGGACCAGGCCGCCGCCTGGTGAGCCCGAACCAACACCTGCTCCATCTTCCTGTCCTCGGGCTTGAGAATCTCCTCCGCCTCCCCCGGCATCGTCGCCGGCACATGCAGGGCCAACACTGGAGGGTCAACTGCGGGGAGATCAAGGAGGTCCGCCAAAGCTGGAACAACGTTGAACAACTTACGTTCCATGGCCGAGGGAGAAGGCCCAGAAGCTGGATTGGACCACTGGCGCTGCACCATATCAAGGAACAAGGGCGGAGCCGGCACAAAGTCCAAGGTCGGGGTGACTTCGGAAAAGAGAGGATCCACCTGCTGATCGTCCTGCGGCTCCTGCGCAGGGACCGCAAGGCCCGCCGCGGCCTTAGCCAGGAGAGACCTGAAAAGCCCCGGGGCAAATAAACCGGAGGAGGTAGGCTGGTCAGAGGACACGTCCTCATCATCAGAGAGATCCCAAGAATATTCCTCCGCTGAGGCCTGCAAATCCTCATGACTAGGCGCCTCAGAAATGTCAGAAATATCATCCCCTCCAGCCACACCGGCGCTAGAGCCCTGCAAAGTCTCGTGACGAGAACTGGAGCCCACGCCCTTAGGACGAGGAAGGGAGGAGGCCAGGGACTGCAGGTTGGCGGTTATGCTCTTCTGGACCGCCTCTGCTATCCACAGCTGAAGGCTAGCCTGGTCCAGAGGCAAGGAGGAATCAGCAGCTGTATGAGCCAGCGATGGAGCACCGGGGTCTGGACCAGGAGGCTCCGAGGCCTGAACCTGGGGAACCAACGTGGATCCTAGGCCCGCCGGGCCCCAAAGATCAGTGGTGGGCCCTGGTAGGGTTGGAGCATCAAGAGACAATGGAACGTTGCCAGGATCCCCATCCCCGCCAGAGAGCTGAGATGAGAGGGCCACGGCCGCCTTGGAATGAATCCTTTGAAGGGCCCGATCCCTCCGCTGTTCGGCTCTCTCAGCGGCCCTAGATCCAGACCTCGACCCCCTGGAATGATGAGAGGAGCCAGCCGAATCCTCCTCTGCTGGGACCCTGTCGGTCTTCCTCTTACACTTGCCACCCAGCCTGAGTTCCTGGCGGGAGACCTCTTCCGCCATTAGGGAATGATAAGGCTGCTAGTATAGCCCTAGAAAAGGCCCAGTCTTGAGCCACGCCCTTGTAAGTGGCACCAGGCTAAATGGCGGTCCCGGAGGATCGGGCAGGGTGGGGTGGACAGATCGATCCCACAATAATAGGCCGCTCCCCCCAGGAAGAGGCTAAAATATGGCCCAGGGTCTGGAGAAGGCCCGTAAGAGGCGCAAGCGCTAGGGCCGCGGCACGCCAGCCACGTGGAGGGAAAAACTGCGAGCTAGCACTCAAGCGGCAAAAAACCCCGCCGGCTTTTTCAGTCGCCGATTCAAAGGCGGAGCTCACCAAGGGGGAACCGCGAGCAGCAGCTCCAGTGGCAAACGAAGCCCCCGACCCAAAGGCGAAGGGGAGTGACCACAAACAATCTCCAAGCGGCGATGGCGGGCCGCCAGGAGGGCGCCAAACAGAGCCGAAACAAATAGGGCCAGTTCGTGAGCAAAAGGCTCCAGCGCTAATGGGCTTCGGCCGCGAAGAGAGCCAAGAGGGTGGGGTGGGCGGAGATGCGGCAAGAGGGTGGCCAGCCCTCGCGGCCGAACCGCCAGAGTAGGGGAGATCAGCTCTCTGTAATGTCCAGATCCCCAAGAAATTAAGTTCAGGCCGCCGTCGTCCAAAGGCTCAAGCAGGTGGAAACAAGGGGGAGGATAGGAGGCTCAAGCCGATCCCCCCCCACGTGGCAGACTGGGCTACAAGCCACTGCGTCTATGCCACGCTCTCTCAACGCCCACCCAGAAGGTCACTCACAGGAGATGATCGTGGAAACCAAAACAGTCACTGAAGGAAGGAACCAGCAGTTGGGATGGAGCACTAAAAGCCGCGTCCAATTCTGCCGAGGACTGAGAACTGGGTAACCAGGAGGTGGATCCAGTTATATGCAAATTTGACTCGGCCCTCATTGCTGATGGACAGGGACAATCCATCCTGACTGCTGGCTCCTCCCACGATGGAGAACAACCTTCTTCACACTGTAAGTCTGACCACTGAAAAGCACTGTTAGAGCCACATCATCAAAAGGTCTGTTTGCGTTGGGAAAAATTAGCCAAAAGCAGTCCCAAGAGTTGCAGTATGCCAAAAAGCTCCTTTGCTTTTCTTTCTTTCTCCCTCCCTCTCCCTCCCCCCCCTCTCTTGTGGAAAGGGATTTTTTTGGTGCCATGGCTCGGAGGCTGTTTTGGGCTTTTTAAAAAAAGATGTTTATATTTAAAAGTACCAATGTTAGTCCTCATAGAATGAGCTTATTTTGCTGAGCAGGTGCCATTACAAGGTGCCTCCACCTTCACACTGTTACCAACTAGTAATCTGCAAATCAAAGTGCAAGACCTTCCTAGAATAAGAGGTTCCTGGAAAGCAAATGTTTCTGATTTTATTTTCTTTAGTGTGTCAAAGGTTACATGTTATTATTGGATTTTAGGGGTTGGTTAATTGTTCTTTTAATTCTATTTTACTTTTCTATTATTAATAAGCCAGTCAGAGCCTTTTTGGAACAAAGAGGTCAAGTAGATTACAGAAATAAATGAATAAATAGATAGTTCCAAACAAATAAATAGTTCCAAATTGTTTAGGATATTATATACTGGTACAAATTACCCTAAGACTGACTCTAGAGAAAAATGGCAGTAATATTTCAGTATAAATTTAATATGTATGCATTAGTCAAATTGGATACCTTAGGGGCACTACTTGTAATCCATCCTAAATATGCATATGTTACAGGTAGTCCTTGTTTAATGATCCCTCATTCACTATTTAACAGTGCTGAAAGAGAGGACTTACTACTGGTTCTTGTAGCTGCAGCATATCTACCATCACGTGATAATGATTTCAGCAAACCTGTATGCAATTATGACAGTTATAGCATCTTATGTTCATGGGATTGCCATATGTGACTTTTACTGCTGGTTTCCAACAAGCAAAGTCAATAGGGAAGCCAAAAGGAGGTTGCAAATGGATCCTGTGATGTCACATCTAGCAAGCATGCAAAGACTGCTTAACAACAGCAACTGGAACTGCCGCAACTGCCATCGTGGGCATAATTATGTAACATTGAGTTTTGTGACTATGTCATTTAGTGACAGAATTGCTAATCCCAATTACTGTCATTAAGAGAGGATGACTGTACTTTAGTCTTGATGTTACCACAGCATGAACAATGTTGTCCCAATCAAGTAATAGATAGAGTTCAAATATTAGCAACCCAGCTAGTAATAAGTGTTCCTAGCCAGCTAGTAATAAGTGTTCTTATGCCTCCAGCAATAAAGATGGAGCCAGGGAAACTCTAGATTGCAAATCTCTTCTTCAGAAGTACTATATTATCAAAGGATGTACAATTATTCAACAACTACCTCAGATTTACTGAAGATAAGAAAGGTACTTTGGATCTGGCATGGGCATGCTTGCTGTATCTGTCTGAGTGTATTTAAACAACCATTGTTTTTCTTGTTCACACAGTAGTATATTATTCTTGCCTATTATGTGAAACCAGAAGAACATGTAGCTTCTTCAAAGCAGGCACACTCAAGCCACATTTGAAAAACCTTTCCTGCTGTTAATTCAAATACCTGCCCATGCCATTCAGAGCTAGCCCCTAATTCCCTGGCCTAAGAACCATTTCCTATAACACTTCTATCCTAAAATTTAATTTCAGATTAACTCTCATCCAGTCTGTTGCTTTTAATACCAGTTTAAGTCATTCTGATGTCATTAAGAAATAGGGCTAGATGTCATTAGCATCCTGGTATACTCTGCTCCAAATTACCCAGCGATGACAGCCAACAGCTTCATACAGAAATTAAATAGCATTGGGGACAAGATGGTGTCTGGGGCAGGGCAGTGTACAGAATGACTGCAGAGAGTCTGCCCTGCAAACGGAAGTAGAACTTCAGAACACACCATAAAGGATGTATTTTAAGAGTTTTGTGAATAATAGCACATAATGTCTTTAATCTACAATTACCAGATTTACTGAGTCTGATACCAGACTTTATACAAGATTAGATCATCCAATAATATTAACTGGCAATCTATTGTAATTGCTAATTTATACACCTTTTTTAAAAGGATTACATAATCCCTGGAAGAACAAACTGAAGCACAGCACCCTCATTCCATGTAGCTTGCTGGCTCTTACATTGAATGCAAGGCTCCATGAATTACTCTAATCAGGCTGCACTTATATGTAGAAAAGGCAATTCTCCACAGAACAAAAAGATTTTTTTGAGTTTTTTTTCTAATGAGACCATTCTTATCACTATGCCTAAAACTAAAGATTTTAATTTTAAAATTGGAAACGAAGGTACTTTGCAACATGATAGTTCATTCCAAGCATGTCCTTAGAGTCTACCTAGGCTCCTACATAAGTTTTCTTAGAAAATTAAAACAGTGAGTAATTATAGTCCAATTCCTTGTTTGTAAATCTGCTCACCTGCCCAGGAAAAAGCAAAGATAAGGTGGGAGTTGATAGTGAAACCCAAAGAACCAACAACCTAGATCAGAGAAGTAACATACCATAGATGGACTAATCTAAAAACATTTAGGTCTGCACATTCTCAGCAGCCATTGGATATGATTAAACCATTCATTGTGCGCCAATACTGCAGCATGTTTGCAGTATTGGGTTTATTCATAGTTTTGCAATTTCAAAATTAAACATTCATACTTTGTAGGGTACAATCTGATATAAGCTTTTACACACACACACACACACACACACACACACACACACACACACACACACACACTCCTTGTGTATACACAGAAGAGGAGCTACCTGGAAAGATATTTACATCAAAGCAGAAACTGAACAGTATTTTAATAAATATCTCTAAAAATTAAATTAAGATGTCAAATAATATAATTTGATGTTAATTTATACATTAATTGCTTTATTTTTTATGTTCTATTTTTAAATATGTATATATCATTTTTAAAATTTGTTTAATGACTTCAATGTTTAAACTTTTTTTCAGCTTTGAAAGCAGTTTTTAAAATATGTATTTGACAAGTTACATACATTTGTAAATTTTTGGTGAGCCTATACATTTGTTCTTTAGCTTTTCCTATCATGTTCATTTTTCTCTTTTTTAAGTTTTTTCCTTTTTCTTATGTTTAGAATAATATAAACATTTTATATTTGTTCAATTTGGAAGTCTGTTCAGTTTGGAGATTGCCTATTCTAAAACTTAAAATACACACGAAGATAGAACCTGCTAAGAACCTGCTAGGCATACCCATATGGATGATGAGGTGCAACAACATTATCATAGGGCAGCATGGGTGAGGCAGCCATAGCCTGTAAAACTAGTGAAACCACTTGCTATTAGTAAAGCTTTTCTTCAATGTATGCACTATGCCAACAAGCAGTATATATCTAGCTATCATGTAATATAATTTGTTAGAGAGACAGTGTCTCATCCATTCTCTTCAATAGTTATGCACTTAAGAAACAAGTTATGTAAACATGACTTCTAGAGTATATTTCTCAGAGTATAATATCATATCACCATGCATCATGCATATATGCACACCAATAATTCTTAAATGGTAGACTGGTACCAATGCAGTTTAAAACATTTGGGCTACGTTAGAATATATTCAAAAGTTCATTAGAGATAAAGCGGCACATTAAATATTTGCTTGGTACAGGAAGTGGCTCCTTATTCTAATTTCAAAGGTTAGTAGAAAGACCACAGTGATTTAGCAGTGGTTTAAATTCAAAGGAAAACATATGCATCTACACTCATGCATCTATTGACAACTTCTTTAAAAACACTGTTTCTCCTTGGATTCACAAAGTTACTGCAATAGTAACCTCCCAAAAGATGTGCATGATTTAAAGGAGGGCGAATGGGTCTTATGTATATTCCAAATCTTTTTCCTTTGAATCCAAAAGAATACACAGCCTCACTGTTTACATAAGAGATGGCTAAATAAGGCTAGCTATAAATCTGAAATTGCCCCCATCTTGTATGACTAAAAATAAAGTTAAATTAAAAATGTCACCATATTGTTTAATTAAATGCACAGAAATAGTACAGAGTTATTCTTTTAATTACCGTATTTTTCAGAGTATAAGATGCACCTTTCCCCCCCCTAAAAAGAGGCTGAAAATTTGGGTGCGTCTTATACTCAGAATGTAGCTTTTACTAAGCTTTTTTTCAGCCCTAACGAGGTGCTGACAGTGGAGGTGCTAACAGTAAAGCGATCTTCCCTGCTTTGCTAGCTAAGCGATCTTCCCTTTGCCTGCTTTTCTCATTGTTTCTCTCTCTGAAGAGAGAGAGAAGTGAAGTGTTTTAGAAACTGTTTTTTATCCCCAACCACGGGATAAAGAGCAAGCAAGCACGCTCAAAACCAGCAAACTAATGTGCTGAAGCTGACCAGACTAAGGTCTAGCCAGATGAATACCTGGTAGGCAGAATTTTCCCCCTTATTTTCCTCCCAAAAAACTAAGGTGCGTCTTATACTCCGGTGCGTCTTATACTCTGAGAAATACGGTATGTCAGTCATTATTTAATTTAAAGGAAAATGTCACAATATTAATAATAAACAAGAACAAAAACTAAAAAAGATCACATTTGCAGCAGTTTTGCATACTATTAAATCCAGCAGCAATTCTGTTCCAAATAAAATGAAAATATTCCCTGTATTCCTTAATTATATACAATACTACCAACGTGTTTATCACACTTAGCATATTTTAGAATAAAATGGGCTCCTTTTCACTATTCTTCAGTTCTTCACTAGTCTTCAGTTAAATTTTACAGATAAGTGTCCTTGTAAAATTCTAGTAAAAACTCTAATTATTATCCTAACAAGTTTCTTGTTGTTAGGACATCAGTTTTCCTACCAGAAGTTGCAGATAAAGATTTGTACCATGTGTTGCTGACTTTTGGCAAAGATCACCACCATTCTGCATTGCCTAAAACCACAAATCAAAATAAAGCCACCTTAGCACTATTACCAAAACTGGATTCTTTCATCCCGTACTACCAAAAAAAAAGATTTCATGCTATACTGACATACATTTCAACATCAATTTCTCTTACATAAACTTTATATTCTTTTATTCTGCTTCAATCCTATCTCTACTTCTGCAAAGTTAACGGAACAGAACACACCTCTGGTTTTTATATACTCTTGTAATGGATGCTCAAAAAAAAAGACACCAATATCGCATCATTGTTCCCCAGTCCATTCCATTGCAGATCCCAGTAATAGATATTTCTGACTCACGTAAAAGCGAAGAAGAGTGTGGTGGCTCCTACTAAGAAGATTGCAGCAGCTGATACTGGGACATACTTGCTAGGTTTAAATCTCTTTCCAGATGCTGCTGGCATGTTGGAGCTCTGGTGGGTGATCTGCCCTGCAGCATAGCCCAGGCCCAACAGGAGTCAAGAAGGGTAAGAAAATTAGGGAAATAAGCTTTCTCAAAATACAAAACAAGAAATCAGGAGAAAGCTTAAAAGAGTATCCAAGTTCTCAAAGTTGTCTGTTAAGAGCCAGATCTTATTCACAATTATAAATCAAGATGGCATTGACAAAAAAGAATAAATCTGGGTAGAATTATTAAATGAACAGAACAGGATCCAATGAGGAGAATAATAAACCTAATCCCAAGATTCCTTTTGAAAAATAACAATGTAAAATTAAATTCTGGAAAAAGTAGTCGCCATGTAGCTTCTGGAGAATATAATCTTCTGAAGGTGAAAAAAATAGTTCAATAAGGCAGAAAACTGCAGCTGGATTGGAATTTTTAGTGCAAGACGACAAGATGGATTGGACAAAAATTCCAAGAAAAATGATGTACTAGATATAACCTCCCAATGGTTTTTGATGTATTATTCATATTATTTTCAGAAATTGCACAATAATTTTCGAGGCAGAGTTTTTCCTTTCTAATCTGTTTTCAAGATAAAACAATGCATTGTGGGTGATGTTTGGGGATAGTTACATTATTAGCAAATATGCTAGTTTAGAACACATGTTTTTCTGCCTCCAGAATGCTCTTTTCTCCCAGGGCTAGAACCCTGCCCCCTGATTTCATCAGGAACTAGGGCTGAGTGGCAGTTGCTTGCATTTATTTTTCTCTTGAATGCTAAATCCTAGTAACAGCTGATAGAAGGCTGAGCTGAAAATCCTTTTCGTTCAAGAGGAATTGTGAGGAGCAAACTGGAGGATTGGTCCTGTTTTAGTCTTCTTAAACCCTTTATAAATATAGTTTTTACTTTTTAAAATAGAAAGTAAGTTTTGCTTCTTTAAAGATGCATCAATTGTACACAGAGTAAATCCAGACTGGGAGCCTCACAATTTTCAAAGGTTGTCATAAAAATAAAACAATTGACAGAAAATAAAAATGCAGTCTTCTTCCACACTTATGTCCTACAACATTTTGTCTGCTCCAGACTGATCCACTGCCACACATCTATCACATATATTAGTCTTTATTCATATTTGCTTTAATAATCTTCACATCATTTTAAAAATTTGACATCTGGAACTCTTCTCTTTACCTAGAAAAAAGAAAGAAAAATATTTTTATTTGTAACATTTTTTAAAGAATGATTTATGAATAACATTCTTTTGTGTGATTTGGTTTCTGTAGCTACAAATCTGGAATAATTCTGACTTTGTGAGATATGGCACATTTTGTATTCAACCCTCAAACATCCAATAATTATATTTAATTTGGATAAGCTTAATGTTAATAAAACTAATACTAAAAGATTACATCTAACATAAATGGAAGAACTTACTAAACTTCAAATCACTCACTTTTCAAATGTTGAAGACTGAAATATATTAAGCAATTATACAATATTACTCATCTGCATTTCCCCTCTTTCTATCTCTCCATGCTGAAAAATCCATTTTAAAAAGTTGAGGCTGTCACCCAAAGCAGATTTAAGGAATGTGCAGTAGGGAGTGGAAAGGAAAAGTATTCTGCTAACTTATTTCTTCTATTAGCAGGCAGAAAGCATTGGCTAAGCACTGTACTTCCAAACTACCTATTCAAAGAAAGACTAAAACCTTGTTGGTCAGGAATTCCATAACACATCTTGAAACATAAATTCATTGTTAAATCAACTTACTTTTGAAGCAGATGTGAATAATCTACTTCTTTCATCTGCTTCCTTTATATACACTTCCATATGCTCTCTGCAACTACTCTCTACCTTTGCCATACTATATTTTCAGTTATAAACTCTTCATTTTTCCTCTAATCGGATTATCCAGAAGTATAGAACCAAGAGGTGATATAACGGTAAGGAAGTCTGTGAATCTTTTAGAATTATCCATATTTCTTTAGTATCATGAAGTACAATATGATCAGAGATTCATTTAAGTCTTATTAATGAAGAGATTTTAGCAAAACAAACAACCCAGAGTTTAATATCTTTATTGAACTCATGGAGCCAGTATGACCTGCCTCTGTTAGAAAAATATGTAAACACCTAGATAATCAATTCTTTTAAGAGAGTGAGTTGGATCAAATATTAGTAAGATCAGATATTGGTGTGCCCCTCTCCAGAACAAAACCAGATCTTTTTTTTTGTTATCCCCACAGTAAAAGTTGTGGAAATGAATCATACCCTGATCAAAATAGCAGTTGCAGATATGAGCCCAGAAAAGACTATAAAACTACTGACAAAGATGTTGGCTTTCATCAATTCACGGTCCAGTAGAGTGCAAAAATGGAAAAATGCAACACCGTTGCTACTCTTCCCAGAAATAGTCATCCAAAAACATTACCTTAAAAGAAAGTTATATAATACTACATGAATAAAGAAAAGGGGTTTGCAGGCCACTAAGTAATGGAACTTAACAGTTACAGCAAAAATCTGCAGATCATTCTTATAATGTCTTATGTCAGGAAAAACTGAAAAGAGAACATTCATGGGTGTAGCCAAGGATTCTGTCAAGTTTACTTGGCTAAACAGTAGACTATGAATAATGCTTTGAGGACAGTTGAAACAAATATGGAAGTTGTTGGCATTAATAAGAAACGTTGTATTTGGAGAGAACCCCCCCCCACTGCATTTCAACAAAAGTTCATCCCAATTATGACAATGATGGTAGGATTATCATCATTTGGAAGTGCTTTGCAGGTTCAAGATCTAGATGGCTTACAATGAATTCTGAACTTACCAATTCCACAGAAAAAGGTCAGAACATATATAATATATAACACAATAAACTTAAATATTGAGAGAAGGGGCATTGGTCTTACCTGATACGCCCTTTCTCATGGCGATTGGAGGGAGAGTCCAGGATGGATAGCTCTAGTCCTCTAGCTCTATGACTGAGCTGAATGTCTGAGGACCACCTCCCTGTCAACGGTCCCCAGTTAGAAACGAAGGCGAAGCGATATCACAGGTCCTCCAGGAATCAGTTCCTCCAGGAACCTCCATGTCCAGTATGGTAGCACGATCCATCAAGACTCACTCAGAATCAAACATAGAACCTCAACCGGGGTCAGGAACAAAAGACCACTGGGAGGGTCTGGACTCTCCCTCCGATTGCCATGAGAAAGGCGTATCAGGTAAGACCAACGCCCCTGCTCCATGGCATCGTTGGGAGAGTCCAGGATGGGACATACCAAAGCTTGGCATGCCCTATGGGTGGGCGTCATTTTGGTCCTGAACCCTCCCCTAGTCGCGCACCCTCTGCAGGACCCTTCTGCCGAAGGCTGCCTCCGCGGATGCAAATGCATCTAGTCTGTAATGGTGAATGAACGACGAAGGAGACATCCACGTCACCGCTCGGCATATTTCCTCCACGGAGGCTTGGGTGGCCCAGGCAGCAGTTGTGGCCACGCTCCTTGTCGAGTGTGCTGTGATTCCCCGGGGAACTGCGAGCGCCTGTAGCTCGTAGGCGTGGGCAATACACGCCCGTAGCCAACGTCCCACCGTAGAAGGCGTGACCCTGTGGCCTAGAGTTGACGGCTAAAAGGACACGAACAGGGATTCAGTCTTCCTGAAGGAAGCGGTTCTGGATATGTAAATGCGAAGGGCCCGCCTCACATCCAGAGTGTGCCAGGTCTGCTCCAAGGCGTGCCGAGGCCTGGGACAGAAGTCTGGCAAGATCAACTCCTGTGCCCGGTGAAACAAAGAGTTGACCTTTGGAAGAAAGGCTTGGTCCAACCGCAGAACCACCCAGAAACACGCACAGGTCCTTTCGCACCAATAAAGCCGCCAACTATGAAATCCGCCTGGAAGACGTGACGGCCACCAGGAACGCCACCTTGCACGAGAGGAGACGGAGGCTGGCCTCCCGCAACAGTTCGGAGGGGGACTTGGTAAGGGCTTGCAAAACTTTGGTCAAGTCCCAGGTAGGGTAACTGTGGACTACAGGAGGCTTTAAGTTGGAGGCCCCCCGAAGGAAGGCCCGTAGCCTGGGATGATGCGCTAGGGAAGCCAAATCCCCTACCTGTAACACCGAGGCTAACGCGGCGACCTGGCGTCGCAATGTGTTAGGGGACAACCCTTTGTCCAAACCGTCCTGTAAGAACTCAAGAATGTCTGCCACCGCCATCCCCATGGGATCCACATGGGTCGTGACACACCAGTCCGAGAAGGTTCTCCATGTCACATTATAGATGCGCGTGGTCGAAGGCCGCCTGGCAGCCTGTATTGTCCTGATGACCTTGATAGAGAATTTCGCCCGCTTCAGGAGCCTCCGCTCAACCTCCAAATGGTCAACTGGAGCCATTGTGGCTCCGGATGGATTACGGGACCTTGGCTGAGGGAGACTCTGTCCGGGGGAATCCTCCACAGTCTGGCAATGGACAGGCCGACCAGGTCGGCAAAACACGGCTGCCGGGGCCAATGGGGAGCCACCAACAGTACCTCCGCTCTCTCTGAGAGAACCTTCCTGACCATCCCCAGGATCAGGGGAAGAGGGGGGAAGGCGTACAAAAGCCCCTTGGGCCAAGGGCATCGCAGAGCATACACCCCTTCCGCCCCCAGGGTCGGGAATCTTGAGAAAAATCTGGGGAGGTGGGCGTTCGTCGGAGAGGTGAAGAGGTCCAGGATCGGGCAGCCGAACCGCCGAGACAGTTCTTCAAACAGGATGGGATGCAGCCGCCACTCCGACTGGTCCATTGTGGTTCTGCTCAGCCAGTCTGCCTGTACGTTGGAGGTTCCTGCAATGTGTGCCGCCCTGATCGACAACAAATGAGTCTCCGCCCACCTGCAGAGACTCCGCTTCCCCCATGAGGGCCCGCAACCTTGTCCCCCCATGTCTGTTCACATGCGCCTTGGTGGCCACGTTGTCGGTGAGCAGGAGGACGTGTCGACCCGAAATCTCCTTGCTGAAAGCTCTGAGAGCGAGGCGGGCTGCCCGGAGCTCCAGCCAGTTGATGTTGTGCTGGAGCTCCTGCACTTCACCCACCCTGGCCCATGTGGGAGCCGAGAAGAGCCCCCCAGCCAAATTGACTGGCATCGGTCGTTATTGTCAGTCTGTCCTGCTCCTTGAAGGAGCAGCCCTGCAAAATGGCCCGGGACCCCCACCAACGGAGGGAGCGGAGCACCCCTGACAGCACCCGCACTCGTGTCCTTGAGGTGCTGAGGCCTGCCCTCTGAAAGGGAAGCAGGAACCACTGGAGTGGTCTGGCATGGAGTCGTGCCCAAGGCACTATGTCGATACAGGAGATCATCTTCCCCAGTAGTTGGGACAGAGACACCAAGGGTGCGACTCTGTCTCTTAGAATCTGACTCGACAGAACCTTGATGCTGTCCTGCCGCTCCTGGGAAAGGAAGACTTGTCCAGTCACAGTGTCGATAAGTGCGCCTAGGTGAACCAGCCTTGTCGACGGGATCAAGTGGCACTTGTCCAGGTTCACCGAGAACCCGTGATCCCGAAGGACCCGGATTGTGGTGTCTAAGTCCTTTTCCACCTGTAAATGGGAGGACGCCTGAATGAGTAAGTCATCGAGATAGGACTGGATGTGGATGGGCAAAGACCTGAGGTATGCTGCCAGCGCGGCCATGATCTTCGTGAACGTCTGGGGAGCTGATGCTAATCCGAACGGTAGGGGCACATATGGAAAATGACGGCCGGCATAGCAGAACCGCAGGAATTTCCTGTGGGCTGGGTGAATCGGGATGTGAAGATAGGCCTCTGTGAGGTCTACCGAAGTCAAGAAGTCTCCCTCTCATATGCCCTCCAGAATGGGGCGAAGGGAGTGCATTTTGAATCTCCGGTAGACCAGGTGTTGGTTGAGGCCCTTGAGATTCAGAATTACCCTCCATCCCCCCGAGGCTTTGGGTACTATGAATAGCATTGAATAGAACCTCATCCCCCGCTGGTCCAGCGGAACCGGCTGAATGGCCCGAATATCCAGTAAATGCTGGATAGCCGTTTCCATGAGCACCCGTCTCACCGAGTCCCTGAAAATGGGACAGCGGAGGAAAAACCTCGGGGGAGCGGAGAGGAATTCCAGGGAGATACCATATGTTATAGTCTCCCTGACCCAGGCATCCTGTGTTATGTCCTCCCAGCAGTCCAAAAATAGACCGAGGCGCCCCCCCCCCGATGGGGGGAAGGGGCATGCAGTCACTTTCTGCGCCTGAACGGCTGGGAATTGCCCCGAAAAGAGCGTTTGCCTTGAGGCTGCTATCTGCCCCTGCTGCCGAACCCTGATCGATCGGGTTGGAAGCCAGGCCTGGTGGTGAAGGGCCTCTGCTGACGGGGGAAGCTAGCCCTGGCCTCCCCCGACCTGAAGGAGGGCCGTCTATAGTACGGGGCCGAGCGGAAATCAGAATGTCTGCCCAGGGAAGGC
Organism: Thermophis baileyi; assembly: GCA_003457575.1. Classification (NCBI taxonomy): domain Eukaryota; kingdom Metazoa; phylum Chordata; class Lepidosauria; order Squamata; family Dipsadidae; genus Thermophis; species Thermophis baileyi. Next base: position 3,197,431 of record QLTV01004389.1, read on the forward strand.
AGGACCTTCCGCTTGTCCCTGGTCTCTACAAAAAAGGGTTCTAGGGACTGCCCAAATAGGCATTCCCCCTCAAAGGGGGCGGCCACCAGCTTCCATTTATTTTTCGCGTCCATCCTCCAATGACGCAGCCACAGCATCCGGCGGGCCATCACCGAGGAAGCAATGGCCTGCACCGAGAATTTGGCCGCCGTCAGGGACGCGTCTGCGGTGTACTTAGCCACCACAATAATCTTGCTGAAGTCCTGGTGGGCCCTCAGTTCCTCCGCTGGCAGACGAGCCTGTAATTGATGAAGCCAGCGAAGTGAAGCTCTCGTAAAAAAGGAGGCTGCAGTAGAGGCCCGAATCGCCCAAGAGTCTGCCAAATGGGCTCTGCGGAGGGCCATCTCTTCCTTCCTCTCCTCAGCCTTGAGAGCGTCTTCCGCGTCCGGGGGAAGTACGGAAGAGGACGTTAACGCCGCCACTGGGGTGTCAGTCTTCGGGACCTGAACCAAACCCTGTAACTCGGCATCCACGCTGAACAGAGCGTGTTCTGATCCACTGGGACGCACCGAGCCGGCCAGAGAGGCCCACTGTCTCTGAATCACGTCCAGGAACATCCTGGGGATCGGGATAGTGTCCTTCTCGGTGGCCTACTCTGTGAACAGGAAATCCTCCTGTTCACCCGCCTGACTGATGCTCCTGGGGGCCTGGATCCGTACCCAGGCGCACCGTACTGCGTGCTTTAGCCAGGAGTGATTTAAATAGAGCCGGATTGAAGAGGCCCTTAAAGGTAGGCCTGCCGGGAGGTGCCGGTTCACAGTCAAAAAAGTCCCCCTCTCCCGGCAACTCTCCCTCCGACGAGGAGGAATCACCCTGGTCAGAGTGATCCAGGGAATATGGCCCCTGATAAGTTGTCTCTCTAGGTGGATCCCAGGGGTCCATATTTGCTTCACGGTAATGTACAGGCAATGGAACTTGTTGGGAATGCTGGAGTCCCTGAGCAATCCCTTGTCTGACCGCCTGAGCGATCCACTACTGTAGAAGAGGCGGCATATCCAGCTCCTGAGATGCCCCCGGGCAGAGCCCCGCCGCTGTTGGGGCAAAGGACACCTCCGGAGCTCGGCTATCCCCCCCCCCGAGGACAAACCTCTGTCCAATGATGCCCCCCGTGATTGGGCCAGGAAATGGGCTGCTGGGTCTGCCCTCCGAGGAAGCAGGTCATTGCCACCCTCAGGGGACCAGGTCCCTTTCGGAATGGGGTGCAGCTCTGTCTGGTGCCCCTGAACCAAGGAAACCTCAGGAGACTGCTGCCCTCCAGCAGGGTCAGGAGGCTGGTGAGATGAGTGGCCATGATCATTGGTTCCTTTCTTGGCCCGAACAAATTCCTTGTCCAGGGCCTTTTGACACTGTTGAGCCGCTCTTTCGTCTGCCCTAGAGGTCTTTTTGTGAGCCCTGGCCTTGGCCTTTATTTTCGCCGCTGCTGCAAGGCTGGACGATCTCTGTTTGGCGGTGGCTCTGCCAGCTCCATCGGACGGTTGAGGGGACCAAGCGCCCTCAGCCAAGGGTCCGGATCCTGCGCCTCTGTATTCCATGATAATGGACTGGGCAGACATGCTCGCAAGCACCGCTGCTGGCTCAGCGTCGTTAGGGCCCACCGCGGCCGCGGTTTAATTCGGGCCTCGATCCTGTGGCACGGGAACGAAGGATCGATTAGCAAGATGGGGAGAAACCCCACAATAACGAGCGCTGGCCTCGCCACTAAACAAGGCAGTCTTATGCGAAAAGCCGCTGCCGCGGCTATCACAGAGATATGTAGTGTGGCGCAGACGGCCAGAGGCCCCCTCTCCTGAAATCACTCTGGGGGGGTCACCAGAGGAATTTGTGCCAGGGGGCTCTGAGCCGCTGGATAAATCAAGGCAGACTTATGGCGTGATGCTGCCGCGGCTCCCTGGCAGGGAGTATGCCCGTGCCATGGGCAGGAACTCCTGACCTCGCTGCAAGGTTAAGACAAAGCCACCAATGTCACTAGTCCCTTGAGCCCTTCTGATCTGTCTCTCAAGACTGCAATCTGTACAGATGGAGAGCCAAGAGGCCTAGTCCAGTGCTGACTGAAAGAGTCAATTGGTACAAAATGGCCACCACAGTCCTCGTGAAGCACTCTGAGATGGTCAAAATGGCTGCCACCTCCAAGCTGCGATCCACACGTGGAGAGCCAAGGGGGACGAGGCCAAGGGAGCCCAATTAAGCGATTGTCTCTAATCCTCGTTCAACAGTTAGGGTGCAGTGTCAGCCGGACTCCCAAGTACTTCAGAATGGCTAGAACTGGGAGGGCAGGTTCGCACCCAAAAAAAAATGGCTGCTCCCTCAAAGCTGCGTTCCGCCTAAGGCGGAGAGCCAAGGGAGCACGGCCGGGAGCTCACCGGATGGATTGTCCTCCAATACTGAGCAATTGAACTGCAGCTCCTTCAATTGCGAGGCAACAGCTGCCAATTCAAAGAGACTACTTTTTTTCGGCTCGTCGGCGTTTGGTGTCTTCAAAATGGCCGACCGCCCCCTCAAAGCTCCGATCCACAATGGCAGAGAGCCAAGGGTCGTGGCTCGACAGCCGACACTGGAAATAGCGGTGAAGTTGATCCTGCTGACTCCGATCCTGAAGCCAGCCACTTTTCGGTGCGACGAGCACGCCGAAGAAACAGCTGACTTTGACAGCTCAGCCGATAAAGGATTTTTCCTCTTCTTTCTCTGTGTGCCTTGAATGAGAACAGGGAGTTTCCTAACCTAACAATCTAGCCAACTCTGCAACCGCTCAGGAGCTAACTCCAGAGCGTCCTTAGAGCTTGGACTGAGTTGAAGAACTGGGGACCGTTGACAGGGAGGCGGTCCTCAGAAATTCAACTCAGTCATAGAGCTAGAGGACTAGAGCTACCCATCCTGGACTCTCCCAATGATGCCATGGAGAACAGAATAAATATTGAGTTTTGGAAAGGCCGAGTCAAAGTCCTATCCTTAACAGGTGAAATGTTGTAGAATATCCTAAAGCAAAGAGTTCATGCAAGACAGATCAAAAAGATATGTGAGTTGAAGCAATTTTTCAAAGAGGAATGGGTCAAAAATGGTAATGTGTGGGAGAAAATATTGTGCCCCTCCCGTCCAGTGTCACATGACTGCATTTTTGGCTCCTTGGTAACTGATTTGCATTTACAGGTTTCTGGCAAAAATGCCCGTAGAGAACAATGGGCTTGCTTAATAACCATGGAATTTGCTTAACAGCAGTGTTTGCTTAATGACCACCACATAAAGAGTTTGTAAAATCGAGTGGTGGTCACATCATGACCCAATTAATGACTGTTGTGATTTGGGACCATAATTGCGGGCTTAATTACAGTCATAAGTTGAAGACTATCTATAATGCTAAAAGAAGAGGTCTACTAATTACTAAATCTTAAACTACAGTTTTAGAAACACGTAACATACAACTAATATTGGCTTAATGTTTTTTTTAAATCACGATACATTGTTTTCTTGTGCTTTTTAACCAGAATTTCTTCATCTATTAACAGGCCTTAAATAAAGTTTAGATCATATTACAGGTAACAATACTGAAATATTATGGATAATTCTAAAGAGTTCACAAACTTTCTCTCACCGCTGCAATCTGCCTCCTTGTCTTGCTCTTGCAGGTTTGACAACCAAATATATCATATATCAAATATAAAAAAAAATATCCTTATATTTTTTATTTATTTGTATAGTGCCTTTATTTCTACAAATAACTCAAGGTGACTAACACATCCAACACACCTTCCTCCTCCTATTTTCCCCACAACAACAATCTTATGACACGGTTTGGGTTGAGAGAGTATGACTGCCACAAAGTCACCCAGCTGGCTTTAATAGCTAAGGAGGCACTTGAACTCAGACTGCCACTCTAGCCTGGTGCCTTAACCACTATCCCAAATTCTAACAATAAAATCCTGTTTATTCCTCGAACGTGATTTTTTTTAAAAAAAAATTGCCCCATTTCTTAAAAAATGCTATATAATATAGAAAGATACAAGTTGCTTTGTAGGCTAATTTCCTTTTTTAAGACTCTGTGAATTTGTTAGAAACCCACACACCTTTTTTCTTCTGCGTCTATAAATCACATTAAAATATAATCATGGTTCAACTTTCTCTACAGTCCTGGAAGACCTGGAAATTAAGCTCTTGTTGGATTCAAAATTAAAATAATTTATTTATAAGCCATATTTGCATCCAAAGGCAAGCATCAATCTGAACCAAATATCACTATGAAAATAATGTACATATACAATATAAATGATAAAAGCCGGATAAAAGCATCACCTACAACTTATACTGGAGATCAATCACAGATGATGTTAGAGCTAGACAACATTGCATGTCATTCTATATGTCTGACACTGTATTACTGAGCAATGTGAGTGATCAATCTTGTAAATTATTCATTAAGAACAGCAGCTACTTCTGCTGGCAGAGATGATTAACTAGTATATGTAGAGTAATAGAACATTTTCTGAAAACCTAGCAATTTACACGGGCAGAAGCCAAAAGGCAGTGAACTACGAAGGAGTGGAGCAGAATGAATGCAATTTCATTGCTGAGCCTTGTTATTACTGCAATTCTAGTCAGTTTCATATGCCCTTGTTTATCATTTTCCACTGCATCAAGCACAGAGTCAGTGTCAGCTTCAGTAATAACCCCTTCTATGCATTCACAAATATTTTTGAAATAAAATACAAATACAGAGCTTAAAATGCAACATAAGGCAAAGAAATATCAGCATAAACCATGAAATCCAAGTAAATGCTTTGCTGATTTAGTAATGTTCTCAACCAAAGAGTCTTCTAGGCATTTATGGTAAAAAGGTATGCTCCTGAAGGCCTACCTTTTGGTTTGGTGAACTGGTGATTCCTGAACACACTGCCAAACATTTTAAACAAGATTGCTGGAAACTTGACTCTGCTATAAACTTAAACTAACAGCTTGTAGTGGTTACCAATTGATTGAAATCCCTTTTAAATTGAAATTACTAAGAGGGGCACATGTGAAAAAAGGGATAAAAATTAAAGACAACATTTCTACCGTTTCCCCGAAAATAAGACAGGGGCTTATATTTTTTTGACCCCCCAAATATGGCCTCGGCCTTATTATTGGGGGGGGGCTTATTATTTTGGGGGTGCAGTAGGCGGCGAGTGTGGGTCTGCATGTCCCATCGCCGCTGCCTCGCCTCCCCTCCCTGCCGCCACCGCCTCGTGGAGCAGGACTCAGTAAGGCTTGTTGTGCCGTTGCATGCACGAACTGCAGGACTGCCGCAAACTTCATCATAATGGCACAGCTGGGGTCCTTCTGCCGTTGGTGCATGAAACGGCACAACAGGCCTTGGAGAGGCCTGCTCCACGAGGCAGCGGCGGTGGCGGGACGAGTCTCACAGAGACTCATTTCTGGCAGGTGGAACATGTTGGGCCGTGAGACGCACGTCCTACCTGGGACTTGTAGCTCCGTCACGTTCCTTGGCATTGTGTCCAGCGAAGCCCATGGTAAAAGAAAACTTCTCGTGAGTTCAATCAAACTTCTCGAACTCGCGAGAAGTTTTCTTTTACAATGAGCTTCTCTGGACACAATGCCAAGAACGTGACGGAGCTACAAGTGTCAGGTAGGACGTGCGTCTCGCGGTGGGGCGCAATTTGGGAGTGGCGGGGCGGGCCGCGGGACGTGCGTCCTACCTGGGACTTGTACCTCCGTTGCGTTCCCCGGTGTTGTGTCCACTGACCC
>QLTV01004389.1:3206021-3232766 GCA_003457575.1 Thermophis baileyi
TTGCTCTCTCTCTCGTTCTCTCCCGGCCAGGAGCTGCTTTTTAGCAGTGGGCACTCTTGGCTGGGAGGTTGATGCATGCACACCCCGCGGTACTGCCTCGGCTCCTCTGGGCTCTGCCTCTGCCAGCGTTTTGAAGCGCTCCTGCCTGCAATGGGGCGGCGAGGCAGGCATCAAGGCTCCCCTTCTCTTCCTCGGAGGCAGGAGCGCGTTTGAAAACGCTGGCAGAGGCGGAGCCCAGAGGAGCCGAGCAGTCTCGTCGGGTGTGCGTGCCCTCGACTCTCACTTGCTCTCGCTCTCCCGGCCAAAAAAGTGCCCGCAGCAAAAAGAGCGCCTCCCGGCATGCCACCCCTTCCCCCCGGAAAGTAATGGGGGGGCTTATTTTCGGGGGGTGGCTTATTTCAACGCATGTCCCGAAAAGCCCTGTTGGGCTTATTATCGGGACATGTCTTATTTTCGGGGAAACACGGTAAAATTCTGTCTTCAGTTGTTCTATATTTTATAAGATTTTATTAAAACTTGAAAAATGAGTTAAAAATAAATTTCCTAACTCCCTAAATAAGAAAAAAAGAAAAGAAAAGAAAAGAAACTAAGCAGAAAGCAAAAAGTGCAAGGAAAAAAAGTTGAAGAAAAATAGAAAAAATATCTTCTGATATTTTTCACAGCAGTTGTAAGTACAAATATATTTTAATCTCTGTAAAGTTACAGCACAATATTTTTTTTGCCCTGTTCTGTGGTGGTCATTAAGCAAATGCCATGATCGTAAAGTGACCACTACAGGCATTAAGCAAACTTTTGGTTTGCTATTGGCTGGGTTAAAAAAAAAAAACCTAGTTAGTACATTAAATGCTGGTTTTCATCAAAATGCTGTAATATATGGTCATGTGACTGCAGGATGTTGCAAGTGGCCGTAAATGCAGGCCAGTTGCCAAGGGCCTGAAATGTGATCACGTGGCTGTGGGAAGGGGAAAGGCGTTGGAACTTTAGAACTGGGTTATAAGTACCCCCAAGGAGGTCCACCATAAATTCGAACAGCTGCTAAGTGACCGGTCATAAGTTGAGGATTACATGTAAACATCAAAGATATAAATCAGAAGTTCATTTATTTTTTATTTTTACACAAAATATCTATAAGGAGTTTCTATTCAGCAATAACTGTAGTTTCTTCTCTCTAATCAAATAAGTTAAATTATCTCAGCAAGATGTGTCAATTTCACCAACCATTCCTCCATAATGAATAGCATCAAATTTTTTCATTACTATGCATATAATCATCTCTTCACAATAAACATAATTGAAATAATTTTCCATGGTTTTTTTCCCTGTTTATCCATTAGTTCTAAAAACAAGTTTTGGCTGATTGAATATTAATCTTTAAAATCTATATTTAAATATGCATTTGAACCCAATTTTTAAACCTTTTTTACATATCTACCAAGCATGATAAAATGTCTCCTTGTGTTGTTTACATTGGCAACCTACTTTTGAAATCTTTATACATTCTAGATAATTTCTCTGATATCACATACCAACAATACATTATTCAATAAAAATTCCTTTAAGATCATAACAATGTAAATTTTGACATTTTAAGAGTTTCCCACTGACCCATTTATATATAACCAAAATTCCTAGCTCATGTTATCAACCTGTTCTTGTTTCAAATTTCAACAAGTGTATAATTTTAGCAATTATATATTCTTCATCAATACACAACTATACTTCAAATTCCTACTTCAGTTCATATCATAAATCTTTTTGCCAGTTTGAATCCTTCTGATAACTGTAAATGGGAAAACCATCAACAACTACATCCTTCTGCTATTAATTGTTCCCTTGATTTAATTTTAAATTCCCCTTAATGGTTTTCCAATAATTATTGCTACATCATCCATTTGTTCTTGCCTGTTGTTCCTCTTCTATTACAGGCTTATGAAGCTTAGATCCATAAGGGAGGCTTGGGGTACAACATGTGTTTATATCTATTCCATATTCTCAATGTTCTCAATAATAAAATGATTTTTTAAATCCACATTAACTTTAAACTTCATTGTACTATAAATACCCATGCCATCCAAACCCCAGGTCATAATCTTCTAACTCCAAAAGTCTCTTTTTTTTTTCTCAGCAGCATCCATTCTTTAATCCAGACCAAACAAACAGCAAAATACAATTTCAAACCCAATCCTCCTCTGTCCTTTGCATCTTGTAACACTTTATATTTAACCCCTGATTTTCCCCCTTGCAAATATATTTAGATGTATTTTTATGCTACTGTTTAAAGGTACATCATTCAAACCAGGTACTGGTTTGAATCTGAACAAAAACATCAATCTTGGCAAAATATTCATTTTTATCACAGATATTCTCCCCACAGTGACCATTTTAATTTCTTCCATCTTAACGTTCTTAATATCCTCCAGTGTCTTAACATAATTATTTTGAAATAACATACAATTCATATTTGCCATAATAGTATCCAATCTTTTTTCTCAATCTTAAAATCAGTTTTCTCCATCAGTTATATTTGTTCTAATTTCATATTCTTGTTAACACCTTTGTCTTCTGATTCTTAAAATCTGCTAAAATACCAAAGACCTTTAATCTACCCATTAATATTTCTACTCCCTTTAGTGGATCTTCTAAAATTAGACTAAATCATCCACAAATGCCTTTAATTTATAAATTCGTTTTTTAATTAACTCCCATAGTTCTGTTCAGTACCTCAAGAACTAAAATGAACAAAAGTGGTGACAGCAGACATACTTATATTATTTCTTTTTGAATTTCACAAGGGTTTTTAGTTCTCTATTAATAATTATTTTATTTGCCGCCCATCTCGGCACAAGGCAGCTCTGAGTGACCTACAACATCAAAAGCAATAAAAACTACCTTTTTATGACCCCGTAATCCCTTAATTCAGACTAGAGTCGGGGCGACTGGATGGAATTGAATGTTTACTAGCCAGATGCCCTTCCTGACACCATGGAGAGTTCACAGCAGATATTTTTTCTTTGTGCCATAGGAGAGAAACTTCTGCCGCTATGTAGGATTGAACTGTCAACCTTCCAAGTGAGAGGCAAGCATCTTCACCACTAGGCCACCACGCTGCTCTATCAAAAGCAACAAAAGTGTAAAAAAATAAATATTTCTGATGCAAAATATATTTGCTTTCTGTGAAGTATAAATCAGTCTTACCCATTTAATACAATTATCTCCAAGGTTCATATGTTACAAGACTCTAAACAAAAAAATCCAATTCAAATTGTCAAAGACCTTCTCTGCATCTAAGAATATCAATCTAGCTTGTTTTTCAATATGTTGCTTTAAGGTTCCAAAATATTCAAACACTTCTAATATTAACTTGTAATTGTCTTTTAGGTAAAAACCGACATTGTAAAGATTGTAAAATTTTATCCTAAAAAAATCAATAGAAAGAGGCCAGCAATCTACCTGGACCAAATACCTTTTCTGTTTTAGTCTTTTTGAGAGTTTCACACAGTGTTGTTATAAGTCCATTCAAAATTTGTGTCCGATGCTCTGTAATCTTCAGTAAATTCTCTTTATGAGAGTATTTACTCACTTATTCTGAGAAATTTTTTTAATCTTTATATAAAGGTGTGTAATACTAATGAAACTCTTTTTGCATATTTGCATTACCTGTTACTGCAGTGCAGTATTCCCTTCTTGCAACTTTAATATCACTTTATTTTTTGTTTTCACAACTTATATCCCAACCATCTCCCAAATTTATTTGGTTGCAAATTCAAAATTTTGTTTTGCATAATCCATCTTTATTTCCATTTCTCTTACTGTTAACATAATTGCTTGTACAGAAGCTTAATTTGCTGAGTAATACTTGACATTCCCTGGGGATTTTAAAATTCCTTTTATCTCATCCAAAATCATTTTTCTTGCCTTTTCTTTTTAAATTCACTATTACATAATGTTAAATATCTTCTTACAGAAGCTTCATTTGTATACCAAACCTTACTTTTGTGCCTTTATTATTATTCTAAAAAAATTCCCTCAACTTTTTACAATCCTCCAGCATTTTTTTTTGTAACATCATCTCATCAAATCTCCACCTAAAAGATCCATTTTCCTTTTAAAAGTTAAAGCCTCTAGGTTGTAATCTGAGTGTCTTTGATAATGTCTGAACTTTATAAACCTCTCAGAAATCCAAATCATAACCATTCTTGAAAAAGATGCCTCAGAAAAATAAGTGTATTCTTTTGACTTACCATTTTTATATCTCCATACATCAACAAGCTCCTAATTATCCATTAAATAGATAAAAATCTTTGGTAATTTACCCTGCGTACTTTTAACATTTTTCTCAGATGCTCTTTCTGTGGCGGAACTACTGCATTCCAATTTCCCAGGAGTTATAGAAATGTTAATATCTGTACTGCCCATCATGGTATCTTTTTAATGTCTTGTAACTGTTATGGCATTTGATTGGTCATATGTCCATTAATACTTCTTCCAGTTTTAAATTTTTTTACCAAAATATTTCTTGCTTCCTATAGTTTAGTCTCAATCTGTGTTGTTTAAAAATAGAAATCACTCCTTCCAACCTATCCCATCTAAATGGAATTTTGTTTCTTCTGATTTGTCTGTCAAAAAATCCCCCTTTCTCTTGTGTAGTATTCTAATTGGAATTATCAAACCTTTATCTAGTATTAAAATGCTGCTATAAACCTTGGTCTATGGTCTTCTTTATGACAAACTGCAGAAAGACATCCCTTTCTTAATTCATTTCTAAATTCATTTCTTAATTTGGCAAAACTTATGTAAATTCTATAACTTGATCAATCTCTGTTTCAGTGTCATCTTCTTCCCAGTCCAGGACATTAGACAGAGTTCTAAGGCCCTTTTTAGGAAACAGATCCAAGATACTGCACATCCTCCATGTTTGTTTTGGATATACAAGCATACATATATAAAACAGGTGTGGAAATACTTCCTTTACCAGGAGATAAAAGTAATTTAAAATGATGCTAATCAACATTAATACTTGCACATAGCCCCAAAGTCTAAGAGTGTTAGACTCAAAGATCTGAGAAGTGTTAGATACAATAAAAGCAATTGTGGAATATCTTACATCCACAGTGGCTGACAGATTACTGTACTATATGCCCAATAGGGAAAGAAAATTCAAATGGAAAATCCAGTACTCCAATTTACTAAGTAGAAATTAGAACAGACTCTTTCCTACAAGAAAATGGAAAAGCAGGAAAGGAAAGGAGGAATGCCTAGATAGGAGAAATATGCCATAAATCAGATGCATCTGAAAACTGAAAAGGCAATTTATAGAATTTAATGTAAAACATTATAAACAGAGGTAGAAAGCCCATTTTGCAACCAGGGAATACACTTTTAAAAATTCAGCTACTAAGGAATCCAGATTGAATGGATATTCCCATGAACAGCTGAGCTAGAATCTTTGCATAGAAGAATCTAAACAAGGGTTTAAGATAAATTTTACTTTAATAAAGTCCAAAGAAATCACAGCTGCTATTTGAAAGTTTAGGACCAAACTTCAGTAAAAACAAACTTGGGTGGTTCTGGATGCTACAAAGAAAAGGCAATGACCAAAGCTATTGTACAGCTGTTTTGTAAAGTTTGTTTTTCCCTTTTGCTGCCCTCAAAATCCTCTCTGACCTCTGGTGAATAATTTTGGTAAAGTTTCCCACTATTTCGAAGCACAACCATATATGAAGACTGGAACACAACCATATAAGTAGGCATATTAAAGGAACCCCCTTAAAATTTTCCTAAAACTCCAAACCCATCCATGCCTATATAGTTCTTCTTAATTAGTAATCACAGGGTTTGCAAAATTATTTAGTGAGGTCCTAGGCAAGAATATGGGGCTTATACCTAATATACAGCTAGAGAAAATGCTGGATTTTATTACTTATGTTAATAAATGTTTTATATGAAACTTGTAACAAGAATCTAGTATAAAGGATATATTATATAATATGTATAATATCTATCTATCATCTATCTATCTATCATCTATCTATCTATCTATCTATCTATCATCTATCTAAAAAAGTGTTTTGGTGAATGAGAGAAGCAGCTTATAATATCTTATTGGGAAAAACTATTGTTAACCTGTATTTTATTTTCAACAGAAAAAGAACCAAGACTCCTTTGCAACCTTAAGAGCAAAATATAAAAGCTTTAACTTTTGCTGTATCACAGCCCCCTATCCATTGCTCTCAAAAAGCTTAACATTTTATACCAGTTAATGGTATTTAGATGTTAGGCATGTGATTAATTGTATCTAAAAAATTATGCTGTATCAGCCATCAGCTTCAGACAACCTGGTAATTCAGTACATGAATAACTTCTAAGTGACTCCAGCCTTTGTTACCAAATCATATACCAGGTCTGAAACTTTAGAAATATCAGTATACTTTATAGATAAAATTCTGAATTTTTTACTTCTCATATCATAGTTCAGCATTTTTTTTGAATAACATTGTTCGGATGTATTACATTAATATTAATTCCAAAGGAATGCCTTAATTCCAAACTAAAGTTAACTTTAAGATACAATGTTTTCTCCTACATAAAATATGGAGTTTCTTAAAACAATGTGAGGTGAGATGGAAAGCATGTACTCTGCCCATTCTCCTATTTTAGTTCCCAAACCACAGCAAACAGTTATTTCAAATGCTTATCTTCTTTTAATTATTTCAAAGTTCACACCAGTCTAACGTATTTAAAGCAAGGACAAGACCTGTTATTATCTTCCCCGAGTGCAGAACATAGAGAAATGGTCTTAAATTATAGGAAAAGAGTTTATTAATAAATTTTAGAAGACTTTGACAATAGGATTGAATCTGGGTTGCAGTATAAGGTATTACTCAATAATGTATTCAAACAAAGTCCAAATGTGTTAATGCAAAGACTAGATCCCCATTTATTAGAGGTGCTTCAATTTGGATTCCTGCATTAGATTCATTGCTCTAAATCAGGGCTGTCAAACTCGCAGCTCGTGGCCTGGATGTATCACGCGCTGGCCACGCCTATGCCCAGTTTAGCAAAGGGGGGGAAGTCCTGATACGTCATGTGACACCACCGTGATGCCATGAGTTTGACACCCCTGCTCTAAACGGTCTTGTTCAAGTCTAAATAATTAGAAAAAAATAAAGTTTTCAATTTTCTTCTTTTGTATTAAAGTTCCAGTTTTAAATATCCTTCTGCACATTCAGCTATTGTATTTTACCCTGCAGACACTTTTTGTCTTAGTCTGAATCTTTTCCTGCAAGGGACATACATAAGGGCGTACAGGACAGCTTCCTGATGATATCTGACAGTTGCATGTCAGGAATGCCTTTTAAAGATCTTACTTCCACAATGGGCACTTTTACACTCATACAAATTAAATTTAATCACAAAAAATAGTTTGCTTGTTCCAAGAAGTGTGACAAACAGAATTTTTGGAGACTGTAGTACATATTTCTTTAACGATTCTGAAACAGAGTACCAAGATGCTATGTAGAAATATTATTCACCAACCTTCATGTTGTTTAAAACTGTTATTGTTTGAATTGATGAATTTCACACACACACATGGTTATATTTTCATTTTATATGCTGCTTGAAAGAAAAAAAACTAAGAGGCAAGAAGGCAAGTTAATCTTAAAAGGGAGAACCTGATGGTATAAAAGAATTTATACCTGATGATATAAAGGAATTGAAAACCTCTTGGAATAATTAATATAATGTGCCATCACACCAAGATTTCATTCTCGTGACAGATGTTATAGACAATTGTATCTGAAACTAAACCACCTATTTTCAGATGAGTTATCTTGAAATTATGCCATATTCTGTTTTGTATTAGATTTCACACTCTTAAGTCCAACTAAACCAGGTGTCTAACATTGTAATTCTATAATACATGTTGCAGTAGATGAGCAAAAAATACTGATGCTTTTTATCATACAGCTTATCCTTCAATACATCATGCAAATTCTGAATTGTAAGTTGCTATTCAGAATGGGAAAAAGGAAACCAGATGCCACTTAAATTTGGAGGGGATAAATCACTAAAGTGACTGACCAGCAAGTTAAATTAAATTGAATTTGTAGAAGTTTTAGTATAAAATACTGAAAAAGTATAAGAATGCCTGCTCTTGTTCTAGGTGGAAAGCCATCCGTCATTACCAACTGGCTCAAGAGCTAACAACAAAATTACCTAAGAGCAATCACTATTAAAGGCTTATCCACAATTTGTGTTAAGTAACAGATTAATCCAGGTAGCCTAATCACTATAAGGATCTAAACACATAATTTTGGAAGAGGTAAATATCATTCAAAATAAATTGCAGGTATAGTTTTTCTCCCAAAAAGTTAGTTAGGCTGTATTCACATAACATAGCTAACTGGTTTGCTGCTACCCTGCAGTAAATATTTAGTCCAGGAATATGATGGCAGACAAATGAGCAGCAGAGCAGCCATCTTTGCAGGAAGTCCAGCTATCAGGAAAGTAGCTGGAAAGCTGTCAGTTCCTGCTTTATGTTTCTTAAGGAAAAAGCAAAAACTTGATAACCTGATAAGGGCTGGTATAGAAAGGGAGATTATGCATCTGGTATTGTTCTAATGCCCCTAATGGACAAAGGGGTGGGGAATGAAAAGAAGAAAGCTCTGAGATAAGGAGCACTTACAGGTGCCCCATTTTTGTGAAACCACTCTAGGCAATTCTCTCTTTAATAACAGGGAAGTATCAACACTTTGTTACTTATCCTTCCTATTTCATTCAACCTAGGATGGTTAATTAATCCAAAACAACTTTCTCTAACAATAAACTGATTAGGTTATGGGTGGTTGCATTACATGTGAACTACCCCTTGACTTAAACATTTCACACAAACCAAAATAGCTTTTATTTCTACTGTAACAATTTGTTGTTTTTTACAAATAGCTACCAAAATCTTCCACTGCATCATGTCATTGTCTAAATACATGCTTATTATCTATTCACTTTCTTATCGGCAGCAAAACAAGTTTCTCCTCATACATAGGCTTTTTATTACAAAAATCAGCTTACCGGCAAATGTCCTTATCTTGTTTGCCTTCTGTGCTATATGAGCCAAGGCCGCCTAACAATTGGATGATAGCTAGGAAGTATATACAAATATAACCTATTCCTTTACCTTATACTTTTCCTAGCCAAAAAACCTCCTTTATAAACAAATTGTGTTGGTCTCACTCTAAACACCATGCATATAAACTATTTAAATATATTTAATGTACTTTCTAATGTGCAAAAGCAATATGAAATTCTCACATATGTGGGCAATTTTAATTCATTAAAAATAAAATTGAAAAGATATTAGTGCAAAACAAATAACATGATCAGCAAAACCACTTCTGGGAATAGAAATTTGCATAGCCCAAGAAGGTTGTCAAAGCACCCACCTTACCGCAAAAAGAAGCAATTGGAGAAAAATCTCTAAAGATTAATCCAATGAAGAGACATAACATGGAAAATTGCAGATAAATATGAATTCTGAATCAGAATTTGCACTGAGTAATATCATTATTGTACTCAAAAAATGGATAGTGGATATGAGATTAAAGCAAAAAGCATGACAAGAAAACAATGGTATAAAGAGTGAAAAATAACAGACTAACAAAGCATGTAGTACACAAGAACATCTAACTTGGAAACAGAAAAAAAGTAATTGATAGAATATGAACTAAGAGATTTCAGTTTTCAACATCAAAATGAAACTCTAAAATATTTATGCATATCTATTCTGTTCTAATTTCAACTACTGAGCTGCTTTTTTAAGCAAAAGGTCTACAGCAAAGTCTTTTCTATCAATTACCAATATGACTTTTTGTGTAAAGAAATTGTTACAACAAATTTCCCTGAATGCAGACTTCATAGATGAAAACATGGGATCTACACTATTTAGTTAAGGAAGCCAAAATAAAGCTTCTATCAAACAACTCTAGAGAAGTAATAAACACTGTTCATTTTTATTTTATTTGGGAAGAAACTGAAACTGAGTTCCAATATGGAAGACTGTGAGCCAAACGGAGTATAGAAGTTATCGGCAATGAAAATAAATTCTCTGACAAGTAGTACCCAACGTCTTTTCTTCTACATTAAACTGCTTAGGGAAAAATATTGCAAGATCTCTTTCTTATAAAGAGTGATCATACACTCCCAATACAAAACGCAAAGAGCTTGAAGGAGGAACCCAATTGCCTACCTGTCTACGAGATACTGCACACCTCGAGGCGTAGCCTACAACTATGACCTCCACGCTTTAATAGTCCCCGTAAGTGATCCTTGAGGTGCAGCCTTGAAACAGACCACTGGGTAAAGATCAAGGTTTCTGAAGCAGAACTCGAAAGGAGGGAAGGGTGATCGGCACGAAGTTTGGAGGAGTATCCTGTCCATCCACCGGTTCCATTGGTGGGACAAGACTACGAGAAGCAGTAAAACTCGGAGCGGGCGGCTGGGGAACCTTCCTAACTCAGCGACACCGCAGCAGGAGGCGTCGGAGCCCATTCGGGGTGTGACAAAAGAGCGGCGAAAGCAGCGAGAAAAGAGGTGCGAGGCGGGGTCTTATTCGTGGCTGCTTAGCCGAGGCAGAAGTTACACTCGCGGAAGGAAGAAGGGGAAAAAGTATGCGCGAAAGGGGGCGAGAACCTCCCTCGCCTCTCGCGCCTTTGGATCCCGAAGAAGAGCCCGAGAGCCGTTAGGCCCACGGAGCCCTCGTCCCACGGGCGAGGAAGGACCCCGCTCCACGTCCGCCGCTCCCTAAAGAGGAGACGAAGCTCTTCCTTTGCCGCCTCCAACCTTTAGCACCTACCCGCCAGCGCCGTCCCTTCCGTAGCCGCGCCTTAGCCGCCGCTCCGGGAAATCAAGTACTCGGTCGGTCGGTCGGTCGCTCGGCCCAAGCAGTCACAAGAAACACCAGCACGGGAAGTAGGGCGCGCATGCGCGTTCTCAAACCCGCTCGGGCTCGCCGGTTGGTCAGCCTGCTGCCCGTAGGCGCGCGCGCAGTCCCCTTTCCTCTACACCCCCTCCTCCTTCCTTTCCTTCGAGCGCTCCTGCGGACATGCGCAGTACGCTACGTTTGGCGAAAAACGGGAACGGATTCGTTCGCGTAAAGGGGCGGAACTGCGCCGCTAATAAATCACGACTCGGGGAACGAGGAGCTCCAAAGCTGGAGCTAGAAAAGTAGTTATTCGCATGCGTGTGAGTGACGTTAGGCGTCTGGAAGCATCCGGACCAATCGTTTGCTTGATAAATGAGGAGGGCAGGTCTAGACGACCAGAATGAGCATGCGTGAATCGTAGTTTGCGGTTTTTTTATTTTACGCTCGAGGGATTGAGGATCGCTGTGAAATCACGTATTTGAAGAATTTGCAGATTCACCTCAGATTAAACTGTTCAGAATGTGTTGAGCAAAATCTTCGGTTTTATTTCTGGTAGAGGATATATGTATAGAAATCATGTTTTTAGATTCTAAAATGTCCAAGTAAGGAATCTTATAGAGAACACAATGAAGTAATCTGGAGATTAAGGGAATATAGAAGGTCTCCAGATTCAAGGTTCACAAATTGCCTTTTAGCCTAACAATTGTTTTCCATAATAGCTCTACCCCATTTTCATATATTGAAAATGCTGTTTTTTATATTATAATTATCTATATAACTTCCATCAAGTTACGACTGGCTCATTTGGCCAAAGGTATGGCTAGATAATTTTGGCTCAGGATGTTGTTTAATACGAGCTGATTTTAAACTGTAATAGCAAAGTAATGACTTAAGTTTTCTCTTGTGAATTCAATCCTTGCAGTTTAGAAAGCATAGTGCTACAAAATGGGTGCACGCTTTGTCAGTATGAATATTGTAATAGATGTTTTCAGAAAACTATTTTGTTCACAATAATGCTTTTAAAGATGGAGCCACATTGGAGAGAGACAGAAATATGTAATGCAATTAATAATTGCAAAGGATAAGAGGAAAGAATATTATTCTATGAATTTTATATCCCTAATACTCTTTGAAGTATATAAAGAAAAATGGTAATGAATTAATCCAGGTTTTTTAGTACATGATTTTGACCATGGTGGGATTTCTAGTATGAACCATTTTATTAGTTTATTTGTGTCCATGTTAAAATAATTTTGTTATTGCAAAACCTCAACATTTTTTATCTGATAAGTGAAAATAGATTTGGGCTGTAAGACAATCTCCTAAAGGAGGAATTTAGCATGTTACGATGCTTTTGAAGCTATAAATCAAATTAACCATAATATCAATCTTGGAACTTGCAGATTGGAAGTTGTCATACAGAATATTTTACATATAGATGGCTGGGCTACTGGCCAGAGGACGACTTGTTTCAAGAGCCAAACCAAATACTTGCATTACAGCTTTTGTTAGTAGAAAATTGAGTCATAGGAAATAAAGTTACCAAGCCCATAACTAATTCCAGGCACTATGACAGGATAATTTCCTATTTAATAACAATAAAATGATGACTGATAACCTACTTGCATACATACTATCATTTGAAAACTAGCTGGCATCAGACTTATTGCTCTACATCTTGAGATTCTACAGTGATCAGGCAGAGCAAATGTATTTGAAGATGCTATTCTGAGAGGAGGAAGCGGTAATGCAGAGAAAATTGCTTAGATATTCTCCAAAATTTGACAGACCCCTACAGAGTGAAACAGATGGAAGTGATGGTCTGCAAACCACCTATCCAAATTCTAGCTGCAATGCTGGATCAGTAATCTCACACCACAACTTACCAGTCTCAAAGAACTCAGCTGAAAGTTCAAATCAGACTCTAGGCACTTGAGGAGATAAGACTAGAGAGAGAAAATATATGAATTTGTGCATGAATAGAATTACTAGAGTGACACTATAGAAGTACCCCCTTGTTTTTTAATGCTTGGAACCAGCCGTACTTACCATTGGGGACAAAACTTCCAGGACTAAATGAGGTACGGTAACTCATCAACACGGTGTGAAGATTTTGAAGTATATATTGCATTACAGTATACCTACAAGTTAGCCATTCAGCAGTGAAAAGCATCAGCAAACTAATAGAAGGCAATATAGGATGCTAAAATATTTTGATTCACAGTTGAATTCAGGGGTAGCATTTTAGTATGTAACTTTAGTCTCCAGAATCACAAAAGCTTGCTGGCTGAGGGAAACCAATGGTGCATATTATTTTGAACCAGCTGGATGAATTTCTCTGAGCATCTGTCAGTGTGCAGAGTACAACAGGAAGACAAGATTTCACTTCAAACTTTTAAAATAATTTTCATTGAAGTTTAAAATTACAATAACAAAAATAATATCAACTAAAAAAAATTAAAAAGGCCAAAGGGGAAAAAAGGAGAAAAGAGAAAAAATGAGTTTGGAGAGCCGATCCATTCACTGGCTCCTCTTTCCATCACTGACATCAGCTCCGCTCTCTGTAGTGGAGTCTTCAGCCAGCCATTGCTTCCCCAGGGATCCCCAGAAAGGCTTCATCTAAACTTAGCCCACTTAAGACTGAATTTATTTTGTCACCTGAATGAATATCCGACATAATCATATTAGTTGTTGGACTAAAAAGGCATGATACAGAAAAACAAAAACTATCAGAATCCATACAGTATGGTGTTCTGGACTATGCCCTCCATCTTTGTATTTTGTAAGTGTCATCAAGCTGAGGGGAACGAAGAGCAATCTTGTTTATAGGAGACAGTTCCATACACCTCCATAGAGCCATCTGAATTAAAGGCAAGTATTGATGTACCGTACCTTAAAAATCAAGCTGGATTAATATTAGACCAATTTAATGATTATATTGTAGAAACTTTGTTCAAGAAACTTGAATCAAAGTTTAAGACGGTACTGTAATTATTGCACTGTAATCACTTTTGACATTAAATTCCCTAGAATCTAGGGAAGAGAAATATTCTTACATAGGGAAGTGTGCTGTTGAGGTGATTATATTTTAATAAAGGAGACTGTGACCATCCCCAAGTTAAAGTTGTTTATCTGTTGGATTCCCCTCCCACCTGGGTAGCTAAATAGTTATCTTAGCCAACAGAGAATAGTGAGTTTTATCTAATGAGATCTGGGAAGAACAAGCATTTTGTCAAGAGTTGTTTTAAAGGTGCTGAAGTTCAGTAAATAAGAATTACCAGTGCATCAGCAGGGAATCCTGAGTCATCTGATGATGAGGATTTTTGTTACTATTAAGAAAGAAGGGACAGACAGGAGTATCTTGGCTACTTGAACACTGTGAAATCTGTGTTTTCATGTTTTTTTTCTGTGAAACTTTCTCTTTGCACTAATATAGTGTAAAGGCAAAATAACTAGCAAGATTGTAAGATCTCTTTTTGTAAATTCAGTTCTTGCAGGACCTAGACATCATACATGGACAGGGCCACAAATATGACACTACTCATATTTTTGTGATTTATTGAAAGAGAATAGATTGATTTAAAAATGATCTGTAATATGAAGGGAACTGGAATCACAAACTGCTCCAGTTTCCTCAAAATGATGGAGAATAACTTAAACTACAACTGTAGTTTTTAAGAATTGGAACCTCAGTGCAAATAAACTTTCTAATCCTGTAAAATTTTCTAACTTGGCCTGCAGAATGCAAATATATCTATTCTTCAAATATTCTCCATCAATATGGGGAGGTCATTGATAGAGGGATCATTCAAAATGTACATCACTAACTACTTCCATGCTACACATTTAAGATGGATGCCTAATGATGAACATATTAGGCAGAATCCCAGTTTCAGAAAAAGAGGCTCAAGGAAAAATGCAAACCAAATAATTTGCTAGTCCGCAACTCTTTTATCTATTATAGTTATTCATGAGCCAAAATCTATGAATCTTCTCAGATTCGTGTTTGAGAATTCTATCTAATGACGGATAAAAAAATAGAACTGACTTTTTTCCCTTTCAAATGACTCAACTTCTACTGTACTGTACTCAATTCTTATGCCTCTTTTTTGTCATCTCCATTCTGTATGGCAATTATTCCATTTAAAATTATAATTTTATTTGTAAAAGAGCTACTGGGAACTTGGTGGAGCTTTTCCAGTCTGGATACTACTTGAGATCCATGAAACGAATGTCCATGATGAGCAGGAAATTCTTTGGCAATGGGCGTGGTGCTGGTGAAAGCACTGTGAACACTTGGCGTTCCAGATCTACTCCAGTTACCACAATGAAACCAGCCACACTGGTCTCAGAGATGTTCTCATCAGTGCCATCAGCAGTGCTAACACTTAATAGATGATGAACCATGTCACGGCCGGGTGTAACTGGGACTAGCTTGAGTTGATTGTCTTCCTGTGACATGCCCAGAGGCAGACATGAGTCAGGGATAGTGGGAGCTCCCACTTTATATATCTTAACATCAGAGAACTTGACATCAAAAGCATGTGGATAGAAGCATCCTCGGAAGCCATAGAAGTATTCACGTATGCGGTCATCACGAAACTCCCGACGGAAATCTTTAGAGCGCTCTACCACTCCACCTGATTTGGGAAGTAGCACAGTTCGAACAAAGTGAGGCAGGTCTCGTTTCAGTTCGTTGTAGAGGCGTTCTTGATCCAACACTACAACAACATCAACTTCAAAAGCAGAAGCAGCATGTACAAGTGCCTGATATCCAGATCCCTTCACCCAGCCACAAGTATTGATGATACAGCCACTGATTGAAGCTCTGCGGTTTACTTCACAGCGTTGATTAAACACATCAGCCAAGCGAGATGTGATCTACAGAAAAACAAAAAATAGAAGCATATAAGTAACGGGAAACTACAAAACTCATGGGATAAAACACTTAGGACATGAAGTGAAGCTAATCCTTTTTGGAAGGCTCAGCCCTTCAAAAGTTCATACTTGTGAGAGAGGTTTTTTTTTAAAGTTATGAAACTGCTCTTAGACAAAGACCATTTATTTGTCACCATAGCCCATCAGGGCCTAATTTGGTTTCTTAAGCCTTCATGTTATCCACAATATTTTAGCTAACTACTAAAACTCATGAGCTAAAATACCTTCCCATTAAGTTATAACCCTTTCCCTCTTAACAGTTTTAAATAGTTGCTACCACAAAGACCCTGAAAACACCATTCATATTTCAAATCTTTACTCATTATGTAACCTACTCAACCTGATAAATCTTTGATATATCCTAATAAATCTTGGATAAATCATTACTCTGCATCCTGATTCAGGGTCACCAAGCCTGCATTCCTAATCTTTATCATGAGTATAGCAAGACAACCTAGAATTATGTTTGAATCAGACTTCCAGTTAATAAGTTAAATAAACCAGATTAACATGATAAAAGTAAATAAACATCGATTATAGATTAAGACGACTGCTTTTACCTGGCTGTATTCTTGATACAAGCTTTGTTTATACAATACATTATAACATAAATCACAGCTAACAAACCACAACAGCTACGTTTCCTATAGCAGGCCTAAATAATAGTTTCTGAGGTTTTTTAATTACACTTGTACAAAACACAGTTGTCAAAGTGTCAAAGGTAGTGACTGGAGCGAGTTCTCATACCTTTACAAAATCTTAATAGTTATCTAAATAGCTTATACTCATCAGCTTCAAACTTCAAGAAAGAGAAATTCTACTCTTTCTTCCTCTATGAGTGTGTTTTGTATGGTAAACAACTCATCATGCTAATTTCTCTCTCATTACCTATTATGTTAGCACAGGCTATTTCTCTGATAATGGCCAATCACAGTCCAAATGGAATTCATAATTGGAGCAAAATGACTATAGTCATCTCCTGTTTATATATACCATTTAGTAATCAAGGGAATGAAGAGATTTGATTTATATCTTTTCTCCATGTAAAGAAAACAGGAAAAGCTATTCCACAAAGGTCCAAAGAAACCAGACAATGGTGTAGTTAAAAATGGTGCCTCAAATTTCCATCCCAAAGTTCTATTCTGAGATCATTTATGGAGCCAAACTTTATGCAGAGGTCCACCTTGTCATTGCTTATTTCATCACACGATACTTACTTTGTTATAGAGTTTGATGTTTGTGCCTGGTGTGGTGGACCCAAAATGATAAACTAGGGGGGCTTGAACAGAGAATCCTTCTTCAACATCTGCAGGCCGCTCAATATAGAGTGCTCCCATAGTGCCTGGGATTGAAATTGAGCCCTGGCCTACATCCAGTTCCACAAATGTGGGTCGCCGTCCAAGACGCACAGCATAATTCAATAGCAGGCGGCAGACCGTTGACTTGCCTACATCTGTGGGGCCCACCACCATCACCCGAGGTCCCCGCTCATCTTCACGCTCAGCCTGCCACCGCATCTGCTCCAGAGCTGTGTGTGTGTTGAGGTAGAGAAGCATGGGCGTATCTTTGGAGACATAGGCTACTTCAGTCCGACCAGTTAGTTGCACAGAACAACCATGCCAGGTAAATACAGCAACTTTAGCACCAGCATCAAAGGTGAATTTCTTGTTTCGTGTCAGCTCAGTTCCAAAGATTTCAGCCATGCCTGTCATAAGTTCCAGCTGGACAGTTTGTGAGGCCTCAACTTCAAAGCGGAGTTCAGTCTCTCTCTCCAGCTCAAACTTGGCAACCAGTTTCTTTTCATCTCCAGTCTCCTCTGCCATCTTGTTTTATTCACAAATTCTATGAGGACAAAGCATAATTTAACAAAATCATTTTTAAAAGTTTGTTGTTGGATGCCAGACTTACGAAAAAAAATTCAAATTCTCTTTATATGAAACAGTGAGAGTTTCTCCCCTAAATATGTTCTCCAAAAAGATGAACACATTTTGATTTCATATTTATGATCTAACTGTTCCTAAGTTGGATCTCTCTTTGTATGTTGGATTACAACTCTCTTTAGTAACAGATACTGCTGTTGCTGGTTGAAACTCATGGGAACTTTAGTCTCAATATCTAAGAGAATCCAATTTCCAAGGATTTAGGATAATTGAGTATAGTTGGAAATACTCAATACTTTCCCAGAGAGACCAACCATTTTTTGGTAGCCATGATGTTGGCCTAAACCACTTTGATTGCTTCATAATGCTAATTCCTTCTAATGTAATGACCATATGAAGAAAAAGTCATTCCTCTTTTTTGTAGCACGTAGTAAAATGGAGACTGCATACTGAAAGTGTGCGTACATATCTATTATTACTAATATTATTATTAAAATATACTCTCCAGGGACACTGTGGTCTTAAATTACAATTGGATAGCTGCCCTTTTCAATGTACAGCTCTAGTTTCTGAGATTCCAGTTAAAGTTCTTGCTGATGACTTGACAAAAATGCAGAAATACAGTCTCTTTGACAACACTAGGATTTTGTTATGATTCCCCATCAAAGTCGTCATCAGGAATGATCATGCTCAGCTTTTCAAAACTAGTTGGGGTTTGCCATGCAGCAGCTAACAGTCAGATGAAAATTGTGCTGTATGTTAGTTCTAGTTAGTCACATTTTATTGCTTCAGCATCATAAAAACTCATTGATGAAATCCTATCTATGTGCTCGCTACCAGTAGGAGCTGACCACGACTTGATGGCAATGTAATCAATCAATCAATCATGAAAATCACTGAAAAATGTTAAGCATTTATAGTGTGAGCTGATTAAAGCAAAGAGACGAGGCGTCTCAAAGGGATTTCAATCCCATCGTTTCATCAACTACCAAAACAACACATGGAAAATAGCAAGACTAAGCCGGGACCAAGAATGAAATATTCCCAAGAAAGAAAGAGAAGAGCCACCTGGTGGCTGGAACAGCTTAAAAGTTGAGCCATCCCTATAGTAACAGAGTCAGAACCGTGAAGAAAGCAGCAGAAATCCACCCACTGATTAAATCCACAGGGATCCAACCGCTCTAGTCTCGAATTGACTTGACAACAGAAGTGCCAGTTACTCAGGAAGTGAGGGAAGCACGACAATTAGACAGTCACTTGATAGCCACTTGTTTCAAGGCAGCCTCCTCGCCCAGTGGCACAAGGGAAATGTAGTTTGTTGGTGCGTACAAATCAAAAGGCGAATGAGGAAATCCTGTTTGCCTGCTTCTGGGAAACGTAGTTTTATGTCAAACGATTAGGACAACTGTCAGCCTGTTTCTTTTTGTCAACGCCATGAAGAGCGCTTCAGATATCTTTTCTTTAGATATTTTAATATAATGATAAACTAAGAAAAGCCTTTTCTCACCATTTGAGAAGTGCGATGGTTGGTGGATTGTCACTGGAGTCAAATTGTGATATTTCCAGGAAAGGAAGAATGTTTTTAACTCCACACTTCTACATACAATAGTTTCTTCAGCTTAGTAAATATTACTTGGTGGTTTGATCCTTGCAAAAGGCATACTTATTTCTCTGTATTGCTACATTACTACTATGTTTTTGAAGGGAGGAGCTGCCAAACCTTCAAGTTCTCAGTACTAAAAGTGACTCTACCTACTGCTTTCTGTTCTAGGAAGAAGCAGTAGAAAAAATATGCAAAAGCGAAGTAACTGTCCAGCAAGGAGTTTTCCAGTTTTTATTCTGCTGCAGTTCTACTCCACAGCAGAAGCTTTTAAGAGTTGTGCTTAGTGTCAACAACAGCACAGAGGACATAAGATGCCACAAGGATACTACTTACAGCAAAATCTGATTTTCATTCATGATGACGATGCTATCTGTTCAGCTGTTTCCACAGTTTTTGATCTTGCATAGCTTTTTTTCAATTGTTTTGTGCTGTAGCTAATGTGAGATTTGATGGTGTCTAGCCACTGTGTTTTTTGATGACCTCATTTCATTACCACTGACCATTACAAGCCTAACTGCCTTTTCCAGTGAGTTTGATTGCATGACATGACTGAAATAAGTAAGCCAGAATTTTGTGATTTTTGCCTTCCAGCAATATGTCTGGTTTTATATGGTCCAATACATACATTGCTTTGATCAATCTGCAATCCTAAGCAAATGAATTCTTGCATGCATCTGATCTCTTCACTCTCAACTGTTATTTTTGACATATCCATTCCCTACAGTGATCATGAGATTGGTCTTTTTGATCTTCCTGAAGAGGCCAACATTCTTGTTCGCATCTTTAATCCTTTTAATCAGATGTTTCTGAGAGGAGAGTTGTGTCATCAGCTTATCAAAGATTGTTGATCTTCCTTCCTCCAATCTTAACTTCAAGTTTTGAGTCTTCAAGTTCTAGCGTTCTATGATTACTTCAGCATAAAAATTGAATAAAAAAGGTGAAAGCATGCAGTCTTGCCATACTTTTTTCTATACTGAAAAACTGCAGAGAAATATCAATTCGGAATCAGAATTTGCACTGAGTAATATCATTATTGTGCTCAGAAAAGGGGTAATAGATATGAGACTAAAGCAAAAAGCATGACGAAACAATGAAGTATAAAGAGTGAAAAATAACAGATTAACCAGGCATATAGTGCACAAGAACATGTATGTAACTTGGAAAGTAATTAATAGAATATGAACTAAAAGTAGACTAAGTTAGAGATTTCAGTTTTCAACATCAAAATGTAACTCTAAAATATTTTTTGCATATCCTGTTCTAATTTCAAGTACAGACTGAGCTGCTTTTTTAAGCAAAAGGTCTACAGCAGGGGTCTGTAACCTGCGGCTCCGGAGCCGCATGCGGCTCTTTGGACCCTCTGCTGCGGCTCCCTGTCACCCTGTTGCGGCAGAGGGATGAAAGGGCCATCATCCTGTCACAGCAGTGGCATGGCCAGAGCCTTAGTGCGGGAGCGAAGCGCCCCTCTACTTGCCTTTCCACGGCAACAGCATTCTGCCTTCATTGTGGTACATTTGCTGTTGCCGCCAGCAAAGAGGGCTGGGAGAGAATGGCAGGGTGTGGGGTGTGGGCCATCCCCCACGCCTGGCCTTCCTCCTCCCTTGTTGGCGGGGCCAAGAGAAAGAAGGGGGCAGCGTGGGGAAGCGCTCCCCTCCCCCGCTGAGCACAACAGCCCAGTGGGGGGGGGAGGAGATGGCCCGGCAGAAGTGGTCCCATTGGCGAGTTGGACGGCAGAGAGGCCTGGCCTGGCTCTCGCAGCGGAATGCTGTTCACCGCCTTTGAAACGCGCCGCTTTCTGTTTCCTGTTCCTTCCCCGGGCAGTGATGGCTGGGGCCGTGGGGAAGGAAGCAGAGGCGTCAGGGCTGCTCCCCCCCTCAGCAAGCCAGGCCTGGAGGAGCGCGGAGAGTTGCGTCCGAGCGCCGGAGGGTCAGAAGATGCGCTCCGACATCGCCCCAACATGCGTTCAGTTCATGAGAGAGGGGTGATAGGGAGATAGAGAGAAAAAAAAGACAGATGAAAGAGGAAGATGAGAGGAAGGGAGAGGGAGATAGAGAAAAAGAGAGATGAAAGAGATGAGAAAGGGAGATAGACAGAGAGAGAGAGAGGGAGGGGAGGGAGGGAGGGAGAGAGAGAGAGATGATAGAGGGAGAGAGACAGAGAGAGGGAGATACCTATTTCCCATAGAAAACAAAACACTGGGAGCCACAAAACGTAGGTAGGTGTGGCTGGGGGGGGTCATGTGACTGGGTGGGAGTGAGTGACGTCGAGTTGGCCACACCCACCCAGGTTTTGTGGCTCCTGTTGTTTTGCTTTCTGTGGGAAACGGGCCCAAGTGGCTCTGAGTGTTTAAGGTTGCAGACCCCTAGTCTACAGGAAAGTCTTTTCTATTAGAATTAAAATTCTTTATTAGCCAAGTGTGATTATGCACACAAGGAATTTGTCTCCGGTGCATAAGCTCTCAGTGTACATACAACAATAGTGATAGATCATTATCAAAATCATTGTAAAAATACATTCATCATAAAACATTAGATATAACACTTAGTGATAGTCAAGGATACTAAATAAGCAATCAACATAAATCATACTAGGATACTAAGTAAACAATATAAATCATAAGATACAAGCTACAAAGTTATAGTCATAAGAAGATAGGTAATAGGGAAGTTGAGAATAATGATGGTAATACTGCCTTTCCAGATAGTTTGACAGTGTTGTGGGAATTAGTTGTTTAGCAGAGTGATGGCACGGGCGGAAAAACTGTTCTTGTGTCTAGTTGTTCTGGTGTGCAGTGCCCTATAGCGTCTTTTTGAGGGTAGAAGTTGAAACAGT
The DNA here is from genome assembly GCA_003457575.1 of Thermophis baileyi. Taxonomy (NCBI): domain Eukaryota; kingdom Metazoa; phylum Chordata; class Lepidosauria; order Squamata; family Dipsadidae; genus Thermophis; species Thermophis baileyi. Next base: position 3,228,193 of record QLTV01004389.1, read on the forward strand.
TTATGTCCAGGGTGTGAGAGGTCTGTAGATATTTTCACAGCCCTCTTTTTGACTCGTGCAGTATACAGGTCCTCAATGGAAGGCAGGTTGGTAGCAATTGTTTTTTCTGCAGTTCTAATTATCCATTGAAGTCTGTGTTTATCTTGATTGGTTGCAGTGCCAAACCAGACAGTTATAGAGGTGCAGATGACAGACTCAATAATTCCTCTGTAGAACTGTATCAGCAGCTCCTTGGGCAGCCTGAGCTTTCTGAGTTGGCACAGGAAGAACATTCTTTGTTGTGCTTTTTTAATGATGTATTTGATGTTAGGTGTCCATTTTAAGTCTTGAGATATGATAGAACCTAGAAACCTGATGGTCTCTACTGTTGTTACTGTGTTGTCTAATATTGTGAGTGGTGGTAGTGTAGGAGAGCTTCTCCTAAAATCTATAATTTCTACAGTTTTAACAGTTCAAGACTGTTCCGGCCACACCACAAGGCTAGTTGTTCAACCTCCCGTCTGTATGCAGATTCGTCGTTGTCTCAAATGAGACCAATCACTGTTGTATCATCTGCAAACTTCGGTACTTTAATAGAGGGATCCTTTGAGATGCAGGCATTGATATAGAGCAAGGATGTCAAACTCAATCGTGTCGCCGGATTGTGACGTATCACAATGTTTTTTGCCTTTGCAAAGCCAGGGTGGCGTGGCCTGCATGGGCCGGATATGGCCCATGGGCCGCCAGTTTGACAGCCCTAGTAGAGAGATAAGTGGAGAGAGCAAGCAGCCCTGGGGGTCCTGTGCTAATTGTACAGGTGTCTGATGTGATTCAGCCTAGCTTCACCTGCTGCTTCCTGTCTGTTAGAAAGCTTATGATCCACTTACAAGTGTGATCAGGCACGGCTAACTGATTTAGTTTAGCTAGAAGAGTATCTGGAATTATTGTATTGAACGCCCAGCTGAAGTCTACAAAAAGGACCCTTGCATATGTCTTTGGAGATTCAAGATTTGTAGGGTGTAGTGCAGAGCCAATTACCAATATCAATTACCAATATGACTTTTTGTGTAAAGAAATTGTTACAACAATTTCCCTGAATGCAGACTTCCTAGATGAAAACATGGGATCTATAATAAGTGATCCTTGAGGTGCAGCCTTGAAACAGACCACTGGGTAAAGATCAAGGTTTCTGAAGCAGAACTCGAAAGGAGGGAAGGGTGATCGGCACGAAGTTTGGAGGAGTATCCTGTCCATCCACCGGTTCCATTGGTGGGACAAGACTACGAGAAGCAGTAAAACTCGGAGCGGGCGGCTGGGGAACCTTCCTAACTCAGCGACACCGCAGCAGGAGGCGTCGGAGCCCATTCGGGGTGTGACAAAAGAGCGGCGAAAGCAGCGAGAAAAGAGGTGCGAGGCGGGGTCTTATTCGTGGCTGCTTAGCCGAGGCAGAAGTTACACTCGCGGAAGGAAGAAGGGGAAAAAGTATGCGCGAAAGGGGGCGAGAACCTCCCTCGCCTCTCGCGCCTTTGGATCCCGAAGAAGAGCCCGAGAGCCGTTAGGCCCACGGAGCCCTCGTCCCACGGGCGAGGAAGGACCCCGCTCCACGTCCGCCGCTCCCTAAAGAGGAGACGAAGCTCTTCCTTTGCCGCCTCCAACCTTTAGCACCTACCCGCCAGCGCCGTCCCTTCCGTAGCCGCGCCTTAGCCGCCGCTCCGGGAAATCAAGTACTCGGTCGGTCGGTCGGTCGCTCGGCCCAAGCAGTCACAAGAAACACCAGCACGGGAAGTAGGGCGCGCATGCGCGTTCTCAAACCCGCTCGGGCTCGCCGGTTGGTCAGCCTGCTGCCCGTAGGCGCGCGCGCAGTCCCCTTTCCTCTACACCCCCTCCTCCTTCCTTTCCTTCGAGCGCTCCTGCGGACATGCGCAGTACGCTACGTTTGGCGAAAAACGGGAACGGATTCGTTCGCGTAAAGGGGCGGAACTGCGCCGCTAATAAATCACGACTCGGGGAACGAGGAGCTCCAAAGCTGGAGCTGTTAAAAGGAATTATTGAAATATCGGTTTCGTTACCAGGCTAGCTGAAGATGTTCGCTAGCCTGGTAACGAAACGTTCGGAAACCAACCCACAAGCTCGGAGAACGAACCTTCACCCTCAAAGTAGTTATTCGCATGCGTGTGAATGACGTTAGGAGTCTGGAAGCATCTGGAGCTGAAGAAGCTTCAAAGAAAAAACAAGAAAATCCAGTTGCCTCTTTTGAAGAATTTGCAAAAAGATATTCCCTTGCAGATTAAACTGTTCAGAATGTCTTGAGCAGAATCTTCTGTTTTATTTCTGATAGAGGATATCATATGTATTTCTAGCTTCTAAAATGTCCAAGATACTTTTGTATAGTTCTGCTACCGATATGAATGAAAAGAAATATCTGGGGCCTCTGGTAGTCCCATAGTTGTAACTTCAGAGTTTTTAATTCTGTATAACTTTTGAAAACCTGTACTATAGTTAGTATTGGTCCAATACGCCTAAAAAGAATGATCATTCCACTTACACGAATATGAACTTGCACTCTGCTTCTGTGCACTAGAAAAACTCACAGAAAGCTAAGAAAGGAAATATGTGGAATGATCACTTGGTTCTCTCTAAAACCACTAAAATTATTCTCCTTTGAGGCTACCTATAGAACTGTTATTAAAATGATTCTGCACATACATGTAGTCCTCGGCATACGACCACAATTGAGCCAAAAATTTATGTTGCTAAGTGAAACATTTGTTAAGTGAATTTTGCCCAAGTTTACGCCCTTTCTTGCCACAGTTAAGTGAATCACTGCAGTTAAGTTAGTAACATGATTGTTAAGTGAATCTGACTTCCCCATTTACTTTGCATTTCAGAAGGTTGCAAAAGGTGATCACATGACTTCGGGATAGTGCAACTGTCATAAATATGAACAAGTTGTCAAGCATCTGAATTTTGATTACGTGACCATGGAGATGCTGCAATGGTTGTGTGAAAAACTGCTATAAGTCACTTTTTCCAGTGCTGCTATAACTTCGAACGGTCACTAAATGAACTGTTGTAAGTTGAGGACTACCTGTATGGAGAATTTTGCTGTTACCAATGTGAAACTGACTGACAATTACAGGGGTGGGTTCTAACTTACCTCGCTGCCGGTTCGCTTCCTCCCGCGCCGCGTGGCCACGCCTCGGCGCGCGCATGCGCAGTGCCAAAAAAATAAAAAAATCCCCCCCCCAAAAAAAGCCGAAAACAAGATGGTGATGCATGCGCAGTGCCAGGAACTCAGCTTCTGTGCATGCGCAGAAGAAAAAAAAATTCTCCCCCCAAAATTTTTTTTCAAAAAAAAAAAATTCCAAAAAAAAGATGGTGGTGCCCACGGACCGGCACCGACTGAACCGGATCCATGACATCACTGTGACGTCACCAGCGGGTCACTACCGGTTCAGGTGAACCGGTCCGAACTGGGAGGAACCCACCTCTGGACAATTACCATGGCTACAGGCTTTTCTTCCTCCCCCTAGTACAAATACATTTGTATTTCCTAATGTATTTTTCTTTTTGAAAGAAAACTTAGTTTTTTTGAATGGGCTCATAAGCAGGATTTAAATTACAATTATAGTTTTTAAGAGTTGGAATTTCAGTGCAAAAATACTCAATGCTTTCCCAAAGAGACCAACCATTTTTTGGTAGCCATGAAGTTGGCCTAAACCACTTTGATTGCCTCATAATGCTAATTCCTTCTAATGTAATGACCGTATGAACAAAAAGTCATTCCTCTTTCTTTTTGTAGCACATAGTAAAATGGAGACTGCATACTGAAAGCGTGCATACCAGTAGTGGGTTCTAAAACCCGTTGCTACCGGTCTGCGCACGCGCTTGTGCGCGCATGTGATGCTTATGCGCATGCGGGTGGGCGGAGCCTCCTGCCGCCGCCGCTACGGGTTCTAAGAACCGGGCCGAACCGGGAGCAACCCACCGCTGGTGCATATGTATCTGTTATTACTAATATTATTATTAAAAGATACTCTCCAGGGACACTGTGGTCTTAAATTACAATTGGATAGCTGCCCTTTTCAATGTACAGCTCTAGTTTCTGAGATTCCAGTTAAAGTTCTTGCTGATGACTTGACAAAAATGCAGAAATACAGTCTCTTTGACAACACTAGGATTTTGTTATGATTCCCCATCAAAGTCATCATCAGGAACGATCGTGCTCGGCTTTTCAAAACTAGTTGGGGTTTGCCACGCAGCAGCTAACAGTCAGATGAAAACTGTGCTGTATGTTAGTTCTAGTTAGTCACATTTTTATTGTTTCAGCGTCATAAAAACTCATCGGTGAAATCTTATCTATGTGCTCGCTACCAGTAGGAGCTGACCACGACTTGATGGCAATGTAATCAATCAATCAATCATGAAAATCACTGAAAAATGTTAAGCATTTATAGTGTGAGCTGATTAAAGCAAAGAGACGAGGCGTCTCAAAGGGATTTCAATCCCATCGTTTCATCAACTACCAAAACAACACATGGAAAATAGCAAGACTAAGCCCGGACCAAGAATGAAATATTCCCAAGAAACAAAGA
>QLTV01004389.1:3232824-3256120 GCA_003457575.1 Thermophis baileyi
ACAACTGTCAGCCTGTTTTTTTTTGTCAATGCCATGAAGAGCGCTTCAGATATCTTTTCTTTAGATATTTTAATATAATGATAAACTAAGAAAATCCTTTTCTCACCATATGAGAAGTGCGATGGTTGGTGGATTGTCACTGGAGTCAAATTGAGATATTTCCAGGAAAGGAAGAATGTTTTTAACTCCACACTTCTACATACAATAGTTTCTTCAGCTTAGTAAATATTACTTGGTGGTTTGATCCTTGCAAAAGGCATACTTATTTCTCTGTATTGCTACATTATACTATGTTTTTGAAGGGAGGAGCTGCCAAACCTTCAAGTTCTCAGTACTAAAAGTGACTCTACCTACTGCTTTCTGTTCTAGGGAGAAGCAATAGAAAAAATATGCAAAAGCGAAGTAACTGTCCAGCAAGGAGTTTCCAGTTTTTATTCTGCTGCAGTTCTATTCCACAGCAGAAGCTTTTAAGAGTTGTGCTTAGTGTCAACAACAGCATAGAGGACATAAGATGCCACAAGGATACTACTTACAGCAAAATCTGATGATCACTCATGATGACGATGCTATCTATTCAGTCATGTCTGATTCTCAGTGATTCTAGGGACCAACTGTTTTCACAGTTTTTGATCTTGCATAGCTTTTTTTCAATTGTTTTGTGCTGTAGCTAATGTGAGATTTGATGGTGTCTAGCCACTGTTTTTTTTTTTGATGACCTCATTTCATTACCGCTGACCATTACGAGCCTAACTGCCTTTTCCAGTGAGTTTGATTGCATGACATGACTGAAATAAGTAAGCCAGAATTTTGTGATTTTGCCTTCCAGCGATATGACTGGTTTTATATGGTCCAATGCATTCATTGCTTTGATCAATCTGCAATCCTAAGCAAGTGAATTCTTGCATGCATCTGATCTCTTCACTCTCAACTGTTATTTTTGACATATCCATTCCCTACAGTGATCATGAGATTGGTCTTTTTGATGTTCAGGAAGAGGCCAAATTTCTTATTTCCATCTTTAATCCTTAATTAGATGATTCTGGCCTCCTTTGGTTTCTGAGAGGAGACTTGTGTCATCAGCATATCAAAGATTGTTGATATCCCTTCCTTCAATCTTAACTCCGAATTTTGATTCTTCAAGTTCTAGCTTTCTATGATTACTTCAGCATACAGGTTGAATAGGAAAGGTGAAAGTATGCAATCTTGTCACTCTTTTTTTTCTATAGTGAATCAATGTTTGCAGTGGCTTCCTGATCTAGCGACTGCACCAATTAATCAGATGTGTTGGTACCCCTAGATCTTCTAGGGCTCTTCATAGCTTGTCCTGACTGGCACAATCAAAGCCCTTCTTGTAGTCAATAAAACGGATGTAGATATTCTTTAGATGTTCTTGAGAAGCTTGCTAATATGAACAATGAGGGCAATTGTGCAGTAATTGGAATCACCCATTTTTGGCAGTAGAATAAACACTGATTTTTTTCCAATCTTTTGCCATGTGTTCATTTCCCAAATTTTCTGGCACAAGTCTGTGATGGTTGTGAGTGATACAGGGTTCTGCATGAATGGTAACACCTAGGACCTTACAAAGATGACTTATTCTTGAAGGATGACTGACTCTATTTCTGCTTCCCTTTCCTCATTATCCTGAGGAAGTGGGCCTCTGTTGTTAGCAAACAGCCCTTATGTATATTCTTGCCATCTGTTCTTGATACTTTGTTGGTCAGGCAGTTCTTTCCCTTAATTGTGATGATGCTTTTATAAGCAGTAAATGGTGTTTAAATCCTTTTGACTTGTGCAAATGCATTCCCTCATTTCACTCAAAAGTAAGTTATATTGAGTGTAATGGGGATTACAAATCAGTGAGAATAATATTGCAGTTTTATGTCATATTCTCTTTTTCATATAATCATGGCACCAATACGCAGGTGAAATATAGCTTGACTGTTACTTTCATTTTGGCCTAATGTGAATTAGATAAATTTAAGCTGTCCATTACTGTATTGCTATACAAATGACCCTTATTTAGTGACAATTGGGATCAGCAACTTGGTTGTTAACCAAAGCAATCACTAAATGAAACCACAGCTGTGTTTATGATCTCATTTCTGTTTTCCTTTGCTTTCCAGATAAATTTGAGGACTGGTCACAAAGATACTTTTTCATCACAGTCATAACTGCAAACAGTTGGTGCATGAGGAAATCACTAAATGAGGACTATCTGTAATAGAGCTATAATGGAAATTGACAATAGGGACAGCAAAGTTCCTATTGAGTGAATGTAAGGGAAGGGAAAACTACTAGTCTAGGACTGGGAATATGGATTATAGAATATTTTTTTCAAAATTTATTAGTATAATTTTTGAAGACTATTTTGCTTCATTTCCAGATTTAGCTGCAACTTCCCTATTGGACTAAAGCAAATGCCTCACAGTTCTGTTTGTTCTATCCTTCCACTAGCCACCCAAATGTTTCTGGGAAATGTGTTAGTGCCCTTTAATTCATGCTAGCTAGTCATTAGTATTCCTGTAATAGTAGCCATGACTGGTAGCCACTAATAATCTTATCCCTCATGAATTTGTCTAGTTTGAGTGACCCATCACTCTGCTAAACAAATAATCCCCTCAACACTGTCAAACTATTTACTAAGTCTGCACTACTATTAATCTTCTCATCATTCCTATCACCCATCTCCACCCACTTATGACTGCATGACTGTAACTTTGTTGTTTGTATCCTTACGATTTATATTGACTGTTTCCTAATGTGATTTGATTGCTTATTTATACCCTATGACTATCATTAAGTGTTGTATTTTATGATTCCTGATGAATGTATCTTTTCTTTTATGTACACTGAGAGCATATGCACCAAGACAAATTCCTTGTGTGTCCAATCACACTTGACCAATAAAGAATTCTATTCTGTTCTATTCTATTCTAGTTTCATTTTAATGCCATCAAATTTTGCATCATTACCTCAAAGTTGCAGTTTTCATCTTATCTACTGTATATGTTCAAAACCTTTTCTTTAACTAATCCCTATCCTCCATCATTCATTGTCACCAGTTTTAGTTCTCATTTACAGTATCTTCTTTATTCCATGTACTCATTTTGATAAAGTTGCAATTCACAAAATTTATCCCTTTTAAAAACTATTGATCTATCAGATTCCTTCCGATTTTTGGTTTTTCATGTATTTCCTGCCTGCCTGTCTTTCTACCATATATAAAATAATAGCTTATATTATAACGTCTTATATATTTTTGCTTATCCTCATTTTAGATTGAAAAGCCCCAAATATGATTTCTCTCCTCAGGAAAACTGTTCCTAGATTATTGTACTTGTCTAATTCTGCACCTTTTCCAATTCTGCATTAGTTTTTAAGTGTGGTGAGCAGAACTGTAAACTATAGTCAGTGAGTGGTTGCAGTCACTCATATGTATAAAGATATTTCTATTTTCATTTTAGTTCCTTTGTTAATGATCTCTGACAATAGGCTAGACAGACTTTGTGACAAGTAGGGGGAAGACTGCTTTGATTGTAAGCTAAGTTGAAATACACCACAGAGGTTGTAGAGTTAAAAAAAGAAAATGTTTGGGAGCAAAGAAACAAAGTATAAGATAATACAAGAGATTTATTTAAATTCATGAAATTTAGATACTGCCATCTCACTCACTCCTTTTGTTATAGCCTTATTATATCCAGCAAAAATGAAGTCATCTTTGATACACTTGCCAGTGTCAGAGATAGATGTTCTTGTGGTCATGAAGGGAGGATGGAAAGTTGAACAGCTTCCAAATGTTTCTATGTCCAGCATGACTGATGAAGGCCCTGAAGAAAATTTAACTAATTTGGAATGGCAGTCCAAATATTGGGCTAGTTAATAACAATGTATTCCCAAAATAATAGTTTCCACTATTCCATTGTTTTCTTAATGTGAATTACTAATTAGAAGTTACTACTGGTGAAAGTAGCATGATGCATACTAGTCAAATTCTAAATGCAATAACAGTCCAATAGAAGTGCCACAAAGGTTCCAAAGGCACATTTCCTTCCAATCTTAAAATTAGGACAGACTGAGCTGTCTGCAATTTAGTGAATTATAGGGTAATCCTAGAATATTATCTAACATAGCAATTTAGGACTAGGCTTGCTTACATGAGTTTCAGCCTGTGGCCATCAAGGTTTCTAATAAATTGTTATTGGTTCCAAGATGTGCTCTCATGGTTTTCAGTGCCAGACATAATGATAGCCTCTCAAGACAAGCAATGCAAGAATTGCATATGGCAAATAGATTTGCTGATTGTAGAAGCCCTTAAAACAATCATGACTGCCAAACCTATCTTGAAGACCCGTATGATGAATTCTGTACTATTCTACGGTAGAACCTGCATATATTTAAGCCAACACGAGCTGCTCAGTTATAGCATTTCCTAGGGAAAAGCATGGCTCTGTTTAGTATTTTGTGCCTCAGTAATGTAGTCCATGCTTGCACGCTTGGGTTGGGGATTTTTTTGGTATACATTTGTTGATAAGCGAAGGAAGGTTTATTAATCTTTGTAATGGGATCGAGTTTTCCTTTCTGCTGTTTAGAAACTAAACGATTGCAATTCAGTGCCTACAGATGTCAACACTTGAACTCCTGCGCGATTTTATGGGGCCAAAATCATATACCAAGCAATTATTTACTTTTGAACTCCAAGCCGACATTTGGAAATATGTTCTCCTTTGGGATATCAATAAACCCGCGGACCTAGCCATGAGGGGATGTCGTTTTGGAGGACGTGAGAGGAGGGTTCAGCAATGGTGAGGCTGGCAGGAATCGGAAGGCGAGGACCACCAAATTCTGGGGCTTCAGGCTTTCACATGCTGGAGCATCACATGAGCCGGAGGAGGAAGCAGCGAGGGTCCCGGGAGCATTTCCCAAAAGACTGGATATGTTGGGGGCTGGGGCTGGTCTGGACGGAGCGCCTCGAAAAGCGAGATTGCAGCTTTCCAGCCGGCGGTGACCGTTACGCTGCGTCTCTCTCCCTGCGTCAGAGTTTGCCCCAGGCAGCCACTGAGGGGAGAGCGATCCCTGCGCGCCTTTCTCCCAGTCAGTGCTCCGGTCCGCCCGTCTTCTCTCAGCTGCCTCTCTCCCCCCCCCCTCCACACCGTCTTTCTGCCCCAGAGTGCCGCGTGCCCTGCCGGGGCGCCCTCTCCCCCTCAGCGTCCCTGTCGGGGTGACTCCAGCTCGTCCCCTTCTTCCTTGATCCGTGTCTCCGACCCCGCTCTGACGTAGCGGGAGACCGAAGGGGGGGGGGAGAGGAGGAGGAGGAGGAAGAGGAGGAGGGATGGATGACTCACAATGTTATGATGCGGTTCCACAACACACCGCCACATTCGGCTACAGACGGTGCACAAAAACAGCCCTCGGGCTGCTCTGAAGCTGCTGCTGTCCCCTTGCTACGACCCCGCGCGGAGCCACAGCCGGAACAAGCAGGGGCGGAGAAGAATCCCCCGGGAAGCAGGTTTCAAGGTGAGCAGCGGAGAGGGCAGAGCAGGCGTCGCCGTCGCCACCGCCGAAACTTTCCCTCCCCTCCCCTCCCGCGGCGCCTGGCCGTCCCTTAGCCTGGCCTAAGAGCCATCTTTCACTAGGCAGCGGGGGCAGGAAGCCGCCACCCGGTCCGCCCTTCCATCCTCTCACAAAATAGCCCCGCCAGGAGCGAGTCCCGCGGGGAACTTCCCCACGCCGCCTTTATTTTCTTTCCGCGCAGGCAGCCACGTGAGTCAGACTCTGCGGTGATTAACGCGGTCGGTCTTTGGACTCCTCCCACTTTCACTTATTTTCTCGCCCCCTCCTCCTTTCTTTCTCTCTCTCCCCCCCACCCCACCNGGAAGCGGACCGGAATGGGGCGAGAATGACAAGCGACGCAATACAAGTTGCACCCGGGCGTAGCGAGACGATTTTTTTTTTTTTACTGCATTAATCGAAAGCTGAGCGGTCAGGAACCTGGAGTCGCTGACAGACTCGACCCCTTCCCACGTGTGATTCGCTGCGGGACGGAATGAGGGTTGCGAATCGCAAGGGGACAAACGCAGACGGGGGCGGGAGCTCCCGAAAAGTCAGCTTACTGAGGTGTAATGCCTGTTTCTTACCGGCAGGGAGCGAGCTCGAGGGGGTGGAAGCTGTCAGAACTGGGGAGTAGGCGACTTTGAATGAATGTGCACGGTGAGCCGTATTATTGAGTCCCTGGAAAATGACTTTCTTAAGCACGGATGATGGGGGGGGGGACGGGACGTTTAATAAGTAAGAATGCGTTGGGGAAAGATACATTATCGGTAGCTATTGCTAGCAGGAACTCAGGAGACTTTTAAGAAAGAGGTCTGTGCATTTCAGTAATTGAAGTGAATGCTGGCTTGTCATGCTAGAAATATAATGAAATATTACTCAACAACAGCTTGATAGCTTTTGACAGGTCGTATTTTTATGTATGACAAGAATGTCTTCAAATTTTATGGCTGTCCGTCTCAACATCATGACTGATACTGATGACACTGGGTTACTGACATAATGTCTGACAGTGACAGTATATGAGTGTTACTGTGTTAAAGGACAAAACAAGCAAAAACTGTTTCTAAATCAGCATGGTGATTAAGATGAAAAGAGTAATGCTTTTAATTCAGGTAAGGGATCTGGTTCAGCCCAAATGTTCAGTATTAAGCACACTTACTTAAGAAAAACTTCGTGAAAAGTATGTAAAAAAAACATACTATATTGTTTTTACACTCGTTGACAGGGAAATAATTCATCATCATTATGGCAGTTGAGCATCTATTATAAGGTTCATGGGCCAGGGAAAAATGAAATCTAAACTTCTGTAGTTTTCTTCATCTTCAAAGAATTCATGAAACTGGTTTGTGGAACAATAATGTGACTTGAGGATCTCTATTCAACCAGCTGAAATCACTTGAAACAGTTTTGTTTGGTGCACCCTCAACTTTAATGCTTGTTTTGAACATACATGACAAGGTCCATTCCTTCCTTTCATTTCCCAGCCTCCAATGGTCCAAGAAGGTTTGCATTGCTCCTCTGCTTATTCCTTCCCCTTTTCTCTCACTAGGTGTCTCCCTTTTCGGTCTGGTTGTCATCTGGGGGGGCCCTGGCAGTGCAGCCCCCCCCAAACTTTTTTGAAAAACGGCTCTAGCCAACCTGCTTCGCTGCTTCACTTGTGATCGCTTATGTGGGGGCTGCACAGCGCCAGCTCCCCCACCTCGACAAGGCATCGCTCTCCAGCCTGTCATGCCCAGCTGTGAGCCAGTGCCACCAGCCGCCTGTCTCCCTACCAAAACTTTCCGCAGTTACCTGCCCCGGTGCCACCGGACTTACAGCTGTGTCCACTGCAGGGCACACTTGGCCAAACATGATGAGCTCATCTCCAAGGTATGTGTGGTCTCAGGATCACAATGACAAGCTTAGTTATACCTATCATTTATCTATGGCCCAACCAGACTCTGGCATTATGCTTCCTCACAGCATTGCCTGTTCTGGGATACCTAAGTGCAGCTCCTGGAATCCCCCAGCAATATCAGTCTGTCTAGGAACAGCTTGATCTTTCTTACAACTTGGGATCCCTACTGAGCGGTTGGGTTTGGGAAGGGGATTCAATCATCTTATAAGGGAGAGGACATAACTTTTATACTTTATTTCCACAGTCCTTCCAGGGAAGTCATGGTCGCGCCTATCTTTTCAATTCTGTGTGAGTGTCCTCCTGCAATTGGTTTTATTTGGTGGGAATGGGATACAGGTGAGGAGCATGCAAAGTGGAAGCAGGCAAACATATGGTTTTTGCCTTGGAATGGAAGAAAATAGCTTTCTTGCAAAAGAGGAGAATTTTAAGTATTGGGAGATCTATATATATAAAAAAGTAAAGCTATTGGAGTGAGATGTATAATTCAGTATTCCTCCAAATAACCTGCATATCTGTCATATCTCACTCAGTATCCTCTGTATCACAACAGTCTTTACAGTTGCAGCTCATCTGCTTCCAAGGCTAATTTGACCGAATTGTGAAATAGAAATAGGGAATAAAACACACAATAAATAGGCTTCCCAGCAATACATTGGGACATTTCTGTCCTATTTTTGCTTTTGATATGTTACCATTGCCATTCTTTAACTTGGCAATGGACCTCCAATATCATAGCATTTATTAGGCTTTATAAATGGAACCCAACCTATTGCACTGTATCATTGGAATTTTCTCTTAACTCCACCACCCAGAGGAAGATACATTCTTGGTTTTGAAGGATGGTCTACTCCTGATTCTAATTATTGGAGATGACATCTTTCCCTTTGATCTATGCATTAATCAGTTCCTAGAAAGTGGTATCTTTCTTAACAGTTTCTTTTTCCTCAAGTATAACTCCCAAATGTCCATTCCTCTGTTCTTTAAAAGAATCAAATTAATTCCAAATTCACATACAAAGGTTGATACATGGTTACTAAAGTTCCATTATATAGAGATTTGAAAATTGCTGTTCAGCCTCCTGATTTATAATACCAATTTTTGTAATGTATACCAGGGGTCTTGAAACTTGGCAACTTTAAGAACTGTGGACTTCCAATTCCTAGAATTCCCTACCAGCATGGCTGGCTGAGGAATTCTGGGAATTGAAGTCCACAAATCTTAAAGTTGCCAAATTTGGAGACCCTGATGTATACAAATAGAGTTTACAATGCAGGTGGTTTTGACAAATGTATCATTTTCATTCTCTTTATTTCTAATTGGCCTTCAGCAGAAGAAAGCTCAACTACAACTCAGTGAGACTGAGTCAGAGATGTAACATACCTCTGACATGGATAGTGATCCCAGCCAAGCAAATTGTTCTGGAGCAGATTCCTTTGGCTCCAGAAATAACCACTCTTCTTGAAGTAAAAGGAATATAGAGGTTGACTATAGCAAAAGATCTGTTTGACCATCTTTGTTGGAAATTACGAACTACCTATATATTCTTATTTGGCAGTCCCGATGAGTTTTCTGCATTAGTTATTCAAAAGCTGACTAGTAAGTAAGTGATGGTTACATTGATGCTCTGATAATCCTTATCTGCTTTTGCCTTCAAATGTGATCATGTGAAATAAATCTAAATAGAGTACTATTTCTTCCTGGTTGATTTTCAAATAATTGCACTGCAAAACCTCCATCCTTATTACATAGCTCTGCATAACGGTAGTTAGAAATAAAATTATGGTACCTTTCACCTCAGGAAGTGGAGATTGGTAATGCAGTAGAACCCAAATAACTAAGGTAAGATCAAATTAAACAATATCTAACTTCTTTTTCTTTCTATCAGAATGTCCTGACTCCCATTTTACAGGAGAATTTAACTACCTTCTTGATATGTATTAATTTAAAACAACCAAACCATTAGTTTGAAGTGTTTAAATAGGCATGCATGAAAATGTGGGCAACATTTTCATGTAGTTTTTTGTTTTTAGCCAAATTCACAAAACAAAGTCAGGAAAATGAGAAATGGAAATGCACAAAATTAGTAATTCCCTTGTTTCAGTAGATTAAATAGAATTATCCAAGTTGTCTCTGCCTAGACACTTGTAATCAATAGAGTACTATTGATGTGGCCCAATTTTTAATATTCTGAGCACAACATACTGCCTGTAGACCCTTCCTTTTGCCACTGGAGGCCGCTCTTGAGATTAAATTTAGAATCTATTTTCTATTTCTTGTGTTGGGTTTTCAGATTTCCTGGCAAAATGTTTATTTTTTCTTTATAAAGTGTAAATGCATAATTATTTTAAAATGCCCACATTGTAAAAATCTATTCATTGCATTGTCATCTGAAACTGAAACTACTAAACTATTATAGCCAAGAAAGTAAAGCATAGTCCAACTAATATATGTTCATAAAAGAGTTACCTGAAAAAAGTAGTTTTGTGTTTTAAAAAACTTTCTCCTGTATTATCACTTCAGATATCATAGGACAGGGATATTCCTCATCCTAGTTTTTTTGCAAGCTATTGGCAGGACAGAATTGGGGCCATATTCATGGTAAAGACAAAATGAGATGTTGACTTTTGATTTGATTACAGGGTTAATGTGGGCTGTGGTCCAGCAGAGCAACGTCTTCTGCTCACTGGTCTCCATTCAGTTGCTGATATATTTTGTGAAAGCTGCAAGACTACACTGGGATGGAAATATGTGAGTAAATTCTCTTCAGAAATGTAATTCTAGCAATCAAGTTTTTGGAAAGCACCCAAACCAGAGAGAGTCAGGAAAGCAATCTTTAAAGGAGAATATTTGTAGCTCGGGATTGAAACCAGGGGTCCTTGGTACACTCGGAACTTGGTTATTTTCTTGCAGATGTTTCATTACCCAAACTAGGTAACATAATCAGCACTATCAAAGCAATCCTTGTGATCCTATCCAATTGGGAAGACTAGTGCAAATACAGGGGTGAAATTCAGCAGGTTCTGGAGAACCGGTAGCGGAAATTTTGAGTAGTTCGGAGAACCGGCAAACACCACCTCTGGCTGGCCCCAGAGTGGGGTGGGAATGGGGATTTTGCAGTATCCTTCCCCTGCCACGCCCACCAAGCCACGCCCACAGAACCGGTAGGGAAAAATTTTGAATTTCATCCGTGCAAATATACTAGCTTTTGTATGACCTCTCTCAAAACCATGGTGCTCTGAATTTATGAATGCTAGTTGTTGCCTGTCACACCGTCCCAATGGAAGTATGATTCTTAGAGCTTTGCTATCTTTCACCTACTATTTCATCTCATGATAGCAAAGTTATATTTTTGTTATACTTTTAGAGAGGGAGAGGCAGAGGTGGGTTCCTCCCGGTTCGTCCAAACCGGTAGCAACCCGCTGGTGACATCACGGTGATGTCACAGAGCCGGTTCAGTCGGTGCCAGTCCGTGGACGCCGCCATCTTTTTTTTGGAATTTTTTTTTCCAAAAAAAAAAAAATTGGGAATTTTTTTTTAAAAAAAAATTTCTGCACATGCGCAGAAGTCAAGTTTCCGGCACTGCGCATGCGTCGCCATCTTGTTTTTGGCTCTTTTTTTTGGATTTTTTATTTTTCGGCACTGTGCATGCGCACATGCCCGTGCCCATGAGGCGCAGCCATACAGCGCGGGAGGAAGCGAACCGGCAGCGAGGTAAGTTAGAACCCACCCCACTCCCAATGGGGAGAAGCATTGTCTAAACTAAATAGGTTCACGTCTAATAGGAGAGAATATTTGTAGGTGGGGCTGAGCTGTGGAATCCTTGATGTTGAGCTTGGTGTTTGTTTGCAGACCTTTCATTACCCAACTAGGTAACATCAGTTTTTAGTGCTGGGTTTGTATCTCCTATTTCCTTCTTTGCCAGGAACAAGCCTTCGAGACCAGCCAGAAATACAAAGAAGGGAAGTACATCATTGAGATGTCACATATGGTGAAGGACAATGGCTGGGACTGAGAAGGAAGTCTGGGTTCATACCCTCCTGCGTAGCATGCCGTGCCCTTTCGTAACCCCATTGCCACAAGTGGCACCCCAGCACAACCAACCCAGCTACCCTTCCATCAATCTCCTGCACAGCATCATCCAGGGGAATGGAGCTTCCAGGATCTTTCTCCCAAAGCCTCTTTCTGAAATGTTGGACTCACTGTTTGGAGGACTCTACCTGTCCCCTAGAGCAGAAGAGGAAACATGCAAGTGGTAGAGAGTGGGAGACTAATGTGGGAGATTTTGGATTGGTTTTTCCTTGACCTGTGTAGGTTATGTTACATCCCGTTAGCACTTGTCAGCATAACACTGTGGCATCCAGAACTGAGAACCTGGAATCAGGTGTGAACTTTGCAGTCCATTGTGTAAGAAAAAAAAAACCCAAAATACTTAATGCAATGTGACATAAGGTATGCTTTGGGGGAGGGTTAACAGATCAATTTGACGCATAAAAGCTGAAAGAGATTATCTCCAGTATCTCTAGCTTAAATAAAGAAGGGCTGTGACAGAACTTCAACTACCGGCATGGCCCTAGATAACTCTGGACAGATAATGTTGACAGCATTGAGCTGGATAGAGTAGTGATTCTGTGCATTATAAGGCGGCTTCTTGTTCTTCTCCTTTCTGAGGAGAAATTAAGAGTTGTACATCAGCCTGCTGATATTGGGCACTGAAGGTTGGATGGCGTAGATTACATGGGGAGATAAAAGATATCCTGAAGTAGGGGACAGAGGAACAGTCTCTCCAAATGGCAGTTATCGGTCCCTTTCCTAGACACTGCAATGGTATTTTCCCCAGATTTATTCTATGGAGTCCATTAATTTAGGTGTGAACCACCGTGTGCTTGTAATCCCTGAGCACTACGCCCCCTCCCTCAACTCCCTTACCATACATGAAGGGTGGGGCAGGGGGGAGACAACACTTTAGCACTGTCACCAGCGCAGGAATTTTTTTGTATAATAAAATTGTTTTATATTTTAAAACAAGCAATCCATACTATCAATAGCTTCTGTCATCCTGCTTCCTTTGCAGATTTAGTACCAAGCCAGAAGTTCTGTTGATGGGAAATTAGCTTTCTGCTGGTTAAAGTTTTCAACAGGCACGGAATTCAGAAGTATTACCCGACTGCATAAATTTGAAATCTTCATACCAAATCATCCAAAAAACCCAAACCAGTATGTTTATCCCCTCAGACAAAACTGCATACTCAAAATTATCATAATTTGCTAATCGGCTCAGATTATAACTGGAACTTGTTTTATGAATAAAGAGAGTGATTTCCTTTTCCATAATCTTTAGCCACCTTCTAGAGTACAAAGGATACCCAATATATGTGAGCAATCAACATTCGATGGTAGGTTGCTATATTATCTCAAAACAGACAACAGAAAAATGACCAATATTTCAGGTGCTGCTCGAATACCAAATCATGTTGGTATCCAATTTATCCAAAACCCAGCAACTGAAATTGAAAACTCCTCTGAAAGGAGTGAATAGATAGCTCTCGTCATAGAAACCACTGTTCTAGCAGGACAGCAAAATGGGGATTTTTTCTTCTTCATTATGCCTCGTGTAACAAGTCTCCATGCCTGGCCTTTCATCTTTACCATCAATGGAAGTATAAAGAATTCATGCTGCTGTGGCCACCAACCCAATGCCCTTTTTACATTGCACTGCTTGGTCGGGCTCAGTAGCACAATGTGAAAAGAGCCTCGGGCAGGGGCCGTGCCCAGTGCATCCGAAGGCCCTTTGCTTTGTCCACAGGAAAAAAGAGAGTTACCTCCTCATAATCTCACTGAAGGGTGAAAAGGATCACACAAGAGCTGTGATTTATTTTATCAATGCACTTTTTTTAGTACGAGTTTCTATAAAATACTGGGCTGCTGCACGGTACATATTAATCAAACCATTCTCTTTAGTCTTCATCCAGCAGGAGTATCCAGTTTTATGTTTCAAGAAGACTGTTCGGGAATTCGATCTAAAAAGGGGAGGGTAAAATAAAGGGAAATAACTTGCATCTACCATCAATTCTCCTTTCTTACTACAACACAGTTGCAATCCTAAAGCAGTGTAGGAGTTAACTCTGCCTTGGAACAGCATTACACAAAATAACCAGTTCTCTTTACAAGATTTTAAAATTATTTAGAATTCATAGTATAAGCCTATATTTAAAGAAAAAGTGTAGTTATAAAATAAGCAGTTTCTCAGCTACATTACCAAACAAAGGAGAGGCACAAAGCCTGAATCCTCAAGATCACATATGGCTCCCCAAAAATTTGACTGCACCCTCCAGAATTCTTGCCACTAAATTTGAATTTGCAATATGACAATAGAGGGCTATGTTAGGATATTTAATTTTAATTCAAACAAATTTAGTTGTTGAGCAGCTCTGGCTACTTTTTATGGCTCTGACCACTTAATAATGTGAGACCTCCAACTTCTCAAAGGCAGTATGTGACTCTCTACTAAAGCTTGTGCAATCTTGTGCTAATCAAAACCACTGGATCCAGAAAGCTACCAGTAGATTCTACCTGTCATTACATTTTCCTTTGTGTGCTCTTTAAATCCAGTCCCTCCAGAATTTTTCTTATCTGAAATAGTAACAATCACCTTATTGAATAATCTGGATCTATACATGATAAAACTAAACACTGTTTCTTCTAAAGATAAGCATTCATATCTTTACAAATATTTATAGTAAATCTTAAGACAATCAGAGTTGATTTAAATTACAGTTGATTTACCCTTTATCTCATCTAGACTATTTCTGAGTCCCAAATTACCAACTTCAGAATAATGAATATAATTCATTTATATTTTTCTGGATGTAATTTTTTTTTTACACACAAGTTTTGCCTCTACTTCACATCTCCTGTATTCAAATGTGAAGGACCAAAACCAACCCATTTCCATCATATAGTTGAAAAACAGGAAAAGAGCAAAGAAGAAGCCTACAGCCAAGCCTATTTCTCAATTCTAAGCTATTGTAGCTATGGACACTCATGGGAGGGGGTGGGCACAAAGGACATTGGATCATGATATCATTATCAAACACAGGAAATCATGAGCCAAGGTGGTTCAAATGAATACAGGTTTATTGCATGCTAACCCTCTCTACAAGAATCTGAACTACTAATGGTTAGTCAAATTGGCAATAGATAAGGTTCAATGAAATTCAAGGTGGGCTGGATCATTTAGATCACTTGTGGGTGCGAAGGGACTCCAGACTGATGGTGCTCTTGACCCCTCCCTCAGGCTCAGCCTGGTTATTTCCTACATCGTTATGTAAATAACCTATTTCACAAGTATATAAATTCTGTCATCTATGTCACGACATGATGCATGCAATTTTGTTTTCTCAGGTGGGAACATCAGGCCTACATGTTAGGGTTCAAACTAGCTACTTTATTGTTCTATGCCTATTTCACAGGAATCTCCGCATATTGGCAGCTTTCACCTGGGAAAGACTAGATAAGGAGGGGGAGTCAGACCTTGCCCTCTTGTATGTAATGTAATGTAAATGAGTCTAGACTAATTCCCCTTTTGACTAGGATAGTTGCGCTCCACCATATTTTGATATATTGTGGCATCCACTGGAGGTCTTAAATTCTCTATATTATTCAATACACAAAAAACCTCATACACACACACACACACACACACACACACAGAGCTTAGGTCAATCATTTGTGTTGACCTAAGACCACATATGTTGCATTTCTCTATTACTTTCACCAAGTAAAGACATAAATTCCAATACAACAGCCATTGTATACATATGAAATCTATAATATGCATCTGAATCACCATAGGAGAAGATAACAATATGCAGTATTTTTGGAATAATTTTAACATTCAGAGTTTTTATTGCAAGTAGTACTGAAATATTGAGTAACAGATACTCAAGTAAATAGGTAAGCAAGGACATTAGCAAATAAAGGCTTAAATATGGGGGAGGGTTGATATTCCAAAGCAATGGTCAGAATCAGCAAAAGCTAGGAATCTGTCATAGCAATACCTTCACAAAAAGCCATACACTGTCATGTAACAAGGCCTTGGACTTTGATTCATGTAAATAACCAGTAGAAAAACTAACTCAGAATTCCCTTTTCCAAGATTGCATCTTATCAAAATGTTTTGCCAAATGATCTCTAATAAGTAGCTGAGAGAATACTTGCATTATTTAACCGAAGTAAACATAGTAGTTTAGCTGGAAGCAACAGCACAACAGAAGGGAAAATAGATTGTTTAAACCTAGTGTTTGGGGAACTGATGCAACAGGATGTCCTTGTTTTTCATTGACAGGTCGTTCACCTTATCAATGATGTTGAACCTTATCACCAGATATGAAGGAAATAGAATTTGGGAAATAACAAGTTTCTAGAGCAAAGGGAGAACAGAAACAGCTATCAGATTTAGACAAGAAGTGAGAGACTGCAAAACCATTTAAAATCTTTTCTATTTTGTCCTACATCATTTTTGGGAGGATGGGAAACACTGCATTTCAGTTCCTGTATTATACATATAAAATATATTTTGTTTGATTGCTGGAACCAGCTTTCAGTTGCAAATGCATTGATTAGAAATTACTGCAAAGAGCTAACCAAGACATAAACAGAGTTCACTGGATTGTTGTTTTTCCTAAACAATTCCATGCCATTAATACATTGTTGATAAAAATACCTTTTGGAAATAGTTATGTTAATGGAGTATTCATTCAATATATTTATACTAAAAGAACAGTTAAAAATTGCAAATGGATAAGAACAGTGAGGCAGAAACAAGCCATAAATTCCTGGAAATTATAAAAGTTTATAAAAGAACAGCATGTAGATTTAAGTATGAAACTCCGATTGATCTAAGTAGAGAAAAGAGAAATATACTTGAGTTTGATAAAATCAACTCAACTTGAATAAGGTTTGACTAATTTCAGATGTGTGATTTTTATAATAGGACAGGTGGGAAAAGTCAGGGGAAAAAAATAAGCATAGCATTTCTTGGTTTCAGATCAATAATGAAAGAGTAGGGCAGACAAAGAATAAAAGAGAATGAAACTCCCAACTGCAAGTAAAAATATTTTATTTAGTGCAAAGCATTTCAAAAACCATATTCCTGCTCTGCTCTGCAAAACTAATGCTATCAATAGCAAGGATATTATTCATGAGCAATTAAGAAAAAGGCAAAAAGTATACACTATGTATATAGTAGCTATTTTCTGAACAATGAATATACCCCCCTCTATGAAGAAGTCAATACCATATTCACTCATTTCATGTCATGCATGTGGTAAATTATTCAAAACCACTGGAATTATAAACACATTCCATCAACCTTTGCTTAAAATTAACACATATATGATTGCTTAGAGCAGCTCAAACTAAGTCTTCTAGTATCATTCCATGGAATTACATACATGAATTGTAGCATGAGAACATCATATCGTTGTAGTTACTTTGTGGAATTATATAACTATGATGTTTCACACAAAAACAACTTTGGTCCAGATTTATCATATACTGGTAGAATAATGCATGGATTGAGGAAAAAAATGTACAAATCAATTAAAACATAAATAAAGCATAGACCAGATAGATGCTAAACCTGGGTACAAAAATTCTATTTCACAATGATTTTTCCATGTTAAAAAATTAACGTGAGGAATAAGTGTAAAAACTGAAAAGAGTGTCTTTTATTGGTGTTCAGAAACAAGTAGTTATTCACGCCTTGGAAACAAATATCTGTACATAGTTTAGAACATGAAGCTAAATATACAAACTAAGTAGAAGACATATGCTTATTAGACTTCATTTGATACCTAAGTATTCAGAGGCAAGTTGTGGATCTTCTCCTCTGTACAGAATGTTCTAATTCTCTTCTCACACCTAAATGGTCCCACTTGGGCTTAAGCATGTGGATCAACAGCTGTTCTCTACATATAGCTGCCTTATGATGGGAAGTAAGGGATCAATACCGTCTTTCAACATCTGTAGCTCCTTATGATATTTTAAGCGTTCAAGTCAAACATTGATACAGTGTTATATTTCCATATAAACAAACATTGTTTATTTAGCAAAGGGATAGCAATTTGTTATGAGAGCTCCAAAGAGCCACTAACATTTCTAATCTTATTGTGATATTTTTGGATATCCCACAGTTACCATTTAATTTCCCTCAAACAGAGACTGCAGACTTAATTTTCCCACAAAACAAATTACATTTGGTTATATACATCCTTGACCTTGCAACAATAATTAGCTGAAAAACTTTCTAACAGAAAGAGCAATTCAGCAGTGAAATAAATTATCCAGGGAGATGTTTAGCTCTCCCTTCACAGGAAGTGTTCAAGCAAAGGCTCAACAGTAATCAATCTGGGATATTTTAATTTGCATCCCTACAATGAATAGGGGGTGGTCTTAATGGCCTAAATAGCCCTTGCCACCTCTACGATTCAATTAATTCATGTATTACACTGTGGGAGTACATATTTACCAACCTAATAACTCACAGCTGAAATAAGCCAGAGAAGGAAAAAACGCCTTAACTTTTTTTCTTAAGCTACTATTCTGGATGGATGGACAGACAAAAAGAAATATAACTGTTGGTTTTTTTTCAGTTCACTGGCAACCCTTTCTTTTCATACAGTCTAGGTTTGGTTGTGTGGAAGTGTCTCATCACAATGCCTAATTTATGAAGATCCACTGTTTTATATTTTGAATATTAACTAAGCCCATTTCAAAAGGTGTATAATCTTAGTTTAGATTTCTTTAATATCTGCTAAATATTTAGCAAATTGAAACATTCTTTTTGGATTTTAATTTCTGCAAATTATAGTCATTTCCCTTCGTTTAAATTGAAAACTCTTTAGTGAAAACTCTATTATGTTTAAATTGAATTCGCATTGCAAATGATTGGGCGCTGTCTAGTCCAATGTGATTTAGCCACTAGTACTATAAATTTTGTAAATCATTTCTGAAAACAATAATATGTCACAGTGATTGTATTTTGTCTGATTTCATGCAAGACAAGAATAAGTCACTTAGACTAGGGTTAATATTCTCAATTTTTCTAAAAATGAACATAGATCACCCTTTCTTTTTTTGTTTATACATCCTGAAATTGTCTTTCTGTGGGTAGATGCTCTAGCTATATGATAAATTGCAGAAAACTCAGCATTTCATCAGGTGGATATGGCTACTAATCTCTCCAGACAGGGGAAAAAAATACTAACAAATGTACATATTATTCCTTAAACAGGAATCTTTTGTCTCTGATGCAATGATGCCATTATAAGAAACACCCTTCCCCCCCCCAAAGATTGGAATTTTCAGCAGGTTGAATTATCTAAAGTAAAGAAAGTTGCTTGGTTGGTAAAGTTTTATAGCCTTTGGGAGCTATAGAATTTTGCAGGTACTCACTGAAAAGTGCTGCAGAGAAATTTCCTTTTCAGAATACTGAAAACTGGCAGAAATCCTGTAAAACCTTCACACTTTAATTTAATACGGTATTATTTCTCTATTCAGTATTGCACTCTAGGCAGGCAGAAGTATGCCCACATGGGGCCTTCCAATAATTATTCCAATGTTTAATGTTTTCGTAGTAATTCATAAAGTTTATCAAAGGACTCAGAATCGTGCAAGCCATTGTATTCTCTGTGACACTCTATGAAAGTGAAAGCTGGAATTCAAAGAAGCAGGATAGGAAGAGTGTTGACACCTTTGAACTTTGGTATTGGAAATTCTTGATAATACTATGGACAGCCAAGAAAAAAAAACCCCCAATGATTCATTGAACAAATCAACCCAGAGTTCTCATTTGAGGCAGTGATGACCAGGTTCAAATGATCCAACTTTAGACATTTTACAATTTACATAAATACCCAATTCTCTGGAAAAAGTGGAAGGAAAGGGAAAAAAAAGGATGACCAATAACAAGTTGGTTGGACTTAGTTAAGGTGGCAATGAGTGCAACATTGAGACACTTGAAAGAACAGGTTAGGAATACATTATAATGGAGAAGATCTATGTGGTCACTAGGAGTCAAAAACAACTTGATAGCACATCATCAATTATCAAAGGAACTTTGATAATTCTTAAATTTGTGTATGTCATTAGTCCTTCCATCCCATACATAATTCAGAAATTCCAGTTATCTTGACAGAGAAGCGGTATACTTATTGAGAGTATGGAAAATATGATGCTTGAGGGCACGTCTTCCCCCTTTCTATAACATGTAGTATATTCCAGTATCTTTTGGATTTCCTTTGCCAAGAGTGCACAAGCACACACATGGAAGGCTTACAGGTTAGAATGTTGGGTTCTACTGAATATGGCTCAATTCCTTGACCCTGCACAACAAACATCCCCCATCTACAATGAGTAATAAAGCTTGGAAACTCTCCCATTTTCTACCTTGTGTTAACATTCATCAGTGAGCATAACTATTATCCAGAGTCACCCATGTTCTAAACCACAGCAATGGTTTGGGCTTACTCTATTGTGTGAAGTTGGCCACTATGGTCTGTAAACCACTGTTTTGTTACATGTGAATTCAGTAAAATGTGATTTGCCCAGTTAAACCACACTTAAGCAAACCCAGCAATTAGTACGCTGTATGGGGCTAAGCACTGAAAGTAAAATACTTTGAACACCACCAAAAGAAGATCTGGAAATACTATTAGGAGAGAGCCTGAAGAGACCCAGAGAAGGAAGTCTGTTCTCACTATGCTTTGATTCTAGGGCTAGGACCACTACCCGAGTTAGGCCACACCGGGACAGAGAATAATCAGGGGCACTCATCCCTTCTCCCAGTTATAACCAAAGGCAGGAAGTGTTGGAGAGGGGTGGGAGAAGCCCTTCTCCGTATTTTCGGCCATTCCTCACATCTCTTCTAGTTCAGGGCGTCGTCCATGGGGCTGACCGGTGTCCGAAGCGCCCAGCCGGT
The DNA here is from genome assembly GCA_003457575.1 of Thermophis baileyi. Taxonomy (NCBI): domain Eukaryota; kingdom Metazoa; phylum Chordata; class Lepidosauria; order Squamata; family Dipsadidae; genus Thermophis; species Thermophis baileyi. The sequence continues at coordinate 3,253,254 of QLTV01004389.1, forward strand.
CGCCCCCTCCCCGGGTCTCCAGCAGCCTTCTCCCGCTTTCTCTCTCTCTCTCTCTCTCTCTCTCCTTAGACTGAACAAAAAATGTAAGCTCTCTGGATCAAACCTGCGCTTGAAACACGTTTGTGAAAGGGAAGCAGGATCGGGCGAAGCGCCTTTGCCTGTGCTGGAGGGACAACCGCTTTGTGCCCGGGAGCGAGGCCATCTTTACCCTTTCGGCAGCTCTGTGGCTTCTCCTCGTCTCTCGCATGGCCCCGCGGTGGAGGTTAAAACTTTGGCATTTTTCCCCTCGCTTTGCCCGGGCAAGAAAGTGGCGGGCACTAAACAGCTCCCGCGTCTTTCTCTCTCCGCATTCCGCTCCGTCCATCTTGAATACTTGAGATTCTTGAATGGAGCCTGCGGGATCCGCTGCGCGCGGCTCAGATTGGCTGCCCGTTAACCCTTCGCCTTCTCATTGGACGCAGGGCTCCTCTCGACCACTCCTCTCCCCCCCCCGCCCCTGACTTGAGTGCCTCCCCACCGAACTCCCCCCTGGGTTTTGCTACGGACGTTCCTTCTACTCTGTGGATGGTTGTTCGTTCGTATTTCGGTAAATTAACGGAGAAGCTCGCGTAGGACGAATGTACACGCGAAGAAGATCCGTGACAATCACGAAGACCCCAGCCTGTTCTTGTGGCTTACCGCCTCTGCGCAGAAACCTTTCTTTGAATGCAAACCTCTGACACAGCAGTAGGACTTTGCATGTAAACGCAGCGGACTTATTTTGTCTACTTTATGCGTGGAAGGAATAGAGACGCGGGACTGTTATTCCCTGTCGGTGGCTGCTTATTACTATTACTTTTTTTAAAAAAATGTTTGCATTTGTGGCCCACCTTTAGGGAACAGACCTGTAAAGCAAGTGTGTAAGGATCACTTCAGATTTAAATTTACAGAAAAGTCTCTGCTTAACATCTGCCCTATAACTTCATTTCCAGAAAATAAGTTGTATTTACTCTTTTGAAGACATTTGTAGTGAGTATTAGATTTATATCAGCGGTGAAATCCAATTTTTTTTTTTTTTTTTTTTTGTGTGAGTGGCTTGGTGGGTGTGGCTGGGAGTTCAGAATGCAAAATTTCCATTCCCCACTCCAGGGGAAGGTTACTGCAAAATCCCCATTTCCTCCCGACCAGCTGGGACTCGGGAGGCAGAGAATAGATGGCGGCGGGGCCAGTCAGAGGTATTTACCGGTTCTCCGAACTACTCAAAATTTCCGCTACCGGTTCTCCGAACTACTCAAAATTTACGCTACCGGTTCTCCAGAACCTGTCAGAACCTGCTGGATTTCACCTCTGATTTATATCCTACCTTTCATTCAGGAATTAAGACAGCCTACAAAGCCCTCCTTCCTACTGCTTTTTCCTGAAATAATTCTATGCAATAAATTGGGCTGAAAGAATAATTGGCCAAAAAGTTACCCATTGAGCTTCTGTGTCTGAGGGACACAGAATACATGGGTCAATTTTAATCCAATTGTTTTTAGTCAATTGTTAACCATCACCCCTCACTTGCTTCTTTATTACAGTATAGCACAAGCTGTTGTGGACTATGATCCATCAAATGCATTAACATGGCAGTTGGCAAGTACTTGTATGCGTGCATAGGTGTAGTATAGAGGGACAATAATATGGACACTGAAATGAGATTAGAAGAAAATGAAATATGCAGAATAAAAACCTTGGCAAGCTTAATTTTATATATAATTTTCAATGCCTATTCATAAGAGCTGCTAATAATATATATCAATAAACCAATTAACACACTTAGTGGGTGTAAAATGCATTATTTTGATTTAGATCATACTGTACATAGTAGAGTTGCACTTCATGATTAATTGGAATTCAAAAGCTTCACATTAGAAATCCACCTCACAGAAGAGAAAACAGCTCCTGTCAAGTGAAAGACCAAAGGCTACCATTGGTTTTTCTCTGGGGAAAATTTACTGGGAAATAGGAAACGAAAAAATATCCTAGAGTAAAACAACGATGAACCATTGATTATAGAAATGCCTTCAACTGTGTTAATCATGTCAAACTATGAATTATGCATACAAAATATGAATCCTAGAACATCTCACTGTCCTCACATGAAACCTATAGGCAGGTAAGGAAGCCACAATATGGGCAGAATATGGGAAAACAGGTGGGCTGCAGGTTGGCAAAGGAGTGAGACAGAATTGTGTATGCTCCATTTATTTATTTCACCTATATTCACCTTAATATATATTAAGGGAAGTAAGATTACATGAAGATGAGCATGGTTCTAAAACTGGAAGAAGAAACATCAAAACATCAACAATCTGTGCTATGGTAATAACCCTGATAGCGAAAAATGCAAAGAATCTGCAATCTCTAGAAATAAAAGTCAAAGACATCATAAAAGTGGCACTAAAATTAAATATAAAGAAAACCAAACTAATGACAAAAGGTACAGCTGTCAACCTTAGAATTGATAATAAAGATATTTATTTATTTATTTATTTATTTATTTTGTTTGTTTGTCAAACATGTACAAGATAGCAGGTATAGGTATAAACATAAACATAATCAAGGTGAATACAGATAGATGAGGACAATAGGACAGTAGGACAGGGACGGTAGGCACGCTGGTGCGCTTATGCACGCCCCTTACAGACCTCTTAGGAATGGGGTGAGGTCGACAGTAGACAGTCTAAGGTTAAAGTATTTTGGGTTTGGGGAAGAAACCACAGAGTCAGGTAGTGAATTCCAGGCATTGATCACTCTGTTGCTGAAGTAGTATTTTCTGCAGTCGAGTTTGGAGCGGTTTACATTACATACACTACATATACACATTACATACAATACCTTTAAAA
>QLTV01004389.1:3256292-3268356 GCA_003457575.1 Thermophis baileyi
CTCTAGTTAGCAGTGTAATGTTGCCAGAGAAGAAGCTACGCAGGATTAAGTTGACTACTCTTAATGCCTTTTTGGCAATGTTGTTACAGTGGGCTTTGGCACTTAGATCATTAGATATGAGTACTCCAAGATCCTTGACAGAATGAGGGTCGTCTACAAGGTCGTGTCCTCCAAGCTTGTATTTTGTGTTCGGATTCTTTTTGCCAAAGTGTAGGACAGAGCATTTGTTGATTGAGATTTGAAGTTGCCACTTGTTTGACCATTCTGATACATAGTCAAGGTCTTTCTGAAGGGTAGTAGCATTAAAATCTACCAAGTCAACAGTAAAGGAACAAGCATACAACAATTTTGCCATAGACTAACGCTTGATCAAATAGCCATGAAGATCTTGAAAAACATATGCATATGCTGTGATGTGATGTGTCTACACCTACAAAGATCAGAAGAGTGCAGACACTCTATGGAGGTGAATATTGGATGTTAAAGAAGCAGCACAGCAAGAGTACTCATGCTTTTAAAATTTGGTGTTGGGGAAAACTTGTTCTCAGCTATGACCTCCAAGCTGTTTTCATTTTTGCAGAAGTAAACTTCTATTTTTTTCTTCAGCAAGTTGAAAGGTAACCAGAACAATATAGAAGCTGGTAGTAGTTGAAAAGTAATAGCTAAAGTAGTTTTTAACTAAAAATAACTAGAGGAATAGCTAGATTTTAATTGAAAAAAATTTGGCAGAGAAAGCGCATACATAGAGACCATACCAGCGGTGGGTTGCTCCCGGTTCGGACCGGCTCCGCCCACCCACCCGGGACGCTTCTGCGCATGCGCAGAAGCATTGCGCAGAAGCATTGCGCAAGCACGCAAGCGCGCGCACAAACCGGTAGTAAAGGTAGAACCCACTACTGGACCATACTGATATTTCAGTTCAAACTGCAGTGTCAGCAGCAGTTATGTGATGTTCAAGAAAACAAATGATTTGTTCAGTGAATAGAAGTACTCCAGGTCAACCCTCAGGCACTCTCCTTAAATAATGACCTCAACTGACCACAAACTAGAGGAACCAAAACACTTGTAGCCAAAACACTATTGAGAACCAGGATCTTGCATGAAGTAGTAACAAATTTCCTCAGAAAATCCAGCCTGTCAACAACTAGTTGGGACACATTGTATTTACATCTAAGTAATAGGGTATTGCCTCATAAAGCATAAACTATTAGCAAACCAGATGGAACACTTTGTATTTATATTATTCAAACTAAAGGACCTTGGAGACACTCTGTACCACCCATCTATGAGGCAAATTTCTGTATTTTCATTTGTCCATACTCAAATGCCAGTACCTTGATCAATGATCTTTGAGGTATTTGATTTGCATTTATTAAACTACGGAGATGCTTCTTGTTTATTGGAGAGATGGGGTTTCTTTCCTTCTCTCCCACTGGAAAGTTACTCCAGTGTTTGCCAAAGCCAGAGTTATGAGATAACACTGAACCAGGAGTGAGTATATATATGTATGATGTTTAATTTCTTGCAGCTCTAGATCTACACCAGACTTTGCTTTGGTATGTTGAAGACTGCACTTTGAAGGTGAGTGGGGACAAGACCAATTTTGGGTGGAGTTTCAGGAGTTTCATGCTGTGAAATTGGTGTTTTTAATGTTCAAAAGACTTTACCCTTTAACCCCCCCCTTAAAATCTTCCAAATTAAATCAAAAACCCACATATTTGGCTCAAGTAGGGCTTTTGGAAGATTCTGGGATTTCTGGAGCCAAATTAGGTGGAATAAATCATTTTTTATTATTTGAAACTCTTGCCAATCTATTTGAAACCATCCAAAAATCTACAAAAAATTCCAATCAGCTTTTGGAAATTTGTGAGAGTGGCTATGTTTAGATAACATTTATTAATGACCAATTTACCTGTGATTCATTCAATTCAATTTTCTGGGTTTATATAACACACTTAGCTATAGGCTAATTATTATTCAATTTTGTGAGTTCATATCATCACAGTAGACTAAAGTGTGATTTCTTCATTTGTGGATCAATCTGTTATGCAGATATACTGATGTAGCTCATCTAAACATATTTAACCAAAACACCATCCTTTCCAAAGCTAAGGCTTTGTCTGGTGTGTTGAAGTTCAATTCCATTAATTAATTTAATATAATTATTTTATTTTATTTAATAATTTAATTTAATTTAATTCAATTCAATTCAATTCAATTTAATTATTTAAAATTTAATTTAATAATTTAATTTAATGTTTAATGTTTAATTTATAATTAAAAAATTAAATTAAATTAAATTAAATTAAATTAAATTAAATTAATTAAATTAAATTAAATTAAATTAAATTAAATTAAATTAAATTAAATTAAATTAAATTAAATAATTAAATTAAATTAAATTAAATTAAATTAAATTAAATTAAATAAAATTAAATTAAATTATTTTTTAATTTCTAAATTGCCCATCTGCCTCAAAGAGGGGCTCATTATTATTCCCAGCCAGGAAGACTGACATTTATTACAATTTTACAACCTGATGCAGTTGTGAAATTTTCTCCACCTCTTTCATTACAAAATAGAAATAGAAATAGAGCAGAATAGAATAGAATAGAATAGAATAGAATAGAATAGAATAATAGAATAGAATAGAATAGAATAGAATAGAATAGAATAGAATAGAATAGAATAGAATAGAATAGAATAGAATAGAATAGAATAGAATAGAATCTTCTATTGGCCAAGTGCGATTGGACACACAAGGAATTTTTTCTCCAGTACATAAGCTCTCAGTGTATATACAAGCAGTAAATGATAAATCATGATCATAGTCATCGTAAAAATACATTCATCATAAATACAAACTTAGTGATAGTCTTAGGATACTAAATAAGCAATCAGCATAAATCATACTAGGATACTAAATAAAACAATATAAATCGTAAGATACAAAAACAAAGTTATAGTCATAAAAAGATGAGGAAATAGGTAATAGGAAAGATGAGAAGAATAATAGTAATACAGCCTTACTAGATAGTTTGACAGTGTTGTGGGAATTAGTTGTTTAGCAGAGTGATGGAATGGGGGGAGGAAATGTCCATGTGTCTATTTGTTCTGACGTGCAATGCCCTATGGCATCATTTTGAGGTAGAAGTTGAAACAGTTTATGTCCAGGTGTGTGGACATGTGAGGCAGGGGTGAAATGCTACCGGTTCTAACCGGTTCTGGCATCCGGGTAGGGGAAATTTTGATTGGTTCGGAGAACCGGTAGGGGAAATTTTGATTGGCCCCGCCCACCTGCCCTCCCCCTCCTCTCACATCTCCTATATTCTGTTGTTTATTAGCTCAGCTAATTCGGCAGAGAGGAGCCTCAGCTGAGCTAAGAAACAGCAAATGACACTTTTTGCTGCTTTTTTCCTCCCCACCCCCCACCAAGCAGGGAAAGGAATACTAGCTTTAATGAGATGTCTGGGCGTTCAGCCAAGAGCAATTATCACCTCGTTAAAACGTTGCAAGCTGCAAGCTCTTCCTGTGAAGGCTTTTCCAGTTCTTTATTCTGATTTTCTCCTGGAGCAAAAAAAAGCCCTTTCTAGTGAAGTCTTCCCTGTGTGTTTATTCTGATTTTCATCTGGACTGGAGCAAAATCATCTGGTGGCAGGCCTTAAGTAACAATCCCACACTTATATTACTCCATGCATGGCCCACCCACTATTTAATTTACCACTTCTATCTGTGCCTCTTTCCCAGCCTGTATTTTTCTCTCCCCCTCCCTCTCTCCCTCCCTCTCTCTCTCTCTCTCTCTCTCTCACACACACACACACACACACACACACACAGGTCCATGGTAAAATTGTCTTCCATGAAACCAGTCCCTGGTGCCAGAAAGGTTGGGGACCTCTGAATTAGATCATGCAGGGCCCCTACAGGAGAGCCCTTTTAGAAATATGAAATATAAATGAGTAAGTAAGTAAGTAAGTAAGTAAGTAAACTAGTTAACTGCAGAAGATTTAGGGACACTGTACAGCTAAATAAATAACTTTTATGATAGCCATAAAAGAAGTCAAATATACATAGAAGATAAGGCTACCATAGAACATAGGACTCAAGCCCTGTACATCTATATTTCAGACCTCAGGTTTAATCCTATTCTTTTTCCCCTGATTTTTTTTTTAATCAGTGGATTTTTAGCAATATTTCTTTTTTAATTTGGAAAAAAATATACAAAATATATAAAACTAGCTGATACCCGTGCTTCGCTATGAAACTATGTGATGGGGCTTGATAAATTGACACTTAAAGCTTGAAAATTAATGAGTAGTTAAAAAAGGGACTATATTATTTTGTTAGAGATGGTAAGCTAAGTTTCTGTTACAGATGAAGACATTATTTGCATAGCATAGACTTTAAATTCATCCCTCAGATGAATTGCTCAGGACCTCCCTGTAAACAACATTCCTGGTTTTGCTCTCTGGCTGGAGGATGACCAGGCTGTCAGGTGAACTGACTCTGGAGCATGCCACATAGAACTGGCCATGGGAGAAACAGGCAGTTTCCCTTACTTGTGTTTTCCTAATGGCATCTGTAAATATTTTCCTGTGTTTTTTGTCTCTTTTCCCTTTAACTGGTGTTAGAGTAGAAGGAATAGATTCGTCTCCGTTTTTTGCCTCTTTTCCATTTAACTGGTGTTACGGTAGAAGGAACAGATTCTTCTGAACGGAGGAGGAAAATAAGGGTAAAAAAATCTGTCTCTGCCTACCAGCAGCCATCGGTATTCATCTGGCTGGCGTGGCTTAGCTCAACTGTTCTGTAGTAAAGCTGCTTGCTGCTGTGAAAGTAAAAGTGAAACTGAAACTCCTCTGCTTGTGTTTTGCATTTGGATCAGATTTCTTTTCAGGTGGGGAGGGGGGAGTAGAACTCCTTAGCATCAGAGCTTGTTAATATTAATATAAGAAATACTCATGCTGCGATGGTCATTTTGAAAAATCCTTTCTTAGTGAGCACCTAGAAACCAAGAGGAACATATGTTGCAAATTTCAAGTTTGTAGGCTTTACGGTTGCGTGATTAATGCGTGAGTGGTTTTCGCTTTTATATGTATAGATTATAATAAAGGTGAAGAAAGCTGAAAAAAGAAAGAAAAATATTCAAGACACATATTTATACGTATATATGCATCACTAAATTGAAATCATGATTCATTACAGTCATTTATAGTTGATCTGTATCAATTCTGCAAAACATTGGATAGGTGGAGTTATGTGTTTGTCTTTCTAATGCTGAACAGTAAGTCTTTTGATTGTAAATCGAATTCCTTTTCTAAAGGTCAATTCCCAAGTGATACAGATAGAATATATACATCTGAAAATATTAAATCTCAAACTTCAATTAATAATTGCTTCTTACCAAAATGGAACAATGCATTTAAATAAAGTTTTAATTTTATTGTACCTCCAACAACATAAATGCAATTAAGGTCATTTCCAAAGTATTATGTTTTGTTGAAAAAAAGTGTAATCTAAACATCTATTGTCCCAAAGGTGCTTCGGTTCAGAAGAAGCTTCTTAGATGAGAAGTGAAATATTAAAAAAACAATACCAGGAAAGTCCAGTTGTCTTTTGAGAAAAAAACAACTTTGGGACAACCATGATCTGGATGGTTGAGAATCTCCATAGACATCTAAACATCTATTGAAATTTTGTTTTGTTTTGTTTTGTTTTAAAATCTCTATTGATCTAACCTTTTTGAATCTGTTTGGGAATGCAGAGTGGGAGATAATCTAACCTTTGAACCAAATACAATTCCCTGTAGGAAAGTCAGAGGATGCCAAAATAGTTTGCTGCCCAGAAGCTTCACATGACAAATATAGCAAGAAGAAACCTAGGTATGGTCACAAGATTTCAGAGAAGGAGATCAAAAAGGTTCACCTATAATCAAAGAGTTAGAAGAGTGCTTCCCTCAAGGGAAGAGGAACATGTAGGCAGTAGTTATAGCACATTTCCCCCTATTCCCAAGAAAAATAATAAGACGACAACAGGAACATCTGACGGTTATATTTCTGAGCCTTATGGTTCTTTTGTTTGTTGAGTACTGATTCAATCAGTTAGGTAAGAAGGTCACAGAATGGTGCTGGTACTACAAAATTTTCTAGGTAAAGAATGGGAGGAGGATCATAAAGTAAAAAATATTGTAATTTACATGATAAAGCATCAGCCTACTTGCTGCAAATTTTTGAAATGCAAAATTAAAACAAGAATTATGTTCATGTGAGTTGGTGCTGAATGAGTTTACGAAATAGTTTGTATGTGTTCCAAATTATTTGGAGCTCAGTAGGGTGCTTTTGTTGTTTGAAAAGATAGGATCGATGTGTAAAAAGCTTTTTTTGATGGCCAAAAGCACCTTGCTAAAAATATAGTTCTGTTCAGCTGGCAGGAGTTGCCTGGAACAGAATGTGCAATGGAGCAAACTGTTCTCAGCTTTGCAGCAAATTGTAAAAACATCGTTTTCAGTATGAAATTGAAGACATCAGCCTATAGAACAAGGATTTGTTAGACTTGCATGACAAGATGAGCTGACAAAGAAAGGATTATGTGAATACAGGTAGTCCTTGACTTACAACAGTTCTTTAGTGACTGCTCAAAGTTACAACAGCACTGAAAAAAGTAATTTATGACTGTTTTCCATGTTTACAACCATTGCAGCATCCCCTTGGTCATATGATCAAAATTCAAACACTTGGCATCTGACTCATATTTATGATGGTTGCAGTGTCTTGAGGTCATGTGATCACCTTTTGTGACCTGACAAGCAAAGTCAATGGGGAAGCCAGATTCACTTAACAACCATGTTACTAACTTAACAACTGCAGTGATTCACTTACCAACTGTGGCAAGAAAGGTGATAAAATGGGGCAAAACTCATTTAACAAATGTCTCTCTTAGCAACATAAATTTTGGGCTCAATTGGGGTTGTAAGTCATGGACTACCTGTACAGCAAACATTTGTTGAATATCACTATTTCACTTACAGTAAATGGACACTTTTTCTTAGTAGGATGAGCCTGTGGTATAAGTGTACTAGAACAATGGTCACCAACCAGTGGTCCGCGGACCACTGGTAGTCCGTGAGAAAATTTTGGTGGTCCGCAGAAAAATTATTTGCATTTTTTATATTGCACTAAATACTATTTATCTTTTTAAAACATTCATATTAGTGGTCCGCGGGATTTAAAATTATGAATTTAGTGGTTCCTGAGGTCCGAAAGGTTGGTGACCCCTGTACTAGAATGAGGAACAAGCTTGTGGTAAACAAGCTTGACAAAGCTCAGAACAGTTGAATTTCTCTGATAGTAAAGTAGAATTTCCAAGACATAATAGATTTTATTTGAGTTGGATCCATCTAAATTCCTTCCAAGGAAATGCAGTTACCGAATGTATGAAAATCAAAGGCACATTTCTTTAGTATAAAAATCTAAGGCATTGAAAAACTCTGGGAACTTTTCTCACATAGAAGAGGCTTGTTGGATTGAATAAATAAATTGTCTAACTAAGTAATTTAAAAAGTCATCCAAAAGAATGTGAAAAACATGATACACAAATTGCATGCGGACACATTGATCAGTCCTTAACCACTTAATATGTATTCAAATTTCTTATAAAGAAAATAAAAGGCAATTGATTCCTGGCCCTTTTTCAGGTGAGTCAGATTGTAAGCATTTTAAAACTGAGATCCACTTGGATAGAAATATGTGCGTTTTGCAATTCTAAGAATTTAGAAATTGGGGAAGAGAGCAGTGATCCCTGATGATTACAGAGTTAAGGACTGCAATCATGGACTACATAATAGGGAGCTATCTTTCTTCTTAACCAAAAAACATGGGGAGAAAGAAAGGTTTGTAAAGCTTTTGAGTAAATTGTCATTAATAAACTCTTTTAGGTGGGACTCTACAGGGTAGTAGTATTTTACTGGAATCTCAGCTCCACAAGTAAGTTTTATAGTTACAGTCACAGAATCAATGGGAACAAATTAAGGGCTAAGCTTCCTTCTTTCCAACTACACTAGTACAGTCTGCATATTTGACACAGGACAGAATATCACTCCTGCTGGAGATCAGATGCAGCAGTGGTGTGGTAGGTTACAGGTTAGGATAGGATAGGATAGGATAGGATAGGATAGGATAGGATAGGATAGGATAGGATAGGATAGGACAGGACCTTGGAGGTCTTCTAGTCCAGCCCCCTGCTCAAGCAGGAGAACCTATATACCATTTTAGATAAGTGGCTGTCTAGTCTCTTCTTAAAAACCTCCAGTGATGGAGCACCAGCGGTGGGTTGCTCCCAGTTCAGCCTGGTTCTTAGAGCCGGTAGCGGCAGTGGTGGGAGGCTCTGCCCACCCGCCTGGGATGCTTCTGTGCATGCGCGAACCGGTAGTAAAGGGTTTTAGAACCCACTACTGTGGAGCACCCACGATTTCTGAAGGCAAGCTATTCCACTAAACCAGTGGTTCTCAACCTTCCTAACGCCACGACCCCCCCGCGACCCCACCCCCGCGCGTGCGTGTTGCCCCGCCATTTGGGTTCTTTTACCCTCTGTGCATGCGCAAAGCGTTCGGCACATGCGCAGAAGGTAAAAGAACCCAAATGGCAGCATCCGGGCAGGTGGGCGAAGTCTCCCGCTTCCGTCGCTACCGGCTGTCCGGCGACCCGCAGGCACGGCCGAACTGGGAGCATTTCACCCCTGCTGACGGTGGCACCAAGATGGCAGGCTAGCATGCGCGGCGACCCCTGTGAAAGGGTCGTTCAATCCCCAAAGGGGTCGCGACCAACGTTCCCTCTAACAAGGGAAATCGCTGCGCGGCAGTTTGAAACTGCTGCGCGGCGATTCCCTGTCACGTGCGCGGCCGCGCAGCAAAGTTCCCTCTGACATGGGAAATCGCTGCGCGGCAGTTCAAAACTGCTGTGCGGCGATTCCCTGTGACGTGCGCGGCCGCGCGGCCGCGCACCTTAGAGGGAACAGTGGTCGCGACCCACAGGTTGAGAACCGCTGCACTAAACACTGTGAGTTTTATATGCTGAGGAATTAAAAAACATGTTATCATTTCCCAGTGGATATTTGGAATGTAAATCTGAAGCCATTCCATTTCCATGAACTTTGGGAAATGTAATATAGAAGTTAAATAAAGTTTCAAGGATTTCTGGTAATGGTCAACAAGAAAGATTTAGAAGAATTTGTGAAGAGCCAATCATCAATATCTTCAACAGTGTATCAAAACATACCCGTTCTTTCATACAGACTATAGAACAAGCTGCAAAATACAATTTCAGACCCAACCGTCCTCTTTCCTTTACATGTAACACTTTACATTTAATTCTTGATTTTTCCCCTTGCCATATCAATATAGATATACAGTATCTTTTTGCCATTGTTTAAATGGTATATCAGTTGTCAAAACAGATCGTGCCTGAAACAAAAATACCATTCTATGCAAAATATTCATCACAGAAATTCTGCACAACAGTGACAATTTTAAAATAACAGTCCTTCTTAATTTCATTCCATATCTTAACATAATTATTTTGAAATAACATACAATTCATATTTATATTTATATTAAACCCAAGTATTCTACTTTTTTCTCAATCTTAAAATGAATTTTCTCCATCAGTTCTATTGGATCTTCTGATTTCATTTTTTTTTTTGTTAACATCTTCATCTTGTGATTATTAATTTTAAAACCCTTAACATATCAAAGTCATCTAAAAATATAAATGCAGCTTGTTTTTCATTATGTTGCTCCAAGTACTCCAGAACATCTAAAATATTTCTAATATTGTCTTTTAATTGTCCTTTTGGTAGGAATCCACATTGATGTTCATAAATAAAGTCCTGTAAAATTATCTTCAACTTTTTAGTCAAAATCATGCTAATTTATAATCATGATTCATTAAAGATATTGGTCGATAATTTGTTAAATCTTGTGCCTCTTAATGTACTAATGCTATATTAACCTCTTTCCAGTTATCAGGAATCTTTCCATTCTGTAAAATAGTATTCATTGTTTGTTGTAAAGGTTTAAAAGCTTATCATCAAAACATTTATAGTAAGAGGACAGCAACCCATCTGGAAGAGGTCCTTTCCTATTTTAATATTTTTTAATAACTTCACACCGTTACCTTGTATAGGTTCATTCAAAATTTGTCTTTGATACTCTATAATTTTTGAAAAAGTCTGTTTATATAAATATTCATTCACTTTTTCTGAGGAATGTTTTTGACCTTTATATAAAGTAGTATGATACAGATGAAATATTTTTCACATATTTGCATTATCTGTTATTACAATATTTCCCTCTTGTAGGTTTAATATCACTTTGTTTTTACAATTTATATGCAGACCATTTTCCTGGTTTATTTGCAAATTCAAAATTTCTTTGTTTTGCATAGTTCATCTTTAATTACATCTCCCTCACTGTTAACATAGATAAGCTTTGCCTCTGGAAAAGCTTAATTTGGTGAGTAATAATCATAATCCCTGGGGATTTTTTTAAAATTCTTCTTCCTTTTTTTACCTCATCTAGAATGATTTGTCTTTGCCGTTGCCTTTTCTTTTTAAGTTCACTATTGCATTGTATAAAATATCCTCTTTTGTAAGATATTTGCATCCCAAACCATCCTTTCTTCTGTACCTTTATTAAGATCAGTCTAAAAAAACCAAAACCCTTTAACGTCTTTTTGCAATACTCTGCAATGATTTTCGTTTGTAGCCTCTCATTCAATTTCCACCTAAAAGTTCCATTTTTCCTTTTAAAAATTAAAGGCACTGAATTTTGATCTGAAAATGTCTTTGATAAAGTCTTCATTTTATGAATATTAATAGCTGATGTTTTAGAAATCCAAATCATATCCATTCTTGAGAAAGATCAGACTTTCAGAAAAATAGATATTGTCAAGACTGCCATCCTGCTATATCAGCAATGCTTCACCAGATGCTGGTCTGCCATACGCAATAGGGGGGAGGGAACTGCGGGGAGGCAAGGAGTTGGGACAAAGGGAATTGAAACTATTCATTGTGCCGTCCCATGAGAGCCGGCGGCATGAGAGCCGGTCACACTATGGAATACAACACTCTCCAGACCGCAAAGACAGGGACTGTTATCAAAACAATTTGATGGAATGTAATTGGACAAGGGGAGATATCCAGGAGGAAAGGGGGGAGAAGGGAAGAGTTAAGCAGATGTTCAGGTGCAAAAAAACCAGATTCGGCTTTGCTATGCTGTAACCACTTGGCTTTAGTATAGTGTACTTTCACTAAGAATGGAGTCAAGATTCTTTTTTTTTTTTTAACTGACCAAGTTGGGATGCCTGACAGGTATATTCTCTTGAGTCACCATTTTATATCTCCATGCATCAACAAATTCCAAATTATCCATTAAATGATAATAAAGAATCTTTATCTTGTGTATGTTTAATATTTTTCTCAGAAATCCTATAGGTAGCCCTAGACTTATGATCGATCACTTAACACTCAGCCCCAACTCTCCTGTCCTTTTGTAAGGGCCTAAAGACGTGGCTCTGCCAGTTGGCTTGAGGCCCCAATGGAGGAACAGCACAGCGGAGTTGGTTGATCAAGTAACAACAGATCACACCTTCCCCCACGCTGCCTCTGCCATCCCTACATGTCCTTAGATTTTGATGTTTGGTTTTAATTTATTTATGTTTTAATGTGTATGTATAGATGCATTTTTAGGACTGTAAGCCACCCAGAGTCATCTTATGGTAAGATGATTGGCCAATAAAATTTATAAATAAAATAAAATAAAATAAAATAAAATAAAATAAAATAAAATAAAATAAAATAAAATAAAATAAACTAAAAAAAAATAAAATAAAAAAAAAAAAAAAAAAATAAAAAAAAATAAAATAAAATAAAATAAAATAAAATAAAATAGAATAAAATAGAATAGAATAAAATAGAATAGAATAGAATAGAATAGAATAGAATAGAATAGAATAGAATAAGAAAGAATAGAATAGAATAGAATAAAATAGAATAGAATAGAATAGAATAGAAT
>QLTV01004389.1:3278586-3312907 GCA_003457575.1 Thermophis baileyi
TTTCTATTACATCAGTGGAAGAGCTACTGTCCACACCCTCATGAATCCAGCCCACCCACTCTAATCTTTATCAAGGCAAGAAGCTGAGCTTGGCCTCTGTGCAGCCCCACAGCAGAGAGAGTGGGGAGAGAGAGGGCCCTGGGGGGCGGAGGAGAGTGGGCGAGACCGATCTAGGATGGAAATAGAGGGAGGGGGGAGGTTATATATGCTATATTTGCAGAGTGCAAATCCTCCATCAGTCCAGCCCCTCCAGGCTTCTGCTGAAGTGAGCTGCAGCTGACAGAAGCACCTGCTTTTTCGTAAAGTTGGTTAGTCAGAAAAGGGGCTCCCAGCCTCCTCCCGATTCTGGTTTGCAGAGTCCCGTTTTATTTTTTAAACTTTAATTTAGTTTAATTTAATTTTTATTATGTTTATACTTATTTTACATTTTATTTATTTTATTTTATTTTATTATTTTATTTTATTATTATTTTATTTTATTTTATTATTTTATTTTATTATTATTTTATTTATTTTATTATTTTATTTTATTTTATTTTATTATTTTATTTTATTATTTTATTTTATTATTTTATTTCATTATTTCATTTCATTTCATTTCATTTCATTTTTTATTTATTTTAAGAATAGATTAGATGATAGATAGATAGATAGATAGATAGATAGATAGATAGATAGATAGATAGATAGATAGATAGATAGATAGATAGATAGATAGATAGATAGATAGATGATAGATAGATAGATAGATAGATGATAGATAGATAGATAGATAGATAGATAGATAGATAGATAGATAGATAGATAGATAGATAGATAGATAGATAGATAGATAGATAGATAGATTTGGTGGTAACAGCTGTGTTGTGTATCTTTGAGGGATTTTTTCCCCATTTCACATGGCAGCTAGCAAATATTTATGGGAAAGTGTTACATGAGATTTTTCTTTTTCTACTGGTTGTCATATAGCCACAGGCATCAGAAATATGCTGTCTCTAAACTTTGAGATTTAGTAATTATAGCTAATGGCAGATAGTTTCTCTGGGAATATATTTAATCCGTCTCGAAAGTAACTTTTGTGGTCTTGAACATGTTTGTGTCTGTGAATTCCAATTCATTTATTTATCTGGTGTATCAGTTGTCCTAAATCATTTCATTTTTTACAGGATTAGTATAAAATAAGTGTAATAATAAGTGATAATTTAAAGCCAGGCACAAAATAATGGAGAATATTTTTAAAAAGCAACTATTAAAAAAAATATGTTTTTCCTTAGTGCCAAAAGTTACAGATAGATCCACAGTGAAATGTCCTGAAAGTTACTGCCTGACCTTGTTAGATGAAAGAACCCAGAAGTATTTTTTCATAAACTGACATTTAGTGAAATTCATATGGTCCTTAGGTCTAATCCGTAAGTGACACTTGGAAATTAAGTGCCTTGTACTACACTTAGAAATGTATGGGAAGGCCATAATTGTATTTCAAAAATGATGGGCTATGACTTACATTGTCCTTTTCAGTCAAAAGTACAACTGTGCCAGTTTAAGCTAATAGAATTTTTGAAAGTCTTAAAAACAGAAAAAAAACTAGCATGCCAAACTAATGAAGTTTACATGTGATCACAATATAACTAAATCATATTCTGCAAGGATTCAAAGATCAGCTCTGAACTTGATCCTCAAGAGATGGAATATATTACCATCTAGACCTAATCCTAATCTAATCTAAATCAGATGGAAGATGACTGCAATCTGTAGTAACTAGCACAATAAAGTGCATCAGAGTACTTTAGGGGATCACTCTTAACTATCACAATTAATAGGGGATCACTATTAATCAACACTCCTCTATAGCATTATTGATTCCAAGTAGCATAACCCCCAAGCAGTATTTTATTTACCCAGTTCTGCTGAAAAAGAGGAATAGAGCTCAGTGTCTCTGGCAAGTATTTCAGTTCAACTTTTCAGACTAATTACTACAAAGGCTTTCATTAAAAGTTGAAAAACACTTCCAGGTTTGAATACTGTGAAATACATATTGAGTAATCCTACTCTATCCACACATTTTTATGAAACTTTTGAATTAATGTTGAATCCTGTTGATACCTTGACTGGTCCTTGCAGTTTCCTTGGCAAGATTTTCTGAACTGGTTTACTATTACCAAAGGCTGAAAAAGAGAGACTGGCTCAAGCTGGCTTCAAGTGTGGGGTAGGACTCAAATTCATGGTATCTCAGTTTCTAACCCGATGCCTTAACTACAATATCAAACTGGCTTTCTTAGTAAATCTAAGTTCTATTAAATAAAACATAATGATTGTCCTGTGTTCTTGGTTCTGCCTACTATTAGTGTCTCCATTAGAGATATTTCTGTGAAGTCTCCTCCATCTGAGATGCAGTTGACAATTACTGAGCAGAGAGTCATGAACATTCCACCGCTATAGCATAAATAAAGGTGGAATATCATTATCATCACCATCATCATCGTCATCATCATCATCTCTATCAATGCCCACTATAAAGCCCAGCAAAATTATTAGGGTCACACTGGAGCCCGTGTGTTCACATAAACCCACCATCAAGGTGACCAAATCTGAAAGTTTTGTATCTGAAGAATTTTGTATAGTCCTCCATGATTAGCTTAGGATTTAAAGATTACAGATCAGGATCAAGCAATGATAAGCATCCTTCACAAACATTATGGTGAAAATTATGAAGCACGTATCAAAACATCACAACACAAACTCTCGCCTTTGTCCTTGCGACCTAAAAATATGAGTCACAGATTTTGCATTGTGACATCACAATGCACATTTTGTCACTCCTATTCCTGCCCCCCTATCCATGTACTGTATGCTCATTTGGTAGATCAAATCAGAAAAGACCAGAACCATACTTTATTGAGAAAGGCTATAATAACAGAATACTGCAAGTCTGATTCTGCTTTACAACTTCTCCTTTTATATTACAGTGAATCAGGTACTCTGAACAGGTCTATGACAATTCGCCGTGGCCAACTCACCATGGTCAACTCCCCACAGCCAACCTGCTGCAGGAGAATTCACCACGGCCCTCTCGCCAAAGGACAATTCACTGCGGGACAAGAGTTACACTAATATCAAAGAAATGGTGGAATAGAATCATTAAAGAAAGTAAGCAAAAGGAGGGACAGAATGAAATGTGAATGGCAAAAATTAAAATAATTTTTATTTATTTTAAATAATTAAATAGAATTGTTAAATTGTCCCATAGCGAGTTGTCCTGCGGCAAGTTGGCCATGGCATGTTGTCGTGCAGCACGTTGGCCATAGTGAGTTGTCCCATTCCCCTCTGAGCTACTTCTCTTGCTTCCTAGGATTTAAAGAACGTTTTAGCCCTCTTTGTCTCTGTCTCATTTGTTGCATAATTCTGTCAAGTTCATCTTCCTTACTCTCTATACCCCTTTTGTGTAAGTACTTTTTTTTTTGCCAAGGTGCTCTTTTCTTTGCAACTATATTTTTTAGACTCTGTATGCAGGTTGTTAGTGTACGTTTATTGATTGATTGATTGACTGAGAATGTGCCATCAAGTCAGTTTCAATTCTTAGTGACCACATAGATAAAACTTCTTCAGAATGATCCATCTTCAACCTGGCCTTTCAGTCTTCCAGTGATGTACTTCCAGTGATGTACATTGCTGTTGTAATTGAATCCAACTATATTGCTGCTATAGAGTTGTTCTCTCTCTTTTTTCTCTCTCTTTTCTGGGATTATGGACTTTTAAAAGGAGAAAGGTCTTCACATAATGTGCCCAAAATATATTTTGTATCTGCTTCAAGCATGAATTATGAAATTGTTTGTTCTATGATCAATTTGTTTTATTTTCTTACCTATCCATGGTATTCTCAGTAGTCTATTCCAACACTAGAAGTCAATAGACCTTCTATCTTGTTTCGTCAGAGAGTCCAGTTTTTTCTTCCTAACAGTATAATAGGAAAACAATGTGCACCTCTGATCTTTGCAAGTATAGACATCATAGCATCTGGATATTTTTTTTCCAAGGCCTTCATTGCTACCCTGCCAAGTAGCTAGCCTATGGTGTATTTCTGGGTTACTGATTCCTTTGCTGTTGAAAGTCAATCCTAAAAAGTAGAAACTATCCACCACTTCAACTGATATATATATTTATCACTTCTAAAGCTGGTTACATGCTAGCAGTAGTTTGGTCTTCTGTATGTTTCATCTTAGTCCCATTTTTTCCACTGTGTTCCCTGACTTTCATAACTACCTCTTGCAGATCATTTGCATTTTCAGCTATTAGAGTAGTATCATTAGCATAGCACTGATTATTGATGTTTCTTCCTCCAACTTTAAAATTCCAACAATCCAGCCTCTTCCCATTTATATTCAGTATGTAAGTTGAATAAAGGATTGAATATACAGCCTTGTTACATTCCTTTGCCAACTTAGAGCCATTGGCCTCGTCATGTTCTATCCAGAGTGTGAGTTCCTGGTGTATCTATAGGTTTCACATGGGAACAATGAAATGTCCTGGGTTCCCTTTTTCCTAAGGACATTCCATGGTTTGCAATACAATCAAAGGCCCTTCTATAAATAGTAAAACCCATATTGAATTCTTTTAAATCTTTTTTCCAATTATCTACGGTAGCATGTGTCTCTGATAATGTCTCTCAATTCTTTTCTAAAACCATTTTGAACTTTTGGTATCCCCTATGTAAGGTTCAAATCTGCATGGATGATCCTAAGCATCATTTTATCATCATGTGAAATTAAGGATATTACGTGATAATCTGCACATTCTGTTAAATTTTTATTCTTTGGCATTGATATGTGAGCTGTAGATATTCCATCAATTCTTGCAGCTTTCTGACTTGGTAATGACCAGAGCACTGTTCTAAGTTCATCTTCTAGTATTAGAGTTTATGGTACATAAAGATTATCTTCTAAGATATTTTGGATGTGACATTTCTATTATACGGAATTTCAGTATATTCCTTCCATCTTAGTTTTATTTTCTTTGAATCAGTCATTATGTGTTCATTGGCATCCTTTAGCATACTAATCTGAGGTTGGAACTTTCTTCTGAGTTTTGGAAGTCTTTGTTTTTCCTTGTCTGTTTCCATCCTCAATGTCTTTACAGATGTCACTGTAATAGCAATAGCACTTAGACTTATATACTGCTTTATAGTGCTTTACAGCCCTCTCTAAGCTGTTTACAGAGTCAGTATATTTCCCCCAACAATTTGGGTCCTCATTTTACCCACCTCGGAAGGATGGAAGGCTGAGTCAACCTTATGCTGCTTCTTGTCTCCTCTACCAGCTCTCTGAAATTCTATAAGCTCCTTTCGAAGATATTTTTTCTTGGCTTTCATCCTCTGTTCTCACATGCAGTTTGATTTTTTCTATTTCTTCATCTTTTGCAGTTTCTTTTCCACATTTATTCTTAACAATTTCTTTGACTTCATTCCATAGCTCTTGGCTCCCTATCATGATTAATGTTCTTATTTTATTTATTTATTTATTTATTTTATAAAATTTATATGCCGCCCAACTCCCGAAGGACTCTGGGCGGCTTCTGGACTCTGGACTCTTCTAGAAAATGGTGGGTATGTGCTCAAAATCATACTGTGGAAACCAGCTGAGTTTATTCTTGCATTTTAGCTTAACTTGGGACTTGTATATAAGCAATTTGTAATCTGTTCCACAGCCAGCCCCTGGTCATATATATTTTTGGTTATATCATTGTCCACTTCCTTCTGCCAATAATATAGCCAATTTGATTTCTGTGTGGTCTGCCTGCTGATGTCCATGTGTATAGATATTTTGGTTATCTTAAGAATGTGTTGGCAAAGAAGAAATTATTGGATTGGCAGAAATTGGTAATTTTTACTTTGCTTCGTGTCTCTTTCCTAGGGCATGCAGTCAAACTATGTTTTCCTCTTTACTATATCTAACTTTGGCATTCCAATCTCCAGCTGCAAGCAGTACATCTTGTTTCCTTGTTTGTTGATTCAGATTGAACTTGACCATAAAACTTATTAACCTCTTTTTTTCTGCATCAGTGATTGGAGCATAAATGTGGATAACTGTCATGTTAAAGAGCGTCCATGAAGTCTAATTAATATTATTCAGTCACTGACTGCAATGAATGCTGTCTTTGTTACATCCTTCATATCTATGAAAGACCCCTTCTCTTGCTTCATGTTTTGAATAGAAAATATTACAATTTTTCTGACTGGGTGTGTAATTTTAATCCATTCTAATATTCCGTTGCCCAAAACATTAATATGTGGTCACATTGATATTTCATCCTGTTGAGCTTTCCTATCTCCATGTTTCTTATGCTCTACAATGCCACTGCAATTCTGTCTTTGCAACTTTGTATTTTCTTTCCCTGCATGACAACATCAGCAACTCGGTGTATCAACGGCGAGAATCGACCGTCAAGCCGTGGAATTGCGAACATCACGCTGTGGCATAAACATGAATATGCCATAAATACTACAAAAGAACCTCGTCTATTTCTCAGTAGCAGATTGAGTGTTATCTGACCTGAGGAACCCATCACATGGCACTATTATAATCAACTATTTTGTATTATCAATTCATGTGACTGTTTGCTAAAATGCTGAAGTGGCTTATCATTGTGGTCTCCCATACAGCATGAAAGTATGCCTTTACCATTGACAATTAAGAGGTTAGGGTTAGGGTTAGGGTTAGGGTTAGGGTTAGGGTTAGGGCCTCCAGCATTTTCCTCTATTGCTTGATCTAAGGCCTGCCTGCCTTAGCTGGGCAGTTGGGATGACCATCATGCCTTGGGTGACTCTGTTGGGAGTAATGTATTCTTGTCCATCTTTATTTATCTTTCCCACTGACAGCATTCCCTCCACCTCAATGCATTGCAGGACTTGTAGAGCGAGGGTGGTGGTGACCATACAAATACATGGTTTACTAATTATGTAGAAGCATAGTAACTAATAAATTGTGCCCTGTCTCGTTCCTGTCAGAAGCACCAAGGCGCTTCAGGGTGGAAAAGATTAGCAAGTGACATCCCCATTGCTTGGGGGACATCGGGTTGGAGGCTCCTTTCATGTCCTCATTAATGTGCCCATCGAAGTTGTACCTGTTTATCTACTTGAGTTGGGTGGCATAGAAATGTAAATAATAAATAAATACTTGCATTTGCACACTTTCGAACTGCTAGGTGAGTAGGAGCTGGAGCAAATGATGGGAGCTCACCCCATCACACAGCAGCACTCGGGTCTCGAATGCATTCTAATCACGTGAGCCACCGTGCTTTATGTACGAATACATAAATTATGTATTAGTATTTTAATGACACTATATTGTCACAAGCATGTAATGCCAGTTCTTCTATAATTCCATGATGTAGGAATAATGTGTAAGTTTATGCCTTGGATTTCTGTGAAGGAACATATGTAAAAGATAGAGCATGTTAGTCCTACTAAAACTAGGCCATGGAGGCAAAATCTTACTCAAAATATTTCAATTTATGATGCATATGGAAAAGTACCAGAATGAAGATTTGGAAAAAAATTCAACAAGTTATGATTCTCATAACAGAACATGGTTTCCAAAACAACAGATGTTTGCCAGGCAATTGCATTTGAGTGGAAATATACCAAAAATTATGTGGATAGTGCTATGTGGAACTGGCCAAACTTTATTTATTAATTAAATTTTTATGTCACCCAACACCCAATGATACTGGGTGGTTCTCAAATAAAAACACAAAAAAAGAAAAAGAATAAAAGATGGCAAAGATGACAAGAATCAGACCGGAATGGGGAAAGAAAAAAACGACCACACAATCCAAGGAGTTTTCACTCACCTTGTCTAAAGGTCTGGGAGAAGAATCTTCAAGCCCCTTTGAAACATCAGAAGGGTGGGCTATCCAAATTTCATGGGAAATCTCATTCCAGAAGTCAGGCACTGTTACAAAGAAGGCATGAGAGCTCCAATAAACACTTTGTTTAATTAAAGAAACCTCGAGTGTGCCAAACCTGCCAGATCAAATTGGCTGGGCAGATAGTTTGATACACTGATTAAACTTTGTTGGAAGATATGTGAATATATGGGAATTGTAATCCTTTGAAGCCATCATATAGAATGAAACATAATACCTGAATTCAATTGGAACTTAAATCTACTCTGGTTTGTTAGATTCTGAGTTGGACAGGTATGCATTTGCGTAGATGTAAATGAATGGAACTTTTTAGCTCAGGAAGTAAATGATAACATTTGTAAACCTGCATTGATTTGTACATTTGAGTGTCTGGATAATAAGTACTTTCTGCCCTCCAGTGCAACAAGGACTCCTCTTCACAGCAGTGTTATTGTGCATTCTTTTTGTCCTTGAGTCAGCAGAAAAGTATGTCAGTAGAAATTGGTCTGCCTTGGCAGACGAGCCCTAGTCAGTGACACTTTTCAGTGACAAGGCCAGTGACTGGTAGATTGGGACAGGTTAAGGAAAGTGACTGGGGGAAGAGGTGAGTTTTGACAAATAGCTAGACTCTTGAATTGAGCCATCTGCTAAAACCTGGTCCACAAAGTAGGTGGGAGCAGTGAACCCAGAGAGGTGAGGCTGTTCTGCTTTACTTCACAGTGAGTTTGCTTGATGTAGTAGGATTGCTCCTTCCCTGCCCCCTCATTTGCGACTCTCTCCCAACTTGGTTTGAGCGCTACTTCCAAAAATCAATTTAGTCAATAGAGAGGCTGTGGGCCAGTGGTGAAATCCAAATTTTTTTACTACCGGTTCTGTGGGCGTGGCTTGGTGGGCGTGGTGTGGCTTGTTGGGCGTGGCTTGGTGGGCGTGGCAGGGGAAGGATACTGCAAAATCTCCATTCCCACCCCACTCCAGGGGAAGGATACTGCAAAATCCCCATTCCCTCTCCACTCTGGGGCCAGCCAGAGGTGGTATTTGTCGGTTCTCCGAACTACTCAAAATTTCCGCTACCGGTTCTCCAGAACCTGTCAGAACCTGCTGGATTTCACCCCTGCTGTGGGCCGATCGTGAAAGGTACAGAGAAGGCTGCACTACACTATCCTAACACATCAGCTCTTTGAAGGGTTACTTTTAAACATGGATTTAGCATTTTTTTCAGAAGAGTGGCTAATCTGTGTTTAGTAGTAGCCTGCCTTTCTCTTGCTATTTCAACCGGCATTGGGGATTAGCGGTTGTGATGAGCCACCTATTCAGCTGAGAGGTCTCTGATCCTTGGAAGATGATCTTTGGTACTGGTGACTTAGCAAGGACAAGGAGAGAGCTAGTTTGGAAGAATTGGACTGTCCTGTGCCAAAAGCGCAATGTCCGTGGGAAATAACACCCATGGACTGGAGGAGTCATACTCATAGCAACCTGAAGCAAACAAGAACGAGGCAGATCCTAGCCGTTGACTTCATCATCCCCAGCATCATCAATGAGATTGTTCAGTCAGCAAGATTTGTGCTGAGACACAAATGAGTGAAAGCATTCCTTTTAAACTTTGTAGTGGCAATACAGATAACCATTGTTATTGCTAGAAGTTTAGTGACATGTTTTGATTTATCCATATTAAGAAAAGTTTAGAAGTTTAGAGCTCATTCTGAGTTAGCCTGCTTATTTTCTTTACTCCTGTTTATTGAATAAAAGAGAAGTGTGTATGTGTGTGTGTATGTGGGAGTCTTCACAAACGTCCAAAGCTTTTCTCACTGTGAAAGGTTCAGACTTTTGATTCCCATCCCAAAGTCATATGTCGCCCCGTCAAGTCTTGCAGTCTCCTGACCATAGCAGGGACATGAAGTCATGGTGCCAGTTTTTGATTAAAAAAAACAAAGCCTTGGGGTTGTTGCTATTTGTTGAAAGCTTCTGCATAGAACCTACCACTGAATACTGTGGGAATTGGCCACCCTTGGGGTATCTCTGTTCCTGCCAGCTGGTAATAGATTCGGGTATTATCTTGTTTGATATGTATGCTTTTTATGTTATGCTTTTAAATCTATTTGCTTGAGCTAATAATAAAGTCCCTTTATTATCCTTTTTAAAGTCCCTTTAAAACCCATTTATTTACTGGAGTGTTCATTGTCTCTGGATCCAAAAGAACCAATTGCCTGGGCACCTGATCACAGCCATGACACTTGGTGAAACAAACTGGAATAGTTAAATGTAACTTAAAGCTGCCTCTGTAATAGGCTAGGAAGGAAAAAAGGCAAAGTCATGAGGGCATGCTATTTACAAATAGTTAGGGGACAAATATGTGGATGACGATGAACACAAAGGCAGGAACAATAGTGTATCCCTCGAGGAGACAGCATGTTAAGCCTATTCTGAGGTGTACTTTGTAAGTTAGTTAAGTCTATGAGGGGCTTGGCATACTGACTTCCCTTTGCTTCTGATGAAGTGAATTAAAACCCAAGAGGCAAAGCCAGGGCTCTGGCATAGAGTTCCTTGGCCAGGGGTTCTCACTGGTATGGTAAACTACTGTAATCATTCCTTTATGAAGCCATTACTCCCTCCTTGGACTCAATTAGTCATTCATAGTTAGATATCTATGGCAGGGGTGGGTTCTACTTACCTTCCCTACCGGTTCTGATAGCGACGGAAGTGCACGTTTTGCACTCAGTCACGTCGCGCAAAACACCCGGAAATGACCCTCTGCGCATGTGCAGAAGCCTTTGCGCATGCACAGAGGATATTTTTCCAAGCCGCGGTGACTGGAGGACCGGTTCGGGGGCGTGGACCGCCGGTCATTGCTACCGGTTCGGCGAGCGGCAGTAAATTTCCGCTACCGGTTCTAAAGAACCGGTCCGAACCGGCAGCAACCCACCTCTGGTCTATGGAGATTCTCAGTCATCCACGTCATGGTTGTCCCAAAGGTGCTTTTTTAAAAGGCAACTGGACTTTCTTTGTTTCCAAGGAAAAACAGAGAAAATCCAGTTGCCTTTTGAAAAAAGCTCCTTTGGGACATCCATAGTCAGATTTTTCTTTGGAATGGTTTCCCAATGGACATCTACTCCCTGCTAGATTTTTAAAAGGCAGAACTACTTTGAAGAAGGACCTTCTCTTAAGCTTGTATATTTATTCTTTTTGCTACTTTTTGTCCTTATTTTTTTGTTATCTCTGGTTTCTGTCAGTTTTGATGGCCCCTCTTTGGGATTTTCATCAGCTTGTAGATGTTTTAACTTGTTTTATTTTCTACGTAAGCTGTGAGAGTCATTTGATTGCAGCACAATAGAAATTTGATAAATAAATGAATGCTTCCTTTTGTCCTGAATCCACTTCATTGAGTCATTCTGAGTCCTATACTTACAAGAAATGGAGAGGAAGGAATAGTCTGTCCATTTCCTTCATACTAATTTTATAAAAATGTGTCAAGAATCCACCCCTTTTAGTCATATTTTTTCTTAAACCAAAGAACCTCAAACCTCAAAAACCCTCAGCTTCTCCTCAGAGGGAATGCATCCCCCCACCATTTTTACAACCCTTTTTTTTATCTTGCAGATTTTATTTATTTATTTATTTGTTTAACGTATAGGATCTACAGAGGTCATGCAATCACTGATATACAGGTAGTCCTCAGCTTACGACTGCAATTGAGCCCAAAATTTATGTTGCTAAGTGAGAAATTTGTTAAGTACGTTTTGCCCCATTTTATGACTTTTCTCACCACAGTTGTTAAGTGAATCACTGCGGTTGTTAAATTAGTAACATGGTTGTTAAGTGAACCTGGCTTCCCCATTGACTTTGCTTGTCAGAAGATGATTACATGACCCCGGGACACTGTAATGGTCGTAAGTATGAAACAGTTGACAAGCATCTGAATTTTGATCACATGATCATGGGGATGCTGCAAAGGTCATAACTGTGAAAAATGGTCACAAGTCACTTTTTTCAGTGCCGTTGTAACTTTGAATGGTCACTAAATGAACTCTTGTAAGTCGAGGACTACCTGTATATCAGTGATTGCATGATATCTGTAGATGCTATACGCTAAATAAATAAATAAATAAATAAAATCTTGTGGTATTAATAAAGTACTTAATAAAGAACAATTAGAAATGTATGAGTATATTCCAAATGTAATTGCATTGTGGATATATATCAAAAGGCATAATCATTTTCATGGCTTTATGATATTCCTCCCTCCTGCCCCATAAATCATCTGACTATGTACAGAGCAGGGGTGGATTCTGGCTTACCTCGCTGCCGGTTCGCTACCTCACGCGCAGAGCAGGTGCACCTTGTGGGCGCATGCGCATTGCTAAAAAAACCAGCTTCTGCGCATGCGCAGAAGCAAAAAACAAGATGGTGGCGCCTATGGCACCGCCAAGAGCCTCAGTTCAGGGGCGTGTCCAGCCAGCCATAGTTACCGGTTCAGCGAGCGGGGGGAAATTCCCGCTACGGGTTCTAAAGAACCGGTGCGAACCAGCAGGAACCCACCTCTGGTACAGAGAGCCAGTTAGGTGTAGTAGTTGAGGCACCAGGTTAGAAACTGGGAGACCCTGAGTTCTAGTCCTATCTTGGGCCAGTCATTTCTCTCAGTGCTAGAAAGGAGGTGATAGCAAACCAGTTCTGAAGAAGTATGGAAGAGGTGGCTGCACAAAGTTAGCCCAAGCATCTCTAACATTACATCTATTTCAGTACAATCAGTTCAAAATCATTACATTTATACATTAACTTAGAAAGGGGTTGGTTTTTTTTTTTTTTTTTAATTCAAAATCATTCCATTTATACATTAACTTAGAAAGGGGTTGGTTTTTTTTTTTGTATCAAACTGTTTTGTCTGAACTATACAACAATGTGTATTCCAGACTATTGCTAAATAGCTCTTCTGGACCTTCTCTCCAGTTTTAATTCAGAACTGAAGTCATTATCTCAGCAACAACTTCGAATTTTTGCCTATCTGAAGCTTATCTTCGAAACCCCCCTCCCCCACTTAAAAAAAACACAAATTGACCACTGTCTTCCAATCCTTGGACAACATTTCATTTGGTCACTCTCTCCTGGAGACCATTGATAGGTTGTCATGTCTTGTTCCACCTTGTCCTGCCTCACCCAGAAGTGTCCAAATGTTAAAATCTTTTATCTTTGGTCACATGTTTACTTCTTGTCCATTCCAGTCGCTTTTCTTGGAAACCCAGAATGATGTCAGAATAGGGGTGTGCTCACAAGCAAACAGGTAAGATATAAAGACCCTGGAAGGCAAAAGGTAGAGGGACAATTAAGAAGTGGGAAAGCACCTAACTTGGAGCAGGATGAAGCAGCGTGAGTAGAAGCTGCTGTAGGGCGTTGTATTCTCTTGCTCTGAAGTGGAAAGTTGGGTTGTCTGGGTGAGCAACGTCTTAGGTTTAGATAGCTGAGGAAAGGGATTATTCAAGCAGCTGGCCTTTAGGAAAGGGGAGATCAAAGACTAAGGCTGATATCTGTAGTGGCTTTGGGATGATCTGCGTAGAGACTTTGGGATGATATCTATAGAGACTTTGGGAAGCAATGCAAGTTCTGAAGACAAATGTTGCTCAGTGCAATTCACTGCTGAGCTCTCATCAGTGGAAGCAGAGTTGCCAACAACATCTACTGCTGAGTTGTGCTGAAAATCAGGAATCTTGTTTGGGTGCTTGAATGAAAACTGAGAAGGTTGTTTTGTTGTTTTGTTTTTTTCTTCTGTCCAAGATTCTTAATAGCTTCCCTTGCTGATTCAGGATTTTTTTGTTGAAC
The DNA here is from genome assembly GCA_003457575.1 of Thermophis baileyi. NCBI lineage: Eukaryota > Metazoa > Chordata > Lepidosauria > Squamata > Dipsadidae > Thermophis > Thermophis baileyi. The sequence goes on from QLTV01004389.1 coordinate 3,292,294, forward strand.
TTCTATGGTATGCTTAGTCCACCTAGGAACAGAGGGCAGATGTGTTGATCATGTTTTGCCCACTGTGGTAAGTAAAGTAAGAGAATGCCTGGGGCCTGCTAAGATGTCAACAAGGCTGTGCATGCTTAGAGTGGGTGAGTCCAGGATTGCCACTTGATTTTTCTTTCCTGGCAGGGCAATGGTAGAATTAAAATAGGTGGTGCTCCCCAACACAAGGATGTAAAACTGTAGGATCTGTGCCAAGAACAAAATGCTGTTCACCTTGCACTAGCAAGATTTTTTGGCATGAGGCAGAAATGAGAGAAATGGGGCATTGGAACTTGATTGTTTGGAGAAATGTTTTCATGTCTATTCCCTGTAGATTGCTATTACTGTTTATTTGCCAAGATGAAATTCTGAGAAGCCCACCCATACAGAGCTTTCTCGGTGTAGATTGTTACAGAAGGAAGGGGCACACGTTAGTATAAAGTGTGGGTATGTGGGAGCTGTATGGATGAATTTACCAACAATTCATTATATTGGTTGCATGGAATATCAGTAGCATCCCTTTTCAGGCAGGCTTGACAACAGCCATAAACTAAGATACTTTGCTTCTTGTAGTCCTAATTTAAATAGCTAATATTCTATTTTCCTTTCAGTTGAGTTGCTTGGGCAAGTCCCTTTAGACTCATTCTGCTCCAGGGCATAAATAAACAAAGTTTCCCTTTTTTCTCAGGAAAGGAAGTAGCATATCACTCTGGCTAGGGTATGTGTGTGATCTCACAACCTTGCTGCCTGGCTCAAATTCCTACGGCAGGTGTGCGTGTCCTTCTACTACAAGATAGCTATCTCTAATGCAGTGGTTCCCAACCTTTTTTTGGCCATGCCCCACCTAAGCATCTCTAAAATCCTGATGCCCCCCCCCGTGACATATAATTCTTACTATTCAAAAAGTGAACTCCTGCTCACGCGGAGGAAGCCTAAAAGGCCATTAACTTGGTTTAAACAAGGTTCCAATTGCCCCCATTAAAAATCAAATTGCCCCCCTGTGGGGCGTGGGGCCCACGTTGGGAACCCACTGCTCTAATGTCAACGAGGATGAGGAGTGACCAGAGGAAGAGAAAGGGTTAATGGAAAGCATAAACAAAAATATGTCTCTATCCTGGCCTCATTCAAAATAACTTTTTAAGAACAAGTTTTAAATGTTTTTTTTTAATTATTTCTGACTTTTTAAAATTACAACCTACTCCTGCAAAGGTTATTTAATAGGCAAGTTACTAAATAAAATGAAAACCCTCTTACCCAGATATTTAAATATGCAAGTAGGTCAACAGACAAATGATAGAAATTTTCTGAGCTAAGTCTTGGGGGGGGTGTCCGTGGCCATAGTTCGTGGCCATAAAATGTATTTAAAGGGGTCCATGGTGAAGAAAAGGTTGAGAACCACTGGTATAGTTGATATAAAAAGTATGTTACAACCGTGGGAGACTTACCCCAACTGATGTCAAATTTTCAGAGCTGCTGCTCAGTATTTTACTCTGATCTGACTTACAATTTACAATCTGAAAAAAAGATGAAGATATAAGGAATGTCAGATCACCTAGGGCACTGATGTTAAAAGAGGTGGGATATAGGCATTACGAATATCTCAATAGAAGGCACAATAAAATGACACATTTTGTAGGGCATGTTTCTTAAATAGGAATTTAAGAGTGTCCTCCCTGTAGTAATGCCAAAGGCAAAATATTATGCCTTGTCCAAAAGAGGCCTCTTCTTAGTTTGGGGAATGTCAAGTGAAGAGAGAGAATTGACTGTTTCCCAAAAGCTCTTTGTCATCCAAGTCCCATTTCTCAGTGACAAGGTATTTACTTCTGCCTGAAATTCAATGACATTAAATCTTTGGAGAAGTTGTGTTTGGTACGGTTATAGCCCAAGGTTCCTAGAGGCTCTGACGATAACCCATAAGTCATTAGGTTTTGTTCCATGATGCTGTTCCAGCTCAAGGGGCAACCATTGATTACTATTAATAGGAGTAGTCTCGAGGGGGAAGAACTGGACTTTCAGCCAATAGTTTAACATCAACTTCAATGTCCTAACCTCAATTTTTGGCATCCCTTTTTCTAGACTGAGGAGGAAACTGGCAACCCCACTGAGTGCTGCTATTAGAGATCTTAGAAATTTTGTTTGGAGCACTTCAGGCAAGACCCATTGGTAGACATTTATTAAGGGCTTCCACACGATTGTTCAATATGTTAAATGTCTTTTGGACTCTCATGTATTCTGAGAAAGCCTGTTGGGATGGCAGATACAGCTGTAGCTCATTTTGCAGAGCATTTATTTGATGATCATTTATATTTTAGTCCCACAACATCTCAAGACATCCAAGGTAGCTTTCAATCATACTAGGCATACTTGCTATTCTCGGAGACTAGTACTTTGGCTACATTTTCAAGCAGGACCTTTAAAAAACTTGTCTGAACTTAGGTTAGTCTACGTATAGTTTGTCACTGAATTATGCTTACTTGTTATTACCTATAAAATGAATGTCCTATCAAAACCAAATGCAAATTTCATAATTCCATCCTAATTTCATTACCAAAAAAAAATCTTAACTCACTACATATTTCTCACAAAAGCAAGAAAATAACAACAAACCAAAGCCTGGATTTTAAGTAGTGAGCTAAGGTTTGTAGCATCTCTCCTTCCTTCTGGAGGGATTTTGGATACTTAAAGAGATCTCTACACCTAAAATAAGAGTATTTAAGTGCTTCAGTTCATTAATTGCTTCAAATATTGGGAAAAAGAAGCTTCCATAATCCAACTGTTTAAATGAAATGAAAAGATAGTTTGTTGAATGTTCTTCAGTGCAGTAAATCGCTCAGGCACTTTCACACTGTCACAATTTTTTACTACTCAATCCCTCAGTTTGATGACAAGCCATATCATAATATCTTCACTTCCATTAACTTCCTGATCCTGAGAATAAAAAGTTTTTTTAAAAAAAAAATCATTGTTTTAAATTGAGTTGCTGCAGGGCCTGGAGAACCATTTCCCCCAATTCTTAATTTGCCCCAAAGAAACATGTATTAAATTATATCTCCTCTCACACACTTTTACATCTAATTCTTTATATATTTGTATGGTCCAATACAAAAAAAAAAAAAATCCGCACAGTTCATAAGTGGGTGGCGGGGAAAGTACAAAGTTATCAAACTTTCTTTCCTTCAGAAAGATGTGCTTGAGTGGCTGAAGTTGCAGGAGATGGAAAGAGGAAGAGGTACCTCAAAATAGGTGCATGGACCTACTACCACCAGAAAGCCTCCGTATTGCAAAGAGAGTACCGCCATAGTTTTACCATGGTTTCAAATACATTATGCTAAGCCAGACATAAACCAGCTCAACTCTGTCATGGGATGGTGACAGTGGTGGGTTTCACTTACCTTTGCTACCGGTTCGGGAATGGGAGCACGTGCGCAACGCTTCTGCGCATGCGCAGAACGTCCGTGATGACGTCCGGGCAGAGCCTCCCACCGCCGCTGCTACCGGTTCACCCGAGCCAGGGCAAACAGGTAGAAACCCACCACTGGATGGTGGCAATCACAGTAATTTCAAATTGTGGCAGAGTCCTTGTCCCTCAACCAGCAATTCTATGTTCCATTGTATTATGACTACCTCCATCACCCTGCTCCTATCTGACAGCCTCTATATCCATTGGGATGGATGGAAACTCTGAAAATTGAAGTTCCAATGTATCTAAGATGCCAGTTGAAGAAGACTAACTTTGATGTTGGGCTCTTTTGTGGAAATGCAACCCTTTGGGTATTTGAAAGTAAATCTGGCTGAGTTCATCTAATGACCAGTACTTGCAGAAAAGCACATACAGTTGTTCTGTACTTTAATTAGCTTTAATGGCATCTCTTAATGGTTCAATGCTCACATCCTGTAGGGCAGCAAAAATTGGTATTGCTGATGTCATTGATGGCTGTTGGCTGGAGTTTATCTCATGGCTGCCCCATTGGACCTGGACCCACCTGCTTGGAAGAATTACCCAATGCTATCTCAATCATCAATCGCTTGAAGAAGAGCCTGAAGGACTTTTACAAGACCTTAGTGGTACGTACAAGAGCTGATGGTAGGCTCTTCCTTCTCCCATGAATTGTGCCTTGTGCTCGACTAAGGTTCATGTACTTAACTATTGTAGGAACATTTTTACCATTTAGGGTAAAGATATACCATCACCTTGTCCTCATGTGCATGAAGTGACATGGTGTACTGTAGTAGTATTTTTGATTAAGCTGACAGTGAGCAGCAGCAGTTTCAAGATGTATTAAATCTGAAAAGCTTCACTGTCCTTACTGACAGAAGCATAGTCAGGTGGGGGGGGGTTAGAATCAGCCCAACATATATTACCCACATTAGATATGCCTCTCCCTCCAGTGTCATTTATTTTCTTTATCAAGAGCTAGCAAAAAAGCTGGAGTTCAAAAGGAGGCTAGGCAGGGAAAACATAAAAGTTTGGAGCTTGCAGAACTGGCCTTTGCAGGCCAGTAGCAGAAGAGCCATAAGCCCATTTTGGGTTGGCTGTGAGAAAAATTAGCTACCATCTGATTTACATTACATACCTTTTTTGTTGAATTGTTTGCTTTTGATACAGATATATTGATTTCCCAGAAGGTGCTTTCTGATCAAATGCTCTTGTCTTCCAAGAGATCAATACACCCCTGCCTACAAGCTCCATTCCGATTTTCTTTTTGTCACAGAACTATCCATTTTCCAACTGGGAGAGCACACAAACGAAATGGCATAATCAACAGGAAATTCTGTCAATCTCTGTGGGAGTGCTTTCTTGACTGGCAGTTATGGGTTTTTTGCTTTTTGTTTTGCTATACAGGCAGTCCACGACTTACGACTACCATTCAGCCCCAAATTTCCATTGCTAGCCAAAACAGTTAAATGAGTTTTGCTCCATTTTACAACCTTTCTTGCCACAATTGTTAATTGAATCACTGCAGTTATTAAGTTAGTAACACAGTTGTTCAGTGAATCTTGACTTTGCTTGTCAGAAGTTTGCAAAAGGTGATCACATGTCCCCAGGGACACTGCAACCATCATAAATACAAGCCAGTTGCCAAGTGTTTAAATTTTGATCACGTGATCATGGGGATGTTGCAGTGATCGTAAGTTTGAAAAACTTTTTTCAGTGCCGTTGTAACTTTGAATGGTCATTAAACAAATGGTTGTAAGTCAAGGACTACCTGCACTCTAGAGCTATCAGTAGTTCAAGAGAATGATAGTCCCATAGACCTATGGCAAAATAATCACTGTAATAGGAATCATAATAATAGTATTAGTGATCTTCTGACTGGTTGGTTAGACAGGAGCAGGATGTAGATGGAAAGATATGTCCATCTGCATGCCCAGTACATCCTAACTGGGAAAATTGGTTGGTTTGTTTTGACATAGGAATATTGATCTCCTAGCAGATCAATTGTTTTTTTATTAACTCAATCAAGAAATCTAGGTAAATGTCTGGTGGGACGCAACAAGAGCTCTGTCCTGGCACATATAAGGACCAAAGGGTGTTGCTTTTCCCATTAGTAGGAGACTTTGAGTAGAAGGGAAAAGGAAGCTAGGGAATCTACCAATAGCTACTGTGAAAGTATCCTGCATTGAATTTGTGAGTAAAGCACAAATTGTCCAGTTTTGCGGCTGAGACACAGTGAAGCTTGGCTGTGTGAGCAGGGCAGTAGATGTTTGCTAACCTAATTTTCCACTGACTCAAGAAAGGGAGGAATGCATGTTAACATGGTCACGAGGAAGTACCCTTAAAGTGGTGGCGCAGTGGTTACAATGTGGTATTGCAGGCTATTTCTGCTGAATGCCGGCTGCCAGCAGTTCGGCAGTTTGATTCTCATTGGCTCAAGGTTGACTCAGCCTTCCATCCTTCCAAGGTCAGTAAAATGAGGACCCAGATTGTTGGGGGCAATATGCTGACTCTGTAAACTGCTTAGAGAGGGCTGTAAAGCACCGTGAAGTGGTATATAAGTCCAAGTGCTATTGCTATTACTGGGCAATTCTTCCCCTTCTAAAAGATCATTTGTACTTCTGCAAATCCTGCTTCAAGCCAGGAAACATCCCCCACTTCTGTGCGGATGATACAAGGTCAGCCTTTAGGAATATAAGATCACTACTAGAAGATTATCTTTATCATGAACCAAAGGAATGAAAAGTATTCATTACTGTTTTACAACTGAAATGACTTAGAGCCAATTCTTTAATCCAGGCTTTGTTATTCTTTTTCTAATTTGCAGGATGAAGGCTTTGGAGTTAGAGAGTTAAGAGGACCTGTATGTACTGGTGGTTTCAGAGACCAATCTATGGATATGGTAAGAAGGCATTTGAATAGATGGGAAGAAGCTGCTCCATTAGCCTGAAGGCTGCTCCAGACTTAGTTCAGAATTGCCTCTCCAGACTTCAGCAACTGACTCTGGTCAACTCTCAAAAGCAATAAATGAATGAATGCTCATGCAGTTCAGAAGTGTGGAGAAGTTTAAAAACTTAAATGTTCTACAGTCTGGGCAAAAGAAAGAATGAGATATTTGCAATTTATACAGGGAAAACGGGGTGCTTTGAGCCAAGTATTGTTGAGGTTCTTGGCATTTGTGAAGTTGGAGGTTGTTTTTTTAAAATAATCAGCTGAAGATCTGTTCTAACTGCATGGCAAGCCTACAGCCCTTGTCCGTGAGGTGTGGAGGAGCCCCAGGGGTGAAATTCAAATTTTTTCCCTACCGGTTCTGTGGGCGTGGTTTGGTGGGCATGGCAGGGGAAGGATACTGCAAAATCTCCATTCCCACCCCACTCTGCAGCCAGCCAGAGGTGGTATTTGCCGGTTCTCTGAACTACTCAAAATTTCTGCTACCGGTTCTCCAGAACCTGTCAGAACCTGCTGAATTTCACCTCTGAGGAGCCCGTCCCTCTCATCCACAGATGCTATTGGAATAAAGCAGTGACATCCTTGGCAAGAGTTGCATTGTCACAAGCGAAAGGTTTGTATTCTTGCAGCTCCAGAGTAGGACTTCATGTGTTCATGAAGGCCCTGAATTTTGTTCCCATCAAGGACAAAGATTTTTCTTCTGCTTGAAGATGTCAGTAAAACATTTTTCTCTAGTGGTTTTTAGAGTCTTCTAATCAGGGGTGGGTTCTAACTTACCTCGCTGCCAGTTCGCTTCCTCCCGCGTCGCGTGGGCGTGCCTCATGGGCGCGCGCATGCGCAGTGTCAAAAAAATCCGAAAAAAATAAATAATAATAAAAAAAGCCAAAAACAAGATGGCGACTGCATGCACAGTGCCAGAAACTCGGCTTCTGCACATGCTTAGAAGAAAAAATAAAAAATAAAAAAAATTCAAAAAAATTCAAAAAAATTCAAAAAAATTCAAAAAAATTCAAAAAAATTCAAAAAAATTCAAAAAAAGAAAGAAAGCTGAAAACAAGATGGCGACCGCATGCACAGTGCCAGAGACTCGGCTTCTGCACATGCTCAGAAGAAAAAATAAATTAAAAAAATTCAAAAAAAAGATGGCGGCGCCCATGGACCAGCACTAACCGAACCGGTTCTGTGACGTCATCGTGACATCACCAGCGGGTCACTACCGGTTCAGGCAAACCGGTCCGAACCGGGAGGAACCCACCCTTGCTTCTAATGTCATAAACCACCACTGTCCTCATGACTGTTACACATGCACAATGTTTAGATGACGCTAACGCTAGGAAGGAATATAAATCACCAATGAAGAAATGACCTGAGTCTGGCCAGTAATGTCCTTGCTTAGTGTCTCTCTCCCCTTCCTCCATTTATATTACAGGATACACGGTTGTGCCAATACAGCAGATGTTTTCAGCATTTTGCAGGTATCGTTGGAGAGTCCAGGGCACTGCAACCCAGCATTGAATATTGTCGGAAGTACCTCAATCAACTAGAAAATACTATTAAAAAAATGAAAGTAAGAGTGGTTCCTTTGGGCCTTTTTGGGCAATTACTGGTTTTCCAAAATGACTTTCAGGCTCTGCGTGTTACAAAAGAAGAGTGGTCCTAGAGCAAAATTTTGGGAAATCTTAGCAAGCTCCACAATGAGATTGTCTAACATTCAGACTTTAAAAAAATAACGTTGAATAGGATTCCCTCCCAGTTCATTTGCATGTGTCACCCTACCTCTCACTCAACATGCTTAATCTGTATACGTAAATTGGGACAGTTGACTTTTTCTCTTGTACAGGTTAGAATATTAAATTGGGACTCAGGAGGAGAGACCTAAATTCAGAAGTTCATATGAACATGAGGTTCATTAGATGATTCCGGGCAGGGGTGGGTTCTAACTTACCTCGCTGCCGGTTTGCTTCCTCCCGCGCTGTGTGGCCGTGCCTCGTGGGCGCGTGCACCTCGCAGGTGCGCGCTTTTGCACATGCGCAGTCCCCCAAAAAATAAAAATTCAAAAAAAATTTTAAAAACCGCCAAAAACAAGATGGCGACGCATGCGCAGTGCTGGAAACTCGGCTTCTGCGCATGCGCAGAAGAAAAATTAAAAAAAAATTTAAAAAAATTTTCAAAAAAATTCAAAAAAAAGATGGCGGTGCCCACGGACCAGCACCGACTGAACCAGATTGGTGACGTCATCGTGACATCACCAGCAGGTCGCTACCGGTTCGGGAGAACCGGTCCGAATTGGGAGGAACCCACCTCTGATTCCAGGTCATGTGGTCTTTTTCTCAGTCCAACCTACCTCATAGAGTTGTTATTGGGGGTTAAGATGGATGCTATCTTAAGCTCCTTAGAGAAAAGGTAGATAGTCATGTAATATTTTTTTCACTCTTTCTTCAGCCACACCCCTCAGCCTTGTGTACCACATACTGCAGAATCTCCTGGTCCTCCACGGATTTCCGATGGCAGGACCTCATCAAAGGACCCCACCTGGCCCAGGAATTGCTTGCATATTTGGAGCAGCTCAACCTTTCTTGTAGCTGAGATGACCAGCACAATGGAACTGAATGATTATTGCCTTAGGTCAGCTGAGGTCAAAGTTTTCTTAGGAAAGGTCGACATCATTTATTTTATACTTTGTTATAGTGAAAAGGCAGTTTTGAACACTGTTGAAGCAGTGTTTTGTAGAAGCAGAAATGATCTGTAATAGTGCAATACTGTACATATCTTTTTAGGAAGTCAGTCTCATTGAGTTTAATGGCTCTTTCTCATCTGGAATGAAGTAAATGCTTCAGGAAAGTTGACACAATGTGCAACTTAGAGATAAAAGCAGCTGAATTGATTTTTGTTATTTGATTATTTATATATAAATACAAATAATAATAATAATAATAATAAATATTTTTGTTTGGTTAGTCATTATGTTCTCTGGTATCTGTAAGGATAGAGTACAAAACTTTAACATTTTTTAAAATAAACTTGGATTCTTTTCTAAGTAGTTGATTGCACTGTATTTCTCAAAGGAATAGAAATTTCCTAAGACTGATCTGAACATTCTTACTGACTAGAATAATATCTGGACATTGCTGTGCTGTCTAATCAGTTGCTTCCATGTAATTCCATCATTCCATGAGTGATCCCACCTATTACCTCATCATAAAGTTTGATAGTGAAATAACTATTTATTTGGAAGTCTTGGAAGACTCTCAAGATAATAGTGTGAATGGTTCACAGAAAATTGCATCTCTCTTTCCATAAGAAAAATAGTAGGAGTTCACTTTATTCAGGTACCTTCATCCTGCTGTGTTAGCCTCATATTCATCCACAAATATCAGGCAGACAAGTAGTACTTAATGTAGCTAATGCTCTTTCTCAGTAGGATTATGGAAATGATGCTTGCTAAATCTTAAGAAAGCTACATTGGCATAAGTGATAATCCTTAAATCAGCCAATTTAGACAGTGTTCAAAATAAAACAAATGCTCTTGGGTTGGAATATTGCAACTGGCTATACAGTTTATTTATTTAGAAAAAAAGGATGCTTAAAACAAAGCAATTGAAAACATAAGAAACCAGGATTATGGCTAGGTCTCGGGCAGCATTGCTCTCTGGTTGTTGTTAATTAATAATACTACATCAACAGTCCATTGCTAACAAGGCCCCAATGGCTCACTGAAATGGGAGAAATTATTATTATTTCCCTAGAAGACCATTCAGTTATGCTAATGCCCATTTGCAGTCTAAATAATTTAGCCCAGCTTAATCATTCCTCCCACTTTTTTGTGAGAACTAGTTTAGGAACACTTTTACACAACATTGTTTCCACTCTCCAGCAAACCGACCAGAATGCGCAAACTCATTGTTCAGTCAACGCTTTGTCCTCTGAGTTACTCAAGCAGCAATTCTCCTCTCTCTTACTTTGTGCCTATAACACAGGTGGGCAACTATGGCCCCTTTATGACCTGTGGATCAGCTTTCAGGAATTTTGGGAATTGAAGTCCACAGATCATAAAGGGGCAATAGTCACTCACCTATGGTCTATAACCGTGATGGCGAACCTATGTCACGCGTGTCACAAGTGGCACGCGGAGCCATATCGGTGGGCACGCGAGCTCAGGTCCGGTGTGCATGCGTGCCGGCCAGCTGATTTTCGGGCCTTCTGGGCCCACTGGGAGTCGGGAAACAGGCTGTTTCCAGCCTCCGGAGTGGGTGGGGAAGGCCCGTTTTTTTGCTCTCCCCAAGCTCCAGAGCCTTTCTGAGCCCTCCCCAGAGCCTGGGGAGGGCGAAAACGGCCTTCCCCACCCCCCCGGAGGTCCTCCGGAGGCCGTAAACGTTCTGTTTGCCGACTTCCGGTTGGACCAGAAGTCCTGTTATTTTGCTCTCCCCAGGCTTCAGAGCCTTTCTAGGATCCTGGGGAGAGCAAAAACGGCCTTCCCCACCCCCCTGGAGGTCCTCCGGAGGCCAGAAATGGCCCATTTCCCAACTTGAAACAGGGGGGGGGCGCATGGAATTATGGGTATGGGCACGTGTGCGCATGACCCCCCCCCATGCTCCCTCCCTTTTGGCACTCGAACCAAAAAAGGTTCACCATCACTGGTCTATAAGGACAATTTTAAAGATGGCAGTACTCTCTTGCCCTCTGCTCTCCCCCCCCCTCCCACTTCATGTTGCTGTGATGGGAGGTTAAGGGCAGTTATTATGGGAAGAGCTAATATTATGAAGTGTTTCTTTGTCAAAGAGGGTGGTGCTGCCTGATCTGAAGGAAGCAGTTGGTGCACCCCTTTCTCAAGAGGCCATCCCTTGACCTCACAATATTAGACAAGCTTTGTCCAGTCTCCAATCTTCCCTTTTTAGGGAAGATCATAGAGGGGGTGGTTGGCACAGAGCTACAAAGGGCCCTGGATAAAATAGATTATCTGGGTCCTTTTCAAGCTAGGTTCAGGTTGGGGCACAGCACTGAAATGGTGTTGGTTGCACTTGTGGATGATCTTTGGAGGGCTTGAGATGGGAGTGGTTCAACCATTCTGGCCCTCCTGGAGCAGTGACTTTTGATAATTTTTTTAATTCATTAATTCATTTATATGCCACCTTTATTTTTATAAACAATTGAAGGTGGCGAACATACCCAGATCTCCTTCCTCATCCTATCTTCCCTACAACAACAACCCTGTGAGGTGGACTGGGCTGAGTGAGAGCAACTACCCCAAGTCACAGTATTGTTCTGGATGATCTTCGGGGAATCAGAGTGGGATGGTGGTTCTCCTCCTTCCTCCTAGCTACTTCCTCGGTGTTGGTGCAAGGGGGAAGGTCAAGGCCTAGGCCACTGCAATTTGGGTTGCCTTGGGGCTTGAGCCTTTTGCTGCTCTTTTTAAACATAATGAAACCATTGGGGGTGGTCATCTATCATCTGATGATATTCAATTATATACCCCCACCCCTAGATGGACTTTTGATGGTATGGCAGTGTTGGCCAAAGGTCTTAGTGGGGAGGAATTGGCTTTGATACTCAACCCTGGCAAAATAGAGTGGCTCTTGGTTTTTGGCCACCCATGCCCAGATTCATATATTTCATCTTTGACTCTGGACAGAGTAGCAATCCCCCAAATCATGTTGGTATGCAATTTGGAATCCTCCTAGACTCATGTTTCCTGCTCAAAGAGCAGGGGGGCAGCCATGGCTAGGTGAACATTTGCACAGATTCAGCGTGCACCAATTGCACCCTTTCCTGGACTAGGAGACCTTGCTCACAGTCACTCATGCCTTGGTAATTTTCCATTTGGATTACTGCAGTGCGCTCTACTTGCGGCTGCCCTGAAGGTTGCATGGTGGAAAGAGAATGGTTTAAATGCAAACTTCAGACTCCAGAAATATAATGGGTGGCAGCTGGGGAGGGAAGAGTTAGGACTTAGCAGGCAAGGCAAAGCAGATGTTCCCTCCAGTGAGAGCACAAATCATCCACAAGCTCCCAACCACAGTGTTTTAGATGAAATTTCAACTTTGCTCCAATTTCAAATTCAGATATTGTTGAGCAAGGAACAGGTTGATTCAGATTTCCAAATTAGCCAGTGTCTTATATAATCATGCACACCGAGAGTTGGTTTTAAGGTTCTGAGGTCATCATGGGTATACCTTGCTATATGATAATTGCTACTGACAAAAATCTTTTACCCCAAATTCTCTCCAGCAAATCTTAGTCTGAGATACAACAATACAGTCCAAGGAGACAATACAATTATACTTTATTTCTTAGAAGACCAAAAGGGATAGAAGAGGTCAAACATACAGACATGGTGGAGCCCCTCTCGTTTACTTCATGCCTGGCATAAATGAGATGGATTTCTCTTGGGCTCATAGATGCAAAAGGATATACAAAACACACACAAAAGCAGGGAACAGATCTTTTTTAAAAAAGATAAAATGAAAATATAAAAGAACCTTTTAATGGAAGAGGCTAAATAAATGTGCTCCGTGGAATCACAGTTCCACAAACCTCCTGACTATATTTTTCAGGTTGAGCTAGCTAGGGCAATCTGCAAGCTGGCTTTGTCCCACTAATGGAAGTTGGGAGGGAATGGAAAAGTTATGATGCCAGTGGGTTGGTGACACGTCCCAGAAAGACTGGGACTCTATGATCCCTCAAAAACAAAAAGATGAACGGCTGTTGCACTTCAAAGACTGTGGCTGTACGTGCTAGGTTAACGACTGTTGCGGCAGCTCCCTCTACTCCCTCCTCCGAGACTTGTAGGACAGCCTTGTGCTTGGCACTGGACAAGGCTACTGTTTCACTCGGAGTCATCCCACACAAATCGGCATCATAGAAAAGGCCAAAATCTGAAAGGAAACGTTGAAAGGATGCATAAGAAATGGCTCAACATTTGAAAGAAAAACAGAACTAAAATAGATCTAAATCTGCAAAACACCATGTTCAGGTAATTTCCACATTACCTGCTTATACATAGCTGAGGTGTGCTGCTTTCCCAGAATTATTTAAAGAGGAATTATGACATTGATTTGTAAAACACTATTCTAAAAACTGGCAATGCCCTCCCTCATTGTAAAGTTCTTTCTGTGACACATATTGGCAAGTCAATCCCATTCTGCAATGTCTCCCAGTTAGAATAATTCCTATTTAATTAAACATTAATTAAAGGCTCAATACTGTATTCAGTCAACTTCTACTACCTAATGCAGAGGTCTTCAAACTTGGCAACTTTAAGACTTGTGGACTTCAACTCCCAGAATTCTCCAGCCAGCTATGCTTTGAAGACCTCTGACCTAATGTTTATGCACGTGATTTTTTTATTTATTTTTTTCTTGTTATTTTCTTCTTCTTTTTCTTTTACAGCCATCTTTCCAAGTATCCTCTCATAAGGGAGGCCAAAATGACTAGCATTAAAACAACCCTAAAAGTCTCAAAAGCGTTTTCCTTTCCTCAACTCTAATAATTTTCTATTATTCAAGAGAACTGCACTGAAAACAGAGCCAGAGGGAATGTTTTTTTTCTATTTCCTCATTATCTTCCAAAGTTACAGGTAGTCCTCGACTTACAACCTTTCATTTACTGACCATTTGAAGTTGCAACAGCACTGAAAAAAGTGATTTATGACCAGTGCTTGCACTCACGACCGTTGTAGCATCTCCATGGTCATGTAATCAAAATTCAGGTGTTTGGTAACCAGAATGTATTTACAATGGTTGCAGTATCCCCTGGTCATGTGATCACTATTTGCAAACTTCCCAGCCGGCTTCCAACAAGAAAAGTCAATGGGGAAGCTGGATTTGTGATTCAATTAGCAACGATACGGATTCGCTTAACAATCAGGGCAAAAACCATCATAAAATCAGGTGCGACTCACTTAACGTCTGCTTTGTTTAGCCAGAGAAAATCTGGTCCCAATTGTGGTCGTAAATTGAGGACTACCTATAATCCCGGAAGCAGAGATGAGATGTGAGCCCTAATTAAGCGTCACTTTTTCAAGGAAGAAGAAAATACGGGAAAGAGAAAACAAAATGATTTTATTTCCAGTAGGTTTTGAGCAATGCCAATGCCAGGTATCCTTCTTGAGAATATCTGTTTTGGATGATGCCAAAAGACCCCTCTAGGAGCAAAAGAGATGACGGCTATTTCTTCTCAGAATAAAGCTATAACACTGAAGTGAATTAAATATGCCTAGGATTGGCACTGAGGATGTTTTCCCCCCCTCACCATTGACTGACCTGATTGACTTGAAAGAAGCAAATATATTGTCCTCATCTCTAATGTTCCCACTGATTTAATTTCTTAATTTTTCTTACCCATTTCTCCAATGATTTCAGTAAGATCCTGAGATGATTCCAGCTTAAATTTTGGTAGAGTTACTATTGCTGGCTTCAAAGGCAAAGCCTCCAACCTGTTCAAAGCGGACATGACGGCTGTTGCAGTGAGACGTCCCTCTATCTCAGAGAGGTTTGTGAACTGGGAGCGAGGGATGAGGATCACCAAACTCAAATTGTCATGCAGCTGAAACCGGCCAACCTGACGAAGCAAATATCCATCAGCCACTAGTCCAGGGGTGTCAAACTCGATTTCATTGAGGGCCGCATCAGGGTTGTGTTTGACCTCAGTGGGCTGGGGAGGGCGTGGCCAGAGTGGGCATGGCTAGCTCGACATCACTCATCGAGGCTCCATTTTTGGCCACGATGGCATCCTGCAGCCCTCTGCCAGTGAAAACGAAGCCCAGGAGGGCCGCACGCGCGGCCCTCCCGAGCTCAGTTTTCACTGGCAGAGGGCTGCAGGAGGCCGTCGCGGTCGAAAATGGAGCCTGGGAGGGCCATGTGTGGCCCTTCTGAGCTCTGTTTTCACTGGCAGAGGCATTGTGGGCCAGTCCTTCGCTGTTTCCAGGGCGGGCCCGCGGGCCAGATCTAAGCACTCGGCGGGCTGGATCCGGCCCCCGGGCCTTGAGTTTGACACCCCTGCTCTAGTCTGTCTCCCAAATTCTCATTCTCTTTGACTTAGAAAAGCATTCATTTCCCTTTCTTTTCACTGTAATAAGTCTTACATTGTAATTGGTATTCTCCATGGCTCCTGTTCTCTAAGTGTGCCATTTGGAGAATGACAAGGGGTTTTGTGGGCTCAAACACTGGAATAAACACTAAGAAATTCCACAAAATGCTTCTTTACAGAGAACTTCATTGAATAAGAGTTTAAATATATTGCCCAGTTCAGCAGCAGGAGTCTTGCATTGAGTAAGTAGGCAATCACAACTTTGTAAACCTGGTGGGAAAACAGTAGAAGGTGATCTCTTATGACTTTGGAGACAGACTTCCCCTATCTGGTGCCCTCCTGATGTGCTGAAATGTGCAAATAACATGACTAGAAATTAGGGGATTAAGGTCCATCATATCTGAAAAGCATTAAATTGAGAAAAATTTTTAGGGATTAGAATACATACCCAATCTAGTGTCAAACCAATTTTACATTCATGCCTAATCCTGAAGAAACCATAAAACCAAACTTTTGTTATGACACTGAAGTTATTTTTATATTCTTCATACAAAAGAGCAGTATAGACAACCCAGTCCAAATGCCTATTTTGTGGACCTCAGAATTGTAGAACTCACCCAGTCAAAAGTTAGACACAAACTGCTGAGAAATGCACTGATTTTAATAGACTTGACAGAATATTAAAGAGTATGCAGTCTGTCTTTTAGATTTAATGGGACAACCCTCTCCATGGAAATATAGGTCTCACCCACTTGTGTGACATAAGTCTCATTGTCCATCTGACTGCTAAAAAAATGACAGTACAGTAACATTTTAAAAGTATCACTCCTGGGATCCTAAAGTTGTCTGCTTCAATATAGAATTACAATTTCTAAAGGTCTTTGGACGTTAGCCATAATCACTACGTAAGTTGATATTAGGAAGGTACAAGAATTTGACCCAGAATTTGTCTGAAACTGGAGTTGTGATTATTGGCCCAAGGCAGTTTATAGGGTGCTCACTTTTTCATAGTTGGGGTTGCATTTAATATTTTTGGAAGGCTGAAGTGGCAGATAAAGATGCAAAGAAGATTGGGCCACGCTTTTCTCAGTAGTTCTTGAAGTTTTATGAGTTTATTCGTGTTTTAAACTATGTTACGTTTCAGTATACTATAGTTTTATGGTTCCACTCATTACCAATTTTCAGCAGCCATGATCAGAGTGATTCCAAAGATGACAAATAAAGGTTCAAGGATTAGGTGGCTTTAGATTGCCCATCTCATTCCCAGCAAAATGAACCAAGTCTGGCTAATGCAGAGGAGTGAGAAGATGTGATCATCTAGTTTTCTGTTTGTCTGTCCATTCAGCCATCCATCCATCTGAATGGCATGGTCAATAGACTTGTTTGAAAGTTCTAGATTAATTCTACCTTTTATCTTTGGTTTTTTGGGGGGTTTTTTTTTTACTAGAGGTACAAGAAGGGTTTGCAACCCTTTGCTGCAGCATTTGTTATTCGGGCTTTTAAAATACTAAAAAAGAAAGATCTCCTGCTTGTACATTAACAATGGACAATATAACCCTTATCCAGTCCAATAATGGTTTTTAACTCAAAAGAGCAAAAATGCTGGGCATGAAAGTGGAACACCGTAAACGCTTTAGGAACCATGTATCTCTAGAGAACAATAACTCTCAAGGTCTAGGTAGAGTATTTAGCAATAGCACTTAGACTTATATACCGCTTCACAGTGCCTTACAGCCCTCTCAAAGTGGTTTACAGAGTCAGCATATCTGGGTCCTCAACCATCTGGGTCCTCATTTTACCGACCTCGGAAGGATGGAAGGCTGAGTCAACCTTGAGCCTGGTGAGGATCAAACCCCTGGCAGTCAGGGGTTTGCATTTAAATGCATTGCCTTTGTTGTTGTCTCCATGCTTACTTTTTATTTTTGTTTTATATTTCTAAGCAGCTAAAAAGGATTAAAAATTCAAATGTAACTAAACAATTTATATACATAATGGCAACTGAGAACCACATAAAACATCAGTAGTTGACACATCAATTTCCCAGAACCAATTAACTTCCCAGCTCCCTGATGGGAAAATAGCCACCTTTTAAAAGCTTTACAAAATGTCAGCAGGTTGGGACCAGCCAGGGATTCCAGAGGGCAGATGTTGTGATAGAAAAGTCTTACTTCCTAGGTCCTTGTTAGAACTTCTCTGTCAAGGAATTCACGGAATGTGAATACTTCACAGAAAACATGGATCAGATAAGGGGCTGTCCCTGTCATGTGCACATTACCTTAGCCTGCAAATTGTAGTCAAAGTAGGAAGCCACTGGATATTTCTTACTGGTCATCATGGGTACCTTGATGGAAGGGAGACCAGGACGGTAGAATTCTTCAGCGATTGTATTCTTTTTTCTAAATATAGTTTTCCATTTGGCTGAAAAGTAAAAAAAAATTGGATAAGAGGGAACCTTTTTATGCATGCATGCATGTGTGTGTGTGTGTGTGTGTGTGTGTGTGTGTGTGCATGCACACCTGCTCACACATATATATGCATGAGCTACCATAGTTATCTGTATAATATGTAGCTATATACAAGACAATTTCCTGCTAAAATGTTTACAAGATACGTTTTGAGACAGCGACAAAAAAATACACCTCTGTTTGCATAGGGATTCATGCACATAGACCTCAGGACACACAGAATTCATAAACACGTATAAATAATGCCTCCCTTGCCTTGTAACTATTTCCCCCACATGGGCACACGCGCGGATCCTGCTCTCCAAGAGACATAATCCGCTCTCTGCCTTCATCGGCAGCCAGGACCAGGCGCAAATTCCGCAGCTGGCTTTTGCAATGAAAGAAGGTGCTTTCTGTAGTCCTACAAGAGTCACTCCAAAGGGCATGAGCTGCGTCGCCCAAGACACCCTCTCTGGGAGATTCTCTCCTGACCTGAAGAGTCTCTGAACACACCAGGCACGCCCAAGGGAAGCCTGGGGGGGGGAGGGGAAACCGGGGCTAATCTCCTGCCAGGGACTCTGCAGATGGCTCCTTATAAACAGTTTAAGCTGCTGCCCTACAGATTGAAGGGGGGGGGTCACCCAAGAGTCACTGCTGGTCTCTACTGTGCCATCATCTTGCCCAGAATGAAATATCCCCATCCCCATTGACCAGAGGGTACCTACCCAAGCATTTATGAAAGGGATCTGGCTTAATTTTCTTGTTCAAAAGCAACAAGATTTCCTTTTCAGGAACAGATGACTCACTCAGGATTGTGCTTTTAAGAAAGAACACTAGAGCAATATTCAAAATTCGATAGATCAGCACAATTAAATTGCACATTTGCACACATACACATTCGCACACATACTGGATCTTTTGGGTGTCCAACTGATTATCCAACATTCCACTTTGCCTACCTATAGCCCAGAGAAAAAGCCCAGAGAAAACACTTTAAAAGATGAGTTGGTTTCAAAAATCCAGAAACCTTGGTCTCTAAATGCTCCCTTTTCTGTAAAGTGGGGTGGGGAGAATCAGAGAACAAAAGATCGCCAAGAACGGACCAGGTAGCCTGGGCAGTTTTCTTGCGTTCTCACCAATCAACTGCGCCCAGGTTGATCATTTTTTACTGATAAATAAATAAAGGGAGACTAGTATAGATCTATTTCAAGCTATTTAGCTCTCATCAGCTAGCCATACCCTTTACTGGGATTCAAACCTGGGCTGCCTGCCTATCAGGCAGTAGCTTTAACCTCTAAGCCACAGGCTCTCCTTCCTTATCAGCTGAACCAGGGGAGGGATTATATGTTTTATCTCAAGATCACCTGGTATACCCAAATATGGGAGGCTTAGAGGTTAAAGCTACTGCCTGATAGGCAGGCAGCCCAGGTTCGAATCCCAGTAAAGGGTATGGCTAGCTGATGAGAGCTAAATAGCTTGAAATACATCTATACTAGTCTCCCTTTATTTATTTATCAGTTAAAAAAAATTATATATAGTATAACTGGTTTGTCGTGAATGCGACTGTCTGCAGGCTCCTGGACTGGGGCTGAAAGGCAAAAGGAAGCAGTATGCTCCCTCCCATATTTGGGTATACCAGGTGATCTTGAGATAAAACATATATATATATATGTTTTATCAGAGGGGTTTGGAGTGGTTAGTGATGCAGCTGTGGTCTGGTTTCTCGTTTGTGGTCGTGACTCAGCAGAAGAAACAGCTGCAATTATCACATTGCTCCTAGAAGCAGGAGGCTGAAGACACAAGCCCGATAATCAGCCTGAAGATGCCGAATGAGCCTTCGTCGAAACGTTGAAATGAAATCACAAACTTCAGAGACTTCGTCGAAACTTCGCAATGACATCTCCAACTTCACGCGGGAGAAAACCAGAATAACCACATACATACATACATACATACATACATACATACATACATACATACGTATATGTATATGTATATGTATATGTATATGTATATGTATATGTATATGTATATGTATATGTATATGTATATGTATATGTATATGTATATGTATATGTATATGTATATGTATATGTATATATATATATATAAAAATAGGAAGAGCACTGCTGAGTCTCACTAAAAATTAATGCAGTCTACTGCGCAGATCATTCAAGCTGCCGTTCAGTTACTTCTAGGAAGCCCCTGAGCAAGCTGTGTGATGTGGTTATAGCTGCATGTTTGGCAACAGATTCTATAAACAGTATATGTCCTATAATGAAGAAATATTTCCTTTTGTTTGCTTTGAAATTTTCCTAACAGGTTTTATTAGTTAGTCATATGTATATGTATATGTATATGTATATGTATATGTATATGTATGTGTATGTGTATGTGTATGTGTATGTGTATGTGTATGTGTATGTGTATGTGTATGTGTATATGTATATGTATATGTATATGTATATGTATATGTATATGTATATGTATATGTATATGTATATGTATATGTATATGTATATCAGTTAGCCACACCCTTATGGGATTAGAACCTGGGCCACTTGCCTTGTCAGGCAAGTGTTTAAAGCAGAATCCTGTGGGATCTCCTCCCTATCAGCTTGTTCCAGGGACAAGGATATATATATGTTTTTTTCTCTGTTAAATCACCTGGTATACCCAAATATGGGAGAAAGCATACTGCTACCTTTTTTGCCTTTCGGCCCCTCCAGGGGCC
>QLTV01004389.1:3327246-3343131 GCA_003457575.1 Thermophis baileyi
GAGAGAGAAAAAGAGGGATAGAGAGAGAGATGAGAGAGAGAGAGAGAAAAAGAGATGAGAGATCCCAGTGTTTTGTTTTCTGTGGGAAATGGGTCCAAATGGCTTTTTGAGTGTTTAAGGTTGCCGACCCCTGGCCTAGTGTAACATAGATATCTTCCAGTATTTGAGGGGCTGTCACAGAGAAGGGGGAGTCAACTTATTCTTCAAAGCACCTGAGGCCAGGACAAGAAGTAACAGATGTAAGATCTAAGAAAGATTCAACTACATGAAACCACTGGGTGAGATCATCCGACGGCATGGGGTGAGGTTCCAACAATACGCTGATGACACTCAGCTGTATATCTCCACCCCTCGTCAATTCAGTGAAGCAGTGGACGTAATAGACCAGTGCCTGGATGATGTAAGGGTCTGGATGGGAGTTAACAGACTCAAATTTAACCCAGACAAGACCGAGTGGATGTGGATATTAGCAATAGCACTTAGCACTTAGACTTATATACCGCTTTACAGTGCTTTACAGCCCTCTCTAAGCGGTTCACAGAGTCAGCATATTGCCCCCAACAATCTGGGTCCTCATTTTACCCACCTTGGAAGGATGGAAGGCTGAGTCAACCTTGAGCCGGTGAGATTTGAACTGCCGAACTGCAGTTAGCAGTCAGCTGAAGTAGCCTGCAGTATGCACTCTAACCACTGTGCCACCTCGGCTCTATTGCCTCCGAAGGACCACGTTGATTGTCCTTCCTTGGTTCTGGGGGGAGAAAACTTAACCCCTTAACCCCCGGTTCGCAATTTGGGTGACCTCCTGGACTCACAGCTGAGATTAGATCAACACCTGACAGATGTGGCCAGGGGTACCTTTGCACAGGTGTGTCTTGTGCACCAATTGCGGCCCTATTTGGATCAGGAGGCCCTGCTCACGGTCACTCATGCCCTTATCACCTCACGGCTTGACTATTGCAATGCGCTCTACATGGGGCTACCCTTGAAGAGTGTCCGGAGTCTACAACTGGTCCAGAATGCAGCTGCGCGAGCAGTCACGGGTGTGCCAAGGTACACCCACACAAGTGCCATCCTTCGCTGAGGTCGCACAGGGCTGGCCTTCTTCAGATCCCATCAGCCAGACAGTGTCAGCTGGCGGGCCCGCGGGGGAGGGCCTTCTCTGTAGCCGCTCCGACTCTGTGGAACCAACTTCCCCCCGAGATCCGTACCCCCCCCACCTTACTGGCTTTCCGTAAACCCGTTAAGACCTGGCTTTTCCGGCAGGCCTGGGGCCAATAACTGACGGATTGGCCCATGTATGTTGTGTGAATGTTTTATTTTAATATTGATGTATTTTTAAATTGTTTTTTTTATAGATGTCTCTATTGTTGTCTTTTTTATATATATACTGTGAGCCGCCCAGAGTCCTTCGGGAGTTGGGCGGCATACAAATTTTGCAAAATAAATAAATAAATAAATAAATAAACCTAGGAGAAATTTCCTGACAGTGGAGAACAATTAATCAGTGGAATGGCTTGTCTCTGGAAATTGTGGGTGCTCCATCACTGGAAGTTTTCAAAAAGAGACTGGACAGCCATTTGTCCAGAATGGGCAGGAGGTTGGACTAGAAGACCTTGAAGGTCCCTTCCAACCCTATCATTCTATGTTCTATGAATTAATATGCTATTTATAGATTACCACTATGGGAAATGATCTGAATAATCAACTTCCTTTAGCTCAAATCTATAAACAGCAATTAAATATAATCCTGTTTATGGATCCAGGTAAAAAGTATATTTATGCTCAAAAAAGGGAAAATCAGTAACAAAAATGTTCAATCATAATAAGTCCAAAAATGTCACTAGAAGAAGAAAGGAGAAGCATAATAGTTTAAATTACTGTGCCTTCACTTTTGTTCTGTTGCCATATTTTATATTTGTATGTTTTAAAAACATGCTAAAATTATTTTTTGGACTAAGTCTGTCAAAGGGGCAAATAAAATATAGTTATAATAATATTAAAAAGTTCAAAATTAAAAAATGCTTATAGCATACAAACCTTTTTGCAGGGCCTTAGGAATATATGAATAGTAAAAAAAGAAAAGAAACTATTACCAGTAACATTTATTAGCTAAAAATCCAATTATAATAAGTTAATTTTTTCGAACTTTAAAAAACTACTGTGGGAACTGTGGCCCCAAAGGGTAACAGGTTAGGGAAGGCTATTCTAGTATTTGCTCATCAAACTGAAAGCAGGCTACAAAAAGGCCTTTTGCAATTTTATCTTGGAATCTCCCTTAAGGTAGACTGGTCTAGAGTTTAACCTAGTGATGAGACTGATCATCTGGCAGAACATATCTTATACTTCTGCAGAATGTAATTGTACAATCTGAAGTAAATAATTTTTGGATTTAAGCGTTAATCTATTGATGGATACATGGAGAGAGCCTCAAGTGTAATTTCCAGCAGAAGCCAGACTTCAGTTGCATTGCAAGAAGATTTCTCCTTTCCATTTGGGAACACACTGACACTTAAAAATCAGGCCTTTAGTTAAAATAAACCAACTGTTACTCACCCGGTTGGTAAAAAATCGCATTGGCTGAAGTCAGGGCTTCGGACTTGCCAAGTACTTTCAAGGCTCTATGCACACATGCAAATTCTTTAGGATAGAACAGCAAAGTCTCAAGACGATCTTTGGTTTCATCACAGGCTCCTGAATGGCAAAGATATGTGTACGGAGGGGTTATATGTCATTGTGCAAAAACACAGATTTTTTTTCCTGCAACCTACTTATTTAATCTTTCAACTCCCAAATTCTTGGATTTTATAACAAGTGCCTTTGCTATGACAATTACTTTTCAAGGCTGCCAAGTGTAACTCATAGGCTTGATTCTGAGATCTAGACAGAGGTCTATTTCTTCGTTAATCTTACCAGGGGTGGGTTCTGGCTTACCTCGCTGCCGGTTCGCTTCTTCACATGCCCTGCGCGCATGCGCAGTGCTAAAAACCCAGCTTCTGCCATTGCGCAGAAGCAAAAAACAGCTTCTGTGCGTGTGCAGAAGCAAAAAACAAGGTGGGGCACCTATGGCGCTGCCGAGAGAGCCAGTTCGGGGGCGTGTCCAGCCAGCCATCACAGCTGGTTCAGCAAGCAGGGGGAAATTCCCGCTACCAGTTCTAAAGAACCGGTCCGAACCGGCAGGAACCCACCTCTGAATCTTACCCTTCACTTTAATGGACTTTCATGTTGCAAAGCCACATTTGAATGTTCACATTGTACGGATAACACCAGTACCAGTTTCTTTTTGTTAATCAGGTAGAGGATACATTTTCCACAGTGATGGGTTGCTGCCGGTTCGGACCGGTCCTTTAGAACCGGTAGTGGAAATTTACCGCCGCTCACCGAACCGGCAGCGATCACCGGTGGTCCACGCTCCCGAACCAGTCCTCCGGTTGCTGCGGCTTGCAAAAACAACCCCTCTGCGCATGCGCAAAGTCTTCTGTGCATGTGCAGAGGGTCATTTCCGGGTATTTTGCGCGACATGACAGGGGTGCAAAACGCACACTTCCGTCGTGATGCGAACCGGTAGGGAAGGTAAGTGGAACCCACCCCTGATTTTCCAGCTATATTAACACAATTTCAAGCAAAGAGAATGTTAAACTCATGTGACATTAATCATTAACCACTGGATGATTTAGTGTGACAATGCGACCAGTTTCCTAGCTTGTTGTTGCCAGCATTTGAAATGTGGATTAAATGAAAGTACGGCAATTGTTTCTTCTGAGATATAGTAAGACATTCTAGTGCCCTAAGATATTTTGATCTTAACATTATCAGCTTCAGCTGGTATGGCCAACGGGCAAAAAATTGTTGGCGCTGTAGCCCAAGATATCTGGGTGATATCTGACTGTTTGTTTTCTGAGGAGCAGAAAACTCCTTAGACGAGAGAACAAGAGGTTCAGTTTGCAGCACTGACTTGTTGTTCTGAAGGCCTCATAGAAGGAAAGAAATTAGACAAAAATGGTGAAACAGGTCGCATCAAAAGAAGCTGGAATTTGATTGTTGGAGCAAAACCTTTTAGTGAAAAATGAATTTTGTCTCCAGGGATTTTCAGCAATAGTAATCAGAATAATAGATTGTGCTTAGCAGCCTGACACAATATAGAGACAAATATATCCTGAACAAATGCTGGAGAAATCTGTCCAAAGCTTTATTTAGGTTGCCAATGATTCCCAAGTGAATCTGACTCATTTCTAGGAAGATAGGAACTTTATACTTAATTTAAATGAAGATGCCCATAGCTTAGTACTATAGCTTTCTTATAACAAGAATGAGATTGGAAGATAGAAATGTGTCTACTGTATAAGCAATGCTATTTGAAACAGGGATACGTATGACAGGAGGGATGTTTCATAACTTCCTGGGTTTCTTTTTTTAGAGAAACATAATATCTAAGAAATTATGAAAAGATACAAATATCTTTTTATACTGAAGTGCAGTATACAAGGGAACCTTTCATGCAAACATAAATCAAAAAGCTCACACATTTGTGGACGTCTCATAGCAGGAGACACAGTCACACTGCACTTCAGATCAGTGGTGGGTTGCTACCGGTTCGAACTGGTTTGGGGGAACTGGTAGCAGTGGCAGCGGGAGGCTCTGCCCACCCACCCGGACGTCATCAAAAATACTCTGCGCATGCGCAGAAGCTTCTGCGCATGTGCAGAAGCGTTGCGCACACGCAAAGCACGCCCCCGTTCCCGAACCGGTAGCAAAGGTAAGTGAAACCCACTACTGCTTCAGATCCTCCAGGTAAGGGGGAAAAATGATGCAGAGGCCCCAATGGTGTATTCTTACCTAATAGGAGATTGGAAAGTGTTGTTACGATGCTAAGGGGTGAGAAAACCATGTTACCATCATTTTTCTGGGCTGCTATTTTATAGAACTCAAGCGAAAATCTGGATAGAGCCTCAGCCAGCTCCTGTTCATCTTCTGGAGTGGATTGAGCACATGTAGGCCATGGTTTCCAGCGCTGTGAGCATGAATTGGGTGGACAACTGGTCTCAGACACTGTGGGAACGGGGGTAGTATTTGCTGTGGTTGGTCCTTCTGTTGGAACTTCAGCAGATTCTTTTTTGCCATTTGAAAGTTCCGGATCCGGATAATTGATTATCACAGCAGTAGCATCATCTTCTCCATTTTCTCCATTTTCCTTGTGTATTGGTCCTTGTGCCTATAAAATGTTGATATTAAGTAATAGTGGATTACACATTATACACATATGAATTTGTGCTTTTATATATCAGTAAAAGCAAAAATGATTGGCACTTTTTCTGACTCCAAATATCTAGGTTTTAAATTAAAAATAAGCATATTCGGCAGTATATTGCATAGTAGTCACAATTAAAAGTTTTGACATTTTGCAGTTTAGATGGGTTTGACATATTATCAGTTTTGGAAAACATTTCACATAAAAGAAACTCTAAAAGATTAAACTTCAATACCTTGTTCCTTAAAACAAAACAAAATAAATTAGAAGTTTAAGTTCAGCACAAGTTAGGTTTTTCAACAGGCTGACAGCCTGCTACATTGCTTTCATTGCTTTCTCCTGGGAAAAGTCGCAGGAGAATGGATTTTCAGAATTAGACAATTCTGGACACTGATTATTGCTGTGAGCAGATTAGACATTTTACCTTAAATGACTCTTTCTAAATTTTTGATTCTGAGACATAGAAAATACATATCTTCTCCTGCATGCTGACCAGAGCACATAAATAAATGTTTTCTTTGATTTCTTCATGACCATATGGTTAATAGTTTGAAACTTATCAATAATGTTTCTAAAACAGAATGAAAATGCTGTTGGCTAGTAATGCCTAAGATAGTAGAATAGCTAAATTTTTAAAATAAATTCACTATTACTTTCAATGCAAAAGAAAGCTGAGTTAAAAATTCTTCTTTCTGGTCTCCATTAGCCAACACACCTGATTATCCAAGTTGTTCTCCCCAAACTGTCCGTCATACTCAACATTGGTACCAGTATCTGAATTCAGAGTTTGCTCAGTTTCTTCACTTCTCTCAGCGTCTTGAAAGGGAGTGGGTGTTATATCATTTCTATTATCTTCTTTGATGCAAGGTGTCTTAGAAAAATAAATCCTCATTAGATAAATCAATGAGATCTGCTTTCATCATAAACAATACATTTTCTTTCTGAATTAAAAGAGAAGTTAGTTGTATTATGTTAATTTTTAGCTCAAAGTTTGGAGGAAAAGTTAGAGGACGTGCTTTTGGAGAATTAACAAAATTGTGTTAGTTGATAGAATTAACACAATTGTGATCTGGATTTTGAATCACACCTTCTTCCTTCTCCAAAGCCATGACCAGAACCTCTGCAATCTGGTTTCATCCTGGCATTTGACTTCTTTAGGTTCTTCAGTCCTCTCAGAAACTGTTTCTCTTCTGGATGCAACCTTGATGTAAGGTGTGATGGAGAAATACATCCCTGTTATTTAAATGCATATTCTTTCTTTTAAAAACCCTAAATAGTAACCATGCATTTCTTATATCAACACTTCTTTCTGATTTGGTTAATAAATTAATAATTCAACAATTGTTAACAATTGTTAAAATCTTCAATATTTGAAGAAAGAATATTATTCCTCCCTAATAATTTATCCTTAAAAGACAGACTTAGATTTGCTGACAACAGGCTGAGGTTTTCTTGTTCATTCTTCCTTCATGGAGAGGATGATCTTAAATTCAGACACTCTTCTTTTGCACTGTCCTAGAAGACATTGAAAATCTGATTTGAACCACAAGGTGGCAGTGTCAGGTCACAAAGGACCTGAACTAGGAATCCTATTGGCTTCTTGGCTCCTCTCTAGGGAGTTAACTAGGGACTACAGTATTACTCTTGGGCATGTTAATGTGCATTTCTCCAGTCCATGAGTTGGCAGAAGAGTGTGCTGATATAAACGACACTGCCCTGATATCTGAGCCCTATTGAGCTGCAATGCAAGGCTAGTATGTGTTGCTGTCCTTAACAGTTTTAATGAAGACAAATTAAGGAAAGCAATTGGTGCATTTTTCTGGTGTTATTTCCCCTACCATTAAATACAATCTGCTAGTGGGAGACCATCTAGCAATTGCTCTCTCCAATGTATGGTTGGATGGGCTGGGCAAATAAAGGCGAGTGCTTTGAGCAATGGGTTTAGCCAGCTGTCTAGTTGCCTAACAGTTTATAAATATGGAGGTGCCCCTCCAGTTTCATAATGGGCGCTTCCTTCACATATTCAACCTGTCATCCAGGCTAGTTTTGGACATGAGTTTAGTGCGCTTTCAAAAGTAATTAGACCTGTGTTTGGAAGAGGTGACAGGCATGGAGGTGGGCTCATGAGAACCATCGGGGTGCTCTTTCCCACTCACCCCACATCTTTCCCCCATGTTTGTGGCTTATCAATTAGGCTAGGCACAGAGGAGGACTCTGGGATGGAAGGGGGGGGGACATTCAGATCAATAACTATTTTCGCAGGAACAAGTGCTGCAAAGGAAATTCAGTGCTGGCATTGACCGATAACGGAATAGGCAAAATGGGCTGCCTAATCCCTTGCCCCATCAGGGAGTGAAGTTAGTCTGTGCTCTGGAAAAGAGCTGCAGCCAGACAAAAACGCTTCCCACCACCACTTCCCTTATGCAATCGTACATTCACTCCCAACTTTACTCACAAGCTGCCTGTGATAATGGAGCCATACTCTGGCATTTTAAGGGTGTGCTGATGTCTAGGGGCAGCTTCACCTGACCCAGGCCCTTACCTTACCAAAGCAAATGCTAAGGCAGAGGGTGTGTGTGTAAGAGGAAAAGTGATAACCGAACGGCATACAAACGGAAGCAGAGGCAACATCTGGAAATTGGTAGCTATTATAAGCAGGCAAGAGGGTTCAATTGCCAGAATCATAAGCTACGTTGGGGCAGAATATCCTGATGAGACTCCTGCCTGGAGCTTGGAACTTTGCTGGGAGCTCAGTAGCAACCAGAAAAGGAGCAACCACACTGAAACAGCACGTCATCCCAACCACTGCAGAACCTTTCGGAAAAAAGTTAACGATTGTTTACTACGTTGTACATTTTAAGACTTTTGTTTGAACTCAACATTATAGGATTGAGTATTGAAAGACTGAGCATAAAGGATTGAGTGGCGGCAGCAACTCGCAAGTCCTAGAAGGGTAGAGTTGACCCAGAATAATAGCCTGTTGTTGGGGAAAGTGTGTGGTGCAGTAAAGCATTATGTACAGATTTGATATGCTGTGGCATATCCAGTCCTTGGAAAGCAAAGAACCCTCACACACTACAAGAACTAATAACCAGAAAATGGTCATAAGAAGACCTCATAGTCGGAAGAATACAACCTCCTCCACTCCTGCAAAGCATTTATTGGTGACGGAATCAGCAACACATAAACTGCCAGAATGCAGTTTTCTCCCCTGTTTCAAAACTATCTTCTGAGCACTACAAGGCTAGAACTTTCATCACTAAAGCTGAACGTAGGAAGAGCACATATAAAATCCAACAAGCATTATAAAAGCATTGGTAAGGCATTACATTGGTAGATGCCAATGACAAAGTCAGATTCTCATTCTCCATTCTCTTCTATAGCCCTGCTGAAAAATGGGAATGGATGGTGGTGCCCAGAAGGGGGTTTGCTATACCAGGTTAAAGGGGCCAAAAAAAAGCAGGGCAGATCCCAGCCTCTAGCTGCATGATCAACCACATAAGCAGTACTTCGTTCCCAGAGGTTTGCCCCCATGACCTTGGCTTGCTCCTGTGATTGTGATCTCTCTCATTTTATCCCAACAACCAATATTAGGATGCTGCATACTCTTAGAAATCTAATAAAAATTTAAATCTTCTCCATTGCTCTTAATAAGGTAAATAATGGGCACTCACCTGCTGAAGACTTGATATGGTCATAATGGCCAAACACAGAAGGATCAGCCAGGTCTTCATGGTGGCAGAAAGCCTACCAAATAAATGACTCTCGTTTTTTAATCCCAACCAAAGATAGAGGCCTCTCTCCTATTTCTCAGATCTTCTTCCTTGAAAAGTATCAAACGCAGTTTCTTGCTGGAGGAATTCTGAAGAGCAGCCACTTATTTTCTCCCTCTCTCAAATAACTCCTTGTTGTTCTTCTCTGGCTCTTGGCAAGTTCCTCTCTCCCATTTTTCCGCAATCTCTGATCACGTGATTAAGCTCAACTTAGTTTCACTCTCTTTGGGGGAATTCCATTACTCCAGCAGATCTTGCTGAAAAGAAACAATTAGAAAAATATGATGAAATAAAGAGATTTTTCAAACAAGGAGGGGGAACAGGAAGTTCTCTGAATGGAAGAAAAACAAGAAGCAACTTTCTTTCTGTAAACTTCTGTAGATAATAGAACCAAACGGTTGTGACATATATTACCTTACCTTGAGAGAATGGCACAAGAGGGAGTGAAATTGGAGAACTATGAACAGTCCATTGGTTGGCTTTAAATGTAATCAGTTAAAAATTAAAGATGATTGATTCCCCTCTCAATCAGAATTCCTGTAAATCAAGAGGGTGGGGATAAAAGAATAGTCATGGGTCAGCCTGTAGAATATTCTATCATGCACAAAAAAGAAAGATAACATAGGTAAACAATAACAAGCTGTGACTGCAAACTGCTTATTGTGTTCTCGCAACTTATTTTAAAAAGGTGGCTTAGCCTTAAATCAAGTAAATGCTTTTGCATAGTGTTAAAAAATTATTATTGTTAAGTTTGTTTTGAGAGGGCTCTGTGAACTCGGAAGATAATTCAGCAAATGACATTTTGCAACTGTAAACTTGATCTGGAAATGCAACCTATAGGCTATAGGTTTTTATACGGAAACCATTTCTATGAAGAGAAGTATCAGCACGGTAAAAAACTCCACGTCTCATAATCATTCAACTGTGTACATCCAGTTTGCACTTTATGATCCTCGGTTGCAAACATGTAGCAAAATGCTATGATACATATGTGATTTATATTCCTATTCCATTATACGTATTAAATCTCTTCTCATGTAGCAAATCCAGCACCAGTTCCTCCTTTTCTTATTTCACTGCGCAAGCATGTTCACTTGTCCTTGATCTGAGTTTTCACGTAACTCCCTCTGTTGAATTTCTCAAGTTCCTGCAAAGCAGGGGTCCCCAAACTTGGCAACTTTAAGACTTGTGGACTTCAACTCCCAGAATTCTCCAGCCAGCATAGCTATACTGGCTGGAGAATTCTGGGAGTTGAAGTCCACAAGTCTTAAAGTTGCCAAGTTTGAAGACCTCTGCTGCAAAGTCTTGAAGCCCCTTTATTCTACTTGCACTTAAAATATTCCTGATAGGTGCCAGCACCAATATTGTGCACAAAGTGTCAGAAATTATTTCTTTGGCAGGCTTGTGCCAAGAGAAGACAGAAAATACTACTTTAAAACTGGAATGGCTAAGGAGTGGGTGAGGGATGAGATGAAAATTTAGGAGGACATTTCCTCTAGAAACAGCTAGCAGGCTATCTTGGTGCATTCAAGGACACACGTCATAAAGTGATTGGTTTGGCTTGGCTTTAGCATGTTGTGTAAACCCAGTCAATTATGGATTAGACCATAAATAATGGGAATACGGGTGTGGCTTTTGTAATGTATGAACATCCTTAAAAAGATTACAAGTAGAACACTTTGTTTAGCATTTATTTAGAAAGTTTTCAATTATTACAACCAATACTCTTATGGTAGCTTTAAATCATGAAAGGGTCACTTTCTCAACTGCATTAAACAAAATGGCTGTTCCACAAAAGCTTATAAAACTGAATGTATCTGTCTTCATAATGCTATAAGAAACATTTTTGTTTCTCCTGCAAAAGATTCTTGATTTTTCCGCATGCCAGGGCAGCTCCACACCTAGACGGGCAATACTCTTGAATATCCTCATGAAGTTATGAGCTTCTGGGAATCTTGATCCATTAGCTTTAGAAGGTAACTGCTGCTGCTACTCTTGCATATTATATCATCCCATGGTCATCCATAAACCATGGTTTACAAACCATAATAGCTGAATAGGGGGAAGAGGTTGTGCAGGTCAGTTGGGCATAAGAGTGATACATTTACCAGTGGACTATTGCATAGTTATATCTGAGGATAAAACTAGACCAGAGAATTATCTCCCAGCACATGGCTTCCAAAGTAAAAATAATAATAATAACAGAATAACAGATTTGGAAGGGATCTTGGAGATCTTCTAGTCCAACCTGCAGGAGACCCTATAACACTTCAGACAAATGGCTGTTGAGTTTCATTAGCATTTTCTAGAAATCAGCTATGGTACTCATTTAGAACAGGATAAAATGGCCCAACATTCTGTTCCTACCATGATCATTAATGGGAAAGTCTGAAATTAGAATTTCAGCAACTGAGTACTATGTAGATTTAAACAGATCTGCACATAATATTCCAGGTATGGTTGTACAATTTATTATTAACTGCAAAGTCATAAATGAATGAAGTTCCCAATTTTATGCTACTTCTCAATCTTCTTATATCACTTTGGGGGAAAAGACTTTAAAAAATGAAGACATCAAGCGAGCGACAAGTTAAATCTTAAGGCCTGTAAAAGATAATAATTAGAAAATTAGCAATTTCACATTTGAATGCAGTGTGAACTCAGATATAGATGTCATTATTTGCTTGTTTTTAAATGTATTAATAAAGTTATTTTTACCTTTGTCACTAATATTTGTCTTAATAATTCATATATGCATGGATGCATGGTTTGTTTCATTTTAGCTAAGTATGTGGTATGAATCTAGCATTCTGGTTTAACCCATGGTTTATGGTTTAACATTTCTGCTAATCCAGACAGGATTTAGTTTAGTGTGATTTATGATTCCAGCCTCAGGTTCTCAGACTCCCACAAATATCTATCCTATATTTTCTGTAATGAATAAAATGCAATTATCTCCCCGCCCCCCTTAGTAAGCCATTGGTATCCAACAGTTCAAATGCCTTGTTTGTCTGTTTCTGCCTCTGAGTTATTTAATGAAACGATCAGAGGTGGGTTCTTACCGGTTCTATAGAGCCGTTAGTAACTTGGCGGCCTGGGTCACTGGAACCGGCAGCGACCCAGGCCTGCCACGCCCCTCAGCCGGTTCCCTCGGCGGTGCCATAGGCGCCGCCATCTTGTTTTTTGCTTCTCTGCATGTGCAGAAGCCTTTTTTTAAGTACTGTGCATGCGTGCCCATGCAAACCACCCGCGCAAACCACCCGCACGGCGCGTCCCTGAGCGAACCGGCAGTAGAAGAATCTGGAACCCACCCCTGGAAACGATGAAGTCATTATGATTCATCAATATGTGAACAAGTTCTTCAAAATCATTTTTTTAAAAAAAACACCTTATTGCCTATTTGCCTTTCTTTTTTTCATACCTATACTCTGTTTTTGTTATCTGCATTTCACCAAATTTCCACTTTCTGAAATGATCTTTGAGTGTTTCCATGGGTCTAAGAGTTGTCATGACATTGCTTATTAAACATGCTGCTGATCTCCTAGACTTCCCTGATTTGCATTATACTTTCTTAGTTCATATTATGTTGACTTAATGTTTCTTACTTTCTTTCTGCTAATTTCCTCATTTTTGAAAAATGGCCTCTTTTGAAACGAAATGTGACTAAAAGGTATTTCCATGGCAGTTTTCAACCCTATCGCTGCTCCTTTCTATCACTTCTGTCATTTCCATCTCTCACTAGGTGAGGGGTCCCCAAACTTGGCAACTTTAAGACTTGTGGACTTCAACTCCCAGAATTCTCCAGCCAGCATAGCTATGCTGGCTGGAGAATTCTGGGAGTTGAAGTCCACAAGTCTTAAAGTTCCCAAGTTTGAAGACCTCTGCACTAGGTCCTGCACATGACTTTGGGTTAAGCACAGAAACATATTCCTTGAGGGGATGATCCCCTCATCATATGGGGCAGTGTTTCCTCAACCATGGCATCTTTAAGATATGTGGACTTCAATATCCAGAATTGCTAGGGTATCCCTTGCATGGAGCCGTCTGTCGTGGGTTGTTTTTGAAATAGCATGAAGATCTACAAAGGCCTCTGCTTCTAAAACTACAAATCTTAGTTTATCTGCAGGAGCACATTCTTTAGCAACTTTACACTTCAGTATGTTATTTTTTTTTTTCATTTCTGACCCTGCACCTGGTTCATTTCAGCAAAACCAACAAAGTATGTGCAGTATGTACATAGATCCAGGGACGCATGTTTTCATAAATCTCCTCAAGAGTTATCTACAGTTTAAGTTCAGTTTTTCTCCTCCTGATCATGACTGTGCTGAAATATACTGTTTCCTTTTCACAAGGGGCCAAAATTTAACAAGGCTTTTATATTATTTTACCACCATGACTGGAAAAACTGCATGTAGCTTCTCACAGTTTATGATTGGGATTTGTCTCTATCAAACCAGAGTGATTGTTTCCATTCAGAATCTTCTGCAAACTTGGTCTCTCTGACTCATCTTCTGTTCTTGCAAAAATATGTCAAACATGCAACCCACCCTTTGTCCACGTGTATTACTATTATGGCATCTCAAACATTATGCAAGCTCCGAAAGAGATATTTTAACTAGACTTTGCAGCCAGATTTCAGAAAAAGAAGGAGGTGGAAGAGGAGAAATTATGGGGTGCAGAAAGTGATACCTTCTATATAAATAATTTGGTAATTTGGAAAATAGACCATTTCCCCTTTGTCCTTCATAATTAAACAATTACCATTATGAAGCAGGGTTGAAGCATTCTTTTCCAACACCTACTTCTATATAATATTACATATTCTGTTTCACTTTTCTCCCATCAAGAGATGATAGGTTTTTCTCGGCTGTGGTATCTGGACCTTTGGACATTGGTAGGTACTAGTTGATTTGATAGTGGCACTTACAGTTTATCAATAAACACTTCTGGGCCAAAGTATTTTAAAATGCTGGTATTACCTCTGAAACCCTGCTTAGGCCTTATCAGAAAATAAAATGTTTTGCCTGGATTGAGTTTACACAAAAAGGGAACATATAAATATTTTCAATTAACAAATAACAGTGGTTTGCTTGAGCATACTTTTGAGTCACTTTATTTCTACACTAGTGATTTATTTATATTGCTTATATTGAAGTGATATTTTATTACGCTGGTATTTTAATACAATGATGATTGCATGGTTCTAGAAGTTGTTATAATTGGAAATGAGCTGAATCTGGGTGAATCTACTGGCCCTTCAAGAAGACGCCTTGGACAAATTTTACAAATGCTTTTTAGGTGCAAGATGCATATATGAAACCACTAGTGCATCTAAGGATAAAGGAAGGAAGAATGGAACAGAATATTCAGTGCTATATGCATGCATGTGACATGTACATATCTGAATATCTTTTCTGCCTAAGACAGGAAAGAACTGTGAAGCTGTGGTTGTGGATGCTGTCTGAGAAATATTTGGCTTATCTATAGGGCAAATGACAACTGGAATGATAAATGCCTTCCATGGCACGCTCTGTAACAAAGGGCAACCAATACAGTGAGAAAAATCCCATGGCTAAGTTTAGACAGAAGCACCTTTAATATAAGAGGCCTTGCCCAGAAGCATGTGTTGGGGGACAATCTGTACCAAAAAGAGAGAGAGAGAGAGACAGAATATTAGGGGGTTCCAGCCAAGAAGGAAGTGGAGGCAGTAAAAGAAGAGGTTGCTTGTTCAG
This sequence comes from Thermophis baileyi, assembly GCA_003457575.1. NCBI lineage: Eukaryota > Metazoa > Chordata > Lepidosauria > Squamata > Dipsadidae > Thermophis > Thermophis baileyi. The sequence goes on from QLTV01004389.1 coordinate 3,341,997, forward strand.
AAGTGGCTGATTAGGGCATATCATTGCTCCTGGCAGGAATACAATATTTACACAGTCAAAAAGTCCCCATAAAATGCCCTGGCAGTGAACTGTGTGGAAAGCTTCACTAAGATGATTATAGCTGTTTGTGATTATTGTGTCAGCATCTTTTGTAATGATGTTATCTTTTTAGTCTTAGAACATGTTTATTATCGTTATTGTTTAATTAGACTTTGAGTACATTTGAGCCATCCGAAGCAGACTTGCAAGCAGAGCAAATAATATTCCTTTTCATGGTGTCAATCTTAAATCTTTGAATTGTGAAATCACAGAGTTGGAAGGGGCCATGCAGATCAAATCCAACCCAGTGAAGGAAATCAAATTATAGCATTACAGTAGTGTAGCTTCTTCCTGAATACGCAGAGTGAAAGAGAGACCATCACCATTCACAGTACTGTACTTGCTTCCACTGTCAACTATTATCACTGTTAGCAAGTTTTTCTAAGAATCAGTCGGAAATTCCCTTTCATCATTCATCTTCATTCTAGCCATTGTCTATCCACTGCAGGATGAAGGCCGCTTCTGCAAGTTTCCAACCAATATGGTCTGGAGCTTTCCTTTGCCAGTTGGGCTCACAATACTTGCAGGTGGTGTTGCTCTATCTTGTTTTAGGTCTCTTTTGTGGATGCTTTTTATCAAGTGGGATCCATTCTATGACTGCCTTGGTCCACCTGCCATCAGTTCTTCTTGCTATGTGACCAGCCCATTTCCATTTCAATTCTTTTACTCTTTTTATGACATTGTATATTTTCGTTTGTTTTCTAATCTATGTTAAGGTCTTTCTAACTTGTCTTGTGATGCCAAGCATGTATCATTCCATCGCTCTTTGCGCCTCTTGTAGCTTTTGTATCGATTGTGAGGTTAGTGTCCATGTTTCGCTGACATTATGTTAGAGCAGGTAGCACACACCGAAAACTTTTCTCTTCAGGCATAGGGGAAGGTTGTTCTTGAAAATTACGCTTAGCTTGCCGAATGCCTGCCAACCACATTTAACATGCCATTCAATTTCCTTTATTGTATCACCCTTCCACTGAGATCCATTGGCCAAGCTATATGTAGTGTTCTACTACGGCTAGTTCTTCTCCAGATATATATA